>OY812998.1:79430918-80030918 GCA_963681545.1 Germaria angustata | reverse complement strand
AAAATAATCCAGGCAAATGTCGAATTGTATGGGACGCTGCCGCAAAGTTTAATGGAATTTCTTTAAATTCCATGCTATACAAAGGCCCAGACCTGTTAGCTTCATTACAAGCAATTCTTTTTCAATTTAGAGAAAAGTCTATAGCCATATGCGTTGACATAGAGCAAATGTTTCATCAGGTTTTCATGCGTGAAGAAGATCGACATGTTCAGCGTTTCTTGTGGCGTAATTGCGATGCTAGTAAGGAACCTGATGTTTACTTAATGAACGTTATGATATTTGGAGCCTCATGTGCTCCAAGTATCTCCCAATATGTGAAAAATACAAACGCCTCCAAGTATGAAAGTAAATTTCCACAAGCAGTTTCTGCAGTGAAGTACAACCATTACGTGGATGATTTTCTGTACTCTGCCGATACAGTAGAACAAGCCGTTAATATAGCAAAGGAAGTTAAGTATATCCAAATGCAAGCTGGTTTTAACCTCAGAAATTGGGTTTCTAATAAAACCGAAGTAGTCAACCAAATAGAAAAACCACATCATGCGAATGAAAAGCAGTTAAATATGGGGTCAGAAAAGGAAACCAAAAAAGTTTTAGGAGTTTTTTGGAATCCAACAGAAGATGTAATCGTATTTAAGATTACACCCCATATACTAAGCAACGATGTTATTCGTTTTAATAAACCTCCTACAAAACGACAAATTTTAAAAATTTTAATGACAGTTTACGAGGTTTCTGAGGAAACCAAATCTCCTATAATTTTACCTAAAAATAGTCGTGTTACTCAACTTTTAATTATGAATTTTCATACAAATTATAAACATCTCAACCATGAAACCGCGATAAATGAATTGAGGCAACGATTTTATATTCCTCGGTTAAGAGCTGTTTTTAAAATATGTTAAAGCAGTGCCAGATTTTTTTTTTTTTTATTATTATTTATTTATTGAATCTTTCCTATGGAAATTTACAATAATTATTCAAATCTTATAATAAATGTTAACTTAAGTTAAATACTACCAATGTAGTAAATTAAATTGTGTTCAAATTTTATGCTACTTTAAAATATTTTAGGGGAGACGTCTCGCAAGGCTCAGGGTATCGATTCGTCTCAGTCTCTGGTGACCAGCAAACTGCAATAGATTCCGGGCATAGGAGTTAGGATGAGATGTTAATTTAGTTACATATTTGAGTGAGAAGTTGGTTACTTCTTCTTGAACGGTTGGGATATTTAAGTCGCGGAGAATATTCTCATTTCGTATATACCATGGAGCGCAGACGATAAGTCGTAATAACCTGGACTGTCTTCTTTGTAACTTCTGGATGTTAGAAGCGCAAGCAGTGCCCCATAGTTGAATGGCGTATGTCCATATTGGTTTTATAATGGATTTATATAAGAGAACTTTATACTCCAGCGGTAGAGTTGATTTGGGACCCATAATCCAGTACAGTTGAGCAGTTTTGAGTTTGATAGCTGCTATTTTTGCGTCAATATGGTGGGACCATGTTAAACGGCGGTCAAGATGCACACCCAAATATTTCACCTGACTAACCACTGGAACAGCAACATCGCAAATTTTTATTGGTGGACAATTTTGACGTCTAAGCGTGAAAGTTATATGAGCGCACTTAAGTGGGTTAACCTTTATCTTCCATTTGCTCAACCAATCCTCCAGTTCGAGTATATGAGATTGTAACTGCGCTGATGCAATTTTCGGATCATTATTTACACTTATAAATGCGGTGTCATCTGCGAACGTAGACGTATACGTGTTGGGATTTGTTGGCATGTCTGCAGTATAAATTAGGTATAGGAGAGGCCCTAGTATACTGCCTTGTGGGACACCCGCCGATACCCTTCGAATTGAAGAAAATTTATCTTTTAATCTTACCTTAAATTGTCTCTCTGTTAAATAGCTTTTAAGGAGCTTGTGAGTGTTTTCAGGAAGTAATCGAGAGATTTTGATGAGTAACCCATCATGCCAAACTTTATCGAACGCCTGAGAAATATCTATGAATAATGCCGAACAATATTGTTTTTTCTCGTAGGCCATTCTAATAAGTGTTACAATTCTATGAACTTGCTCAATAGTACCATGCTTGACTCGAAATCCAAACTGATGATCCGGAATGATATGTCGCTCGTTAAGGTAAGGGGTTATTTTCAATATGAACATTTTCTCGAATACTTTTGATAAGACAGGAAGCAAGCTAATTGGTCTATATGACGTGACTTGAGTAGTGTCTTTTCCTGGTTTGGGGATCATGACAATTTCAGATATCTTCCAAGCCGGTGGGAAGAAGCCAATTCGTAACATAGCGTTGAATATGAACAGTATTGCTCTAACAGCAGAAGGAGGTAAATTCTTTATCATTGAGCCAGTAATGCGGTCAGGTCCAGCTGATTTTTTCATGTCGATACCTTTAATAGCGAATTCAAGGGTGGGCAACCGAAATTTTAGCGGATAGTGAACGGTGTCGTTGATGACCGGTGTGCAGTAACAGGTAATTGTGTCATTAGGTGTGAATACTTTTTCTAAATGGCTAGCGAAGGCAGCTGCCTTTTCGCCCGAGTTTCTAGCCCAAGTACAATTGTCGAGTCTCAAAGGCGAATCATAATTGACAGGACGTTTCATGTGTTTCACGGCTTTCCATAGGCTGTAGTCTGTATTCTTGTTTGGATCCAAATTGTTTAAATAGCTAGCTAGGTCTGTCTCTTTTTGTTGCCTTAATTTATTATGTAACATCTTTTGACATAATTTTAATTGTGCCTTTAAAACTGGAGACCGACTATTTTGCCATAGTCTTCTTATCCTTCTTTTTTCGCGTACAAGAGTTTCTACAACAGGCGATGCTTTGTAGTTGTAACTACTAATGAACCGTTTAATTGGAGTTGCGAGTATGGCTGCAGAATCCAAAACTTCTGTGAGGTGAACTACTGCGAGTTGAATATCAGCTTCGTTTCTCAGTGGGATGTTTTGAGAGAGATGAGAGCTCACATACATTTTATATTTCATCCAGTTTGTGTTAATGTTGGGATAGTAAATAGGAGATTCGTCTATTGTAGCATGATAGTTGTTAAGGGTTAAAATTGTTGGCGAATGATCAGATGAAAGATCGTAAGAAGAACATACTGATATTTGTCCACGGTTAATGTTTTTTGTTACAGCAAAATCAATCAAATCAGGAATCTTATCAAAGTCAGAAGGCCAGTATGTAGGATTTCCAGCAGAAACGACGTCAAGGTTATTCGCAGTAACTGCGTTGTATAACTGTCTTCCTCTAGGTGTTATAAGCCTGGAGCCCCAAAATGAATGCTTCGCATTATAATCGCCAGCTGCGATAAATTTTTTTCCAAGTGTAGAAAAAAATCTGATAAATTGTTCTTGTTCGATTTTGTGTCTGGGCGGGGAATATACGGATGATATTGTTATTTTTTGGTCTGGAAGATTTATAGAGGTGGCCTGTATAAAATCTTCCTTGAATTCTGGCAACAAGAAATGGCTCACGTTTTTCTTCACAACAATTGCAGTGCCACCACAAGCCTTTCCACTTGGGTGTTTGGTGTCGTAGGTTAGAAACCCATTTACCCTAAAACAGTTTTTTAAAGTAAAGTGGGTTTCAGATACTAGGAGAATATCGATTTCTTGCTTACGTAGAAAATTTTCTATTTCTAATTTGTGTTGGGATAGCCCATTTGCGTTCCAGTGATATATTTTTAACTGGGTCATTTTATTTGCGATTTAGCAGGACTTGAAGGATCATGTTCTGATTTCGCATCATTTCTTGAAACATGTTTTGCATATTTAGCATAAAATTGTTCATTGTTTGAATCAGCGTTTCAATTTGACTCGAGTTATTAGCAAAGGAGGCCTGAGTACCATCCTTTAACATGTGTGCATATGAATGCTGTAGGGCGTTGGGTCTGTTAGATTCCTCATTTTGACCGAGCGGTAGAAAACCATTTTTCAATGTCTCGGCGTATGAAGCGCTTGTTTTGGTGTTTTGAGTTTTTGTAGGCTGTATACTAGCAGCGGCTTCAGCATAAGTCGGGTAATGCGATGGCTGATTTTTTCCAGCATTAGGTTTTCTAATCACTTTTGAGTTTTTTACGTGGACGTAAACTTTACAGCCTCTATAGTTTGCTGTATGGTTTTCGCCACAATTACTGCATTTTTTTACTTTAGAGTCGTTTCTGTTATGAGTGCATTCTAAAGTTTTGTGTGAATCTCCGCAAATAACGCACACGGATGGTAGCTTGCAATAAGTCTTTGTGTGGCCGAATTCCTGACAATTTGAGCATTGTGGTGGATTATTTCTTTTGAGCGGTTCTTCAACAGTTATCCTGCGATTGAGGAGATAACGCAAGTCGTATATAGGGTGAACTGAGTTTTTATTTTTCAGAAGAGATGCATTAAATGCAATCTCAACGCGGAACATCGGCTGTGGCACTTTATTCTTGTTTATGATATTGTGGACTGATCTTACCACATATCCTTCAGCTTCTATGGCACTTTTTATCTCCTCGGGTGGAACGGAACTGTCAATGCCCTTTATGACAATGTGCAAACCCTTTGCACTTTTTAGTTGATAGGTGTAATAATTTTTGTTCTCCTTATCAAGCTTGTTCACAATGAGCCTATAATTTTTTTCAGTGTAAGTTTGTATTTTTGTTTCTTGTATTTGACCTCTCCGTATTGAGGCAACATGGTAATTGTCTTTGCCAACAACTTGTGACAGCAAATTCACAACGGCATTTGATGTTTGTTCGCGTAAGTAGATTGGAGGAGGCTTTTGTTCTTTGACAGCCGGTTGGGATCCGTTTTCTTCAGTATCAAGTATAGAAAATCTATTTTCACTTACCGAAGTTTTGTTGGCATTGGAGCTTTTGTATTGTTTTGCAATGCGCTCCTGTTGCGAGGATTTAGGACTAGCCTTCCTCTTGGTTATGGTGATATACCTATCCATACCTGTTAGCACTTTGTTGTTTTTATCGGATGATGGCGTTTCGTTTGATTGTGGGGTTATAAGTTTTTCTGTGTGGGAACCACTGCTTGACAAAATTTGAATTTTATTACTACTTAAAGCATTTTGATCAACGGTGTTTGTTTTTGTTTTGTTTGTAGTATTGCTATTATCAATGCTTGTTGTTGTTGGAGTAGTCGAATTATTTTTATTATCACTTATTTTTGTTGTAGATGATAGTGCATTTGCTGTTTTTTCATATAGTAAATTGTTTTCGTTTTGTTGTTTTAAATCACTCACTATACCTATCGCCGGAGAACACGACTGAGTACGATTTAATGTTTTAGTTATAAAATACGAGCCTCTAGCTTCTATGCTATTTAATTTTTCACTAATTATATTTTTGGGTGTAGCACTTTCTGCATTTATTGCGACGTAAGCATTTCTTTTATTTAAGCTGAGTCTACGCTCTTCAGTACTATTGAAACTCATCAAGTTTCTTTAAATTTCTTAACTGATCACGTCAGCAATATTTTTATAGTTTTTCTTTTATTGCTTTTTAAAAATTCAGTTAAACAATTTTTAATATTACTAATATTTTTATTATTTTTTTATACCGTGCGTTCAGTTAAATAAACACGTCCGCTCACAATGACTACTCAATGTATATGAAAGCAGTGCCAGATGTGTAAAATAAAGAAAGCTGTTCCAAACTGTCCCCAGATGGCGAAGTTACCAGAAGCCCGATTGGCAGCATTTTGTCGTCCCTTTACGTATACAGGCGTGGACTATTTTGGTCCAATTACAGTGACGGTGGGCCGACGAACGGAGAAAAGGTATGGCGCTTTGTTTACGTGTCTTACGGTAAGAGCTGTCCATATAGAGGTTGTCAACTCTTTAAATACTTCATCGTGCATAATAGCAATTAGAAATTTTATATGTCGTCGCGGAACACCGAGAGAGTTCTTTAGCGACAACGGGACGAATTTTGTTAGTGCCGAAAGGGAAATTCGAGAAGCTGTGGAAGAGGTTGATAAAAATGAATTGGTACGTACGTTTACCACGGCTACTACAAAATGGAACTTTATTCCACCCTCATCTCCGCACATGGGAGGGGCTTGGGAGAGGCTCGTAAGATCGGTTAAAAATGTTTTTTATAGTATTTCACATACTCGTGCACCAAGTGATGAATTACTTCGCGGAATGTTAGCTGAAGTAGAAAACATAATAAATTCTCGACCATTGGTATATTTTCCGATCGAACATGAAAATGCGGAAGCAATAACTCCGAACCATCTGCTTGTTTACTCATCAAATGGTATGAAACCTTTAGCGACATATGACGACAGCGGCGTGGCACTAAAGCATAACTGGCTGGCTGCACAACAATATGCAGAAATATTTTGGCGTAAGTGGGTAAAAGAGTACTTGCCGTCTTTAACTCTTCGGACGAAGTGGCATGAGAAGATTAAGCCGTTGCAAGTTGGCGACTTAGTTATTGTGGTTGACCCGTCGAGTCCAAGAAATGTGTGGCTAAGAGGTAAAATTTTAGAGACTACTATGGCAAATGATGGGCAGGTACGAAAGGCGAAGGTTCTGACTACAAGTGGAGTAATTGTACGGCCTGCTACTAGACTGGCGGTATTGGATGTGACCTCTATTTAAGAGTATGACTTCTAAAGCTTCTCGTCATACTGTGGGGGGGTGTTGCCGCCACTGTTAAAGTACGGAATATGCAGCTCTGAAAATTAACCGACATTCTTCTCTTTTATTTATATTATTTTGACAATTGTAAACTTGTCATTTATATCTGTCAAATTTGTAATTTCATATCCGGGACTTTCCTTTTTGAACTAATCGTCCTCGGGATCACATGTAGTTGCGCACAACGTGCGTAGAATTTTCCTTTTGAAAAAGTTGGTGGTTTGAGACCAAAAAGTAGGTTAAATATTCTTGACTTAACTATACATATTGAATTTGTTTTGTAATTTTAAGGATTTAAAACATAAGGTTTTGTCGAATGCTGAAAATAAAGAAATAATTAAATTTCACTAAACCTAACCTGTTGTCAATCTAATCAAGCCATCACGAACTACTATTGTGAACAGTATACAAAGAAATTTTCTTAGATAAAGATGCAAGTCGTACAACTACTTTAAATATTTGGAATAAAATGAATTTTTTCTACTTTTAGTTTTTATTCAATTAATCAAAAATTTTTAATATTGTTAATATAGACAATAAATTTATGTTTATTTATTTATTTATTTATTTTATTTATTTATTCAAGAGAACACTGAAGATGGCACAAAGCCGAAACCGGTCTGTTTACAAACCAAATTTGACGTGGGATGACGGAAAATCGTCCCAAATTCAAACAAACCCCGTCGGAAGAAAAACACAAAAATTAATAAATTTATGTTTCTTAAATGAACATCAAAACCGTTTATATTATTTATTAGGAAAGCGCAAATCAATAGATACAACTATTAAAGAATGGAGTAAGTACGGTAATACATTTTATTAGAAATGAAGAAAAATATGACATTTTATCTGAGCGGTTTTGTATTATTGCAACTGTTTTTGCACGAGGAATTATATGTACATATGTATAAAATACTGCGTAGTATAATGTTTGAGCGTCTGCTTTATTCAATGTCTGATCACAAAAGGAAAGAATTACAATTCAAGAGTATGCATATATGTAAGTACCAATGTAAAATGAATATTACATACTTATGTGAGAGGAGAGCTTACATATGTTACAGTTCTGTTGATGTTTCGGACTTAGTGATGCTAACAATAATATTAATGGTTTATGAGTAATCGGTTACGATAACAATGATTATTTTAATTGGTATTAAATATATTGTAATAATTTGCAAACAACTTATGTATATTTAAATGCTAGACTAATTTAATGCGATATGGCCCAACATAGTCCCGCCGTTGAAACCTTCAAGGCTTTCAAGAATCATCGTTGAGAGGCAATGGAGCAACCTTGGCCTTTTAAAAGATCCCTTTGATGTGCGTAGTTGTACGACACGTACTCGACCATCAGCGCCTGGTATAGTGTCAGTTATACGAGCTAGCATCCATTGTTGAGGTGGCAGATTATCTTCATGAACTATGACTAATTGCCCAACCTTTATGTTAGTGTGAGGCTGTAACCATTTGGAGCGTTGTTGCAAGTCGTGTACGTAATCACGGACCCAAAGTTCCCAAAAACGTTGTTTCAAATATGTTACACGCTGCCAGCTGGTAAGATAGGATACCTTGTTGCATTCAAATGTTTCTTCTGGCAAAGCCTTCAAAGAGCATCCAATAATTAAGTGAGCAGGTGTAAGTGCCTCGCCATCATTGGGATCATTTGATAAATATGTAATAGGACGTGAATTTAGTATTGATTCAACTTCAATTAAAACTGTCTGAAGCTCTTCGAACGTTAAATTAGAATTAGCGACATTTTTGACTAAAAGTGTTTTAGCTGATTTGAGGGCCGCCTCCCATAATCCTCCAAAGTGCGGAGCGCGGGGCGGAATAAAACGAAATTCAAACCCTGTTTGGCTTGAATAGCTCACGATGTCATCCAGAGAAGTTTTGTTAAAAAATGTTTGGCGAAACTCGTTTAGCTTTGGTTGAGCACCGACAAAATTAGTAGCGTTGTCACAGTACAAACGCAATGGTATGCCGCGTCTACTTACAAATCTTTTTAGAGAAAGTAAAAAACCATTAGTAGATAAATCGGGAACCAGTTCCAAGTGGACGGCTTTAGACGAAAAGCACACAAATATTGCAGCATATGTCTTATATGGTTGTTTTCCTCGAACTCGATATGATGTAAAAAACGGACCACAAAAGTCCACACCACTTACGAGGAATGGACGATGGGCTTTAAGCCTATCTGCGGGAAGGTCACCCATAATTTGATTCATTAACTTTGTTTTGTAGTAGAAGAAACAATGAGTACAATTCCTTACAACCTTGCGTACAATTTCTCTTGCGTTGACTACCCATATCCGTTGTCGAAGGAGACCAATGAGAACCTTAGGCCCTGCGTGTAGATTTTATCTGTGAAGGTGCTCTATGTAAAGTTGAGTGAAGCGATGGGTTTTTGGAAGAAATGCAGGAAATTTCGCATCATATGCAATTGGAGCTTTAGCCAAACGTCCTCCTACTCGTAGTATTTTGATACATTTGTTGTCAATTTGCATTTCCTGTAAAAATGGAGAAAGTTTTGTTAGACTGCCCTTTACTGGTTGATCTTTGGACAAATTTATAATTCATCCTTAAATTCAAACCGTTGTATTTCAGAAATAATTCTCCAAAATGTTCTATCCAGTTCAGCTCTGGACAAGTGCAAAATATCAACTGCCGTTTGATTTCTATAAACTGGATATTTATTGAAAACTCTAAAGATGTATGAAAAAATGCGGAGAATTTTGTAATACGACGAGTAGCGTTCAATTATCTCATTCACGATGGTTCCAGCGATGCCACTGTCACTACCACTACATTTGAAGGAAAACTGTTTTCTTTTTTCTAAATTCTCAAATTGCGACGGACATTGATCGACTTGTGCAGGCCATTCATTTGAGTCCTTTAGGAGAAATTCTGGTCCAGAAAACCAAATAGTATTTGGTAATTCAACTGCGCTGCATCCACGGGGTACAATGTCTGCAGGATTCTTCTTTGATGGAACATGCCTCCACTGAATATCCTTACAATCTTCTTGCAACTCGGAAATTCTATTTCCGACGAAACAATTTAGTGAAGAAGAATGCATTTTAAGCCATTGAAGCACGATTTTGGAATCAGTCCAAAAATATACGAAAGATACAAATCGCGAAAGTTCGTGCATGATCCTCTTCCAAGTTTTGTTTAGTAGAACTGCAGCACAAAGTTCAAGCCTTGGAAGTGATTGCGCCTTTATTGGGGCCACCTTAGATTTTGCCATTAAAAGAGATTGTTTGCACATATAAGCAGCAACCATATGCTCGTTGCGAAGCATCTGCGAAACCATGTATTTCGCTGAAGGTATTGCTAGAAGTATGAACATAACGTGGGACTTCGACCTCGTTTATCTTTGCTAAATCCTCCAATATAAGATTCCACATGCTAAGAAGATGATTTGGTAAGGGTTGGTCCCAGTCTAGATTTTGTATCCACATTTCTTGCAATAAAATTTTGCAGCGAATAATTATTGGACTTATGAGACCAAGCAAGTCGTAAATTCGAGAAATAATTGATAATACAGAACGTTTTGATGGAACTTCAGGTTTTTGTACTTCATATCGAAAACAGAAGATGTCCTCTTTCGGCTTCCACCAGAGTCCTAAGGCCTTAGCAATATCTTCTTCTCCACCCTTTATTAGTTTTTCTTCAGTATCTTCAGAAACCGATTCCATGCTATTGCTATTCCACTTTGCCAATTCGAGTCCAGATGTCGCTAGTATGTTTACGATTTCCCTTTTCTTACGTAGAAGTTCCGTTGTGTTGTCTGCCCCTGTCAGCAAGTCACCTACGTACAGATCCTCACGTAGAACTTGTGAACCTATTGGAAATTTATCGAAATAAGTATTTGCAATATGAAATAATGATCTTATGGCAAGGAATGGTGCCGAAGCCATACTGTAAGTCACTGTATTGAGTTGGTATACCTGCAATGGCTCATCAATTTGCTTCCTCCATAAAATAAGTTGGAACCTTCTATCCTGCTGATTTATCAAAAACTGCCTATACATTTTACGAATATCTGCAGTCAAAGCGAAACGATTAAAGCGAAAACTGAGAAGTGTGATAATTAAATTTTGCTGGATGGTAGGACCCACCATGAGTATGTCGTTAAGGGAACGATTTGAAGAAGTGCGTGCTGAGGCATCGAAAACCACGCGTAGTTTCGTCGTGGAGCTTTGGGGCCGAAGCACACAATGATGTGGTATAAAATAATTCAATTTGGTACATGAAGTATTATTTAGAGGCGACATGTGACTTAAGCGAGATATTCGTCCATAAATTCGGCGTACATCCGCTTTAATAGTTGGTTGTGTTGCAATCTTCGCTCGAGTAAAAGGAACCTCCGCTGTGCGTTGTATAGTGAATCTCCTAAATTTTCTGGTGATTCCTTAAAGGGAAGGCGTAATTCTAATCGACCATCTTCACAAATTCGCAAATTTTCTTTAAAATGCTCCTCACATTCCCTTTCTTCGAGAGTAAGCTGATCAGTTGATGTCGAAAATTGATTTCAGAACACGAGTCCAACAGCGCGCGAACGGGTTGGAAGAGGCCGTACTTGTCCTTGACAAGAATTACTGCGGTAGGAATAATTGAGCGTTTATGCGTATTCGTAACGAGGGATATGGGCGTACTGTGGTGAATCTTGCTTTGGATTCCAGAAGTGTTTGGTATGAAACATGAGAATTGTTGCTCAAGTGGTGACGAGGTAGAATGAATATGCAAATGCGTATGATGTGAGGTTTTGCAAACGTTACAACGTGACTTGGATTGGCATTTGGAAACTGAGTGCCCTTTACGCAAGCAATTAATGCAAAGCGAGGCTCGTTTGACAAAATCAAATCGTTCAGCTACTGCTAAATATAAAAACGATGAATATTTGCTAATTGTATGTTCACTACTCTTACAATATGCACAATCTACTTTGGAGTTAGTGAATGAATGTGACTGCCTTTTCGTTACTGGCTTTAATTGTCTATCCTTTACCAACACGTCACGTTTGCTACCCTGACTTTCGAGAAATTGACAGCGCCGAGAAAGAATTTTGTAAAATTCGTCCCAAGTGGGAAGTTTATCTAGTTACTGTTTTTCCTTATAAGTGAGTGTTGACTCGACGCCTAATTTAGAGAGAACTATATGAATTATGATGGCATTCATAACGTCTACCTCCGATCCTAACGATACCAAAGAACCGCGAATAGCCGATACTCCGTCTAAAATGTTGCGAAGCGAATTTGGTTCACCCTTTTTCATAACAGGCAGATCGAAAAGAGTATTGATATGGTCGAGGAAAATGAGCACGTCATTGTCATAGCGCTCCTTTAAACGTTGAAGAGCCTTGGGATAGTTTTCCTCGGTAACTTAAAATGCTTCAACTACTGCAAGTGCTTGACCAGACAGACAATTCAACAAGTAGTTGAATTTATCAACGGTGCTGATTGTAGAATCGTCGTTTACTAAGTTTGAGAATGCACGAATGAATCGTTTGTACTCAGCGTATTTCCCAGTGAATTGGGGGAGCTTTAACTTAGGTAAGCGATTTTGGCGAGAAATTGACGATGTGGTTGTTAAGTTAAGGAAGTTTACCCAGCAGACAAACGTCTGCTGGGTAAACTTTCTCTATTTGGGTCTGAATATACATTATCTGTTTGAAATATGTCTCTAAAATCTGAAGGCGACATTCGAGAATAGTTAAATCAGGTTTGTTACCTTCCTTTTCTATCTTTGTTTTGAGGTTAGAAATATTTCTTTTCATTGTTGTACGCTGCTGTTTGAGAGATGTTAAATCAGCTTCAACGTTTGAAGCAGAGTTTTCCATTTGTAAATCAATCGTGTCTTCTTGACTCATTTCGAAGGCTTAGCAGTTATAAAGTACGTACATACATATGTATTTATGTATGTAATAATGAAACAAGTAAAGGGTAATGACAATGGGTTTCAAAATGCAGGCAAACAATGGTATTGTTGGCAAAGCAAAGTGAACAGTTAGCTCAACCGGTAATTGATCGCGTTGTTTTGCCCAGTGGTATGATGTGCTGACATACACGCATATGTATGTATTTACATATATGTATGTATGTAATGTTCGTATTTGCATGTACTTATTTATGTACAGGGGCGTGTAGATCTATGTACATATGAGTTGTATATATGCGCAAATATATCACCGAATGATGTACCGTTTAGAATATATATGTAAGTATGTACATATGTTTGATTGAACGAATCAATATGAATAATGTGATAGATTCTTACGAAAATTGTAGAGTTAATCCCTCGACGATAATGATGAAATGTATGATTTCTTGGGCGGAATGAATTGCGTATGTAATAATGAAACAAACGATGGGTAATGACAAACTGCAGGTTTACAATGGTATTGTTGGCAAGCAAAGTGAACAGTTAGCTCAACCGGTAATTGAGCGCGTTGTTTGCTCAGTGGTATGATGTGCTGACATACATATGTACATATATATAAGTATGTATGTAAATGTGCGCATTTGCATGTACTTACATATGTATATACATATGTACAAGGGTGTGTAGATCTATGTAAATACGTACATATATGTTGTACATATGCGCAAGTATATGACCGAATGCCGTACCGTTAGAATATGTATGTACATACATACATATGTATATATATGTATGTTTGATCGAACGAATCAATATAATAAATGTAATAAAATTCTTACGAAAATTGTAGAGTTAATCCACCAACAATAACGATGAAGTATATGATTTCTTAGACGGAATGAATTGCGTTGTCTTTCTGCAAAAACTTTCCAGAAGTGATGATGAAATAGTCCAGAGCTTCGAATTGTGGTCTGCAGGAACACGGACAGTCTTTATAACAGGGTATGTTTTACGAAAATTTCCTATTTACAGGCTAAGTCCTTTCACGGTCGCCAATGTTTTTGCACGAGGAATTATATGTACATATGTATAAAATACTGCGTAGTATAATGTTTGAGCGTCTGCTTTATTCAATGTCTGATCACAAAAGGAAAGAATTACAATTCAAGAGTATGCATATAAGTACCAATGTAAAATGAATATTACATACTTATGTGAGAGGAGAGCTTACATATGTTACAGTTCTGTTGATGTTTCGGACTTAGTGATGCTAACAATAATATTAATGGTTTATGAGTAATCGGTTACGATAACAATGATTATTTTAATTGGTATTAAATATATTGTAATAATTTGCAAACAACTTATGTATATTTAAATGCTAGACTAATTTAATGAGATATGGCCCAACAGCAACAATGGTTGAATTTCAACCACTGGGCAAACACTGGTCACAGGATTATCTGATTAGTTATTTTTTACTTGCATATGGATTTTTAACCCTAATCTTATTAACATGTGTCTGTAAGACACATTTGTATATTCAAATCAACTTAACTACTGAAATATATAACATACCGCAACCAAACTTCATGACTTTTATTTTATGTATGTTTTGCGTAATTTAGTAAGGAAAAAATTTTACGTGTTGCCTTCTTAAATGTTTTATATGCCAAAACATAAAAATATAGCAGTAAATACCGACACGTGTCTCAGAGACACATATATGAATGTTTTTGTTTACATATTTTTGGATGTCTCTCGTTTACTCTCTATGAACATATTTTGTAAAATAAGTACATTTTTAACTTAATTCGTAACATTTTTGATTAAAAACTTGGTGGCTCTGTGACAGTAAAACAAGTTATCCATTGAATGCAATACCCTATTTAGGCAAAGTAAATAATCATATCGGCTATGGATTGGGTCAAAAAGTAGTAGAAGAGTTAGTCCAGAATTATGAAAATACAGGCAGAAACATAACGTGTGATAAATTTCTCACGAGTAGTGAACTAGCGCAAAATTTATTGGCTAAAGGTTTAACACTAACGGGCACTCTCAAAAAGAACCAGCGTTGTGTTCCTTCATCATTTTTACCAAATGGAAAAAGTGAAGTGGAAAGTAATTTGTTTGGTTTTACCGAAAACATAACTTTAGTGTCCTACGGCCCAAGACAAAGTAGAGCAGTTCTTTTACTCTCACCAATGCATCACACCACTCACTGCATTTACAAAATAAAAAGAAATCGGAGATAAACTTACATTATAATCAAACTATAGGAGCAGTTGATATTCTACATCAACTTACACATAGTTTTTCTTGCCGCAGAAAATCTAATAGATGGCCATTTGTATTATTTTGCAATTTAGTTGACGTTTGCGGAATTCCTGCGTACGTAGTTTGGAAAAACTTGCATCCTTCTTGGAAAGCAACGCAAGCAAAAAAAGCTCGAAAACTCTTTTTACGGGAAGTCGCTGAAGGACTTGTTACACCCCAAATACACCAAAGATCAAAGAATAAATTACAACGGCCTATCGTTCAACAAATAGAAGAAGTCCTTCAAGAAGGAATTGTACCTACTACAACCCAGAGTACAACAAATAAACGCAAGAGGTTCTATTTGTGCAATCCCAAAATAAGCCGTATTATTAAGCAGTGCTGCCAAAAATGTAATAGTAATGTCTGTAATGAACATGCTGTGAAAGTCCTTTTATGTAAAGAATGTAATGAATAAAAAATAAAAAAAAATTAATAGTTTTCCATAAGTTTTTTTATATGTGTCTTACAGACACATGTTAGTAAGATTTGTAAGTTTTTATGTCAGTATGATTAGGGTTAAACCGTACAAGTACATTGTGCTGAGTCGAATAAGGAATGCCCTCGCATCAACAAGGTACAGGAGCCAGAAAGAAAACAAAGCAAATACAATTTGATTTGAATAGATCTACTCTCATAGCATTTGGTAAGGCATACAAGTCCAGCCTGTAGCACTTGAAGCGAACGGTCATGTTTTCTTTAATTGGGTAGTGTTAAGCCGAAATAAATAAAACAGCAATAAGTGAACCTCTTTTTTATATATTCAAACATACATACACACATACTAGTTTTTCTTTTTGAACAGAAACCGTATTAAAAGAAATAAACAAACAAAAAAAAAACAAACAAACAATTAACAATAAAACAAAAGCAGTGTTTTACTTAGTAAATGAGCTTAAATAACTATCCAAAAAGGGTGAGGAGGCTCAGTACAATAGTAGAAATGCCTAGATAGTATTGACCTCACAACATAATAATAATAACAACAAAAAAAAATTGATGACCCAATGTTTAACAAACATTATTTAATGTCAAAAGCTACAAATATAAGTGTAACAAGATGGCCGTTGATAAGTAAAAAACCAAGCAGTAGGTATTTTTCGCAATACGACGTTTATTCCTCTGACACGCTTTTTATAGCTTTTTTACATTGAGCAACATCTGCGTGAAACGCATGGGAGATGTTGAAAGTGTGAAACAGTCGTTTACTTTGTTAACATCTAACATCTGCCATCAATCAAAATTGACATTTCAGTAATAAAAAAAAAAAAAAAATAAAAAAAAAAGCACGCAAAATTTTTAAGAATAAAAATAATATTATAAATGGATTTAGAAAACACTTTAATTATTGGATTAACTACTGTTTTCCAAGAACAAAACGAATTGTTAATGCAGCTGTTGCAAGTTATAGAAACTATTATGGAGGAAGAAGACGATGAAGAGTTTTTGGTTCACACTACTATGCCTTTCCCCAGAAGAGTTTGGATGTTTGTAAGATAGTTATGAAAAATAGTTTTTAAGACAGTTAAAATAATTGGACATTTTTAAGGACCGCTACGGCACCTTTTGGGAGAAAGATATCCCAAATAATGATGCCAAATTTTTCAGAGAAAGCTTCCGAGTTGGCCTAGAAACTTTTTCTCTTTTAGTTCAAAAACTAGAAGGTTTGAGGAAGCAGCACACAAATTTAAGGGAAGCTATACCTTTGGAAAAGCGAATAGCAATAGCTTTATACACCCTTGGATCCTCTGGCGAATACCGAACTATTGGAAGACTTTTTGGTGTTTCAACAAGCAGCGTTTGCAATATATTACATACATGAATTTTGCAAAGCTGTCATTGAAGAGCTTTCCGATGAGTATCTTAATTCGGAATTCCTTACAGAATCCAAAATTGAAAAATGCGTTAAGGGATTTGAAGAAATAGGATTCCCGCAATGTTTGGGTGCGATTGGTAAGCAGATACGAAATAAATATATTTGGTCTTATATATGTGCATAAGTGAAAACCAAAGCTGTTTCTTTGTGTTTGCTTTCCAGCTGCCCATATGTTGACATTTCATAGGAGCCATATGGACAGCTGGAAAGCAAACACAAAGAAACAGCTTTGATTTTTCAATTCGAAAATATTTTATGTACATAAGTAACTAATTATTAAAAACTTAAAAAGATGGCTGCCACATAGAAGTTAAACCATCAGCAGCAGAAGCTGTCGACCATTACAATTATAAGGGTTGGTATTCTGTGGTGTTATTCGCATTGGTTGATTTCCAGTACGATTTACTGAAATTTTGACTTTTGAATATATATGTACTAATTATTATCTCAGTTATAGATTTTTATATGTGAATATAGGTTGCCCTTGACGATGCAATGATTCCCTAATTTATCGCAAATCTCAATTAAGCAATAGGCTAAAATCATCAAATTTGCTAAAAGAAAAGAAGAGACAAATTTGCGGCACAGAAGTTCCAGTAGTTGTTATTGGAGATTCAGCTTTTAAATTTTCCCGTACCCTAATGAAACCATACCCATTTTCAACTACAGCTTCTTTGGAACAACAAACATTTAATTATAATTTGTCCAAAGCCAGGCGTGTTGTAGAAAATTCTTTTGGTCACTTGAAGGCAAGGTTCAGGAGTATTGGCATGGGTCTAATTATTCACCAAAAGTTCAACAGCAGAGTTATTATGTGCTGTTGTATTTTGCACAATTTTTTAAATCATTACAACTGTGAAATAAATGAAAACTGGACAGTCAATCAAAATCCTTCTCTACAGCAACCAAAAAGCATTAATATACCTGCTGATCAGTCCGTGCCAGCAGAAAACATCAGAACAGCTATCAGCAAATTTTTGGGCGAAAGAGCTTCTTCAATATAAGTAACTAAAACAACAAACTTTTAATTAACTCAACAATTCATGTTATTTTATTCAATAAATAATTCAGTTTAAATTCAATACTAATGAAAAGGAACTAATAATATATAATATAGAATTTAACAAACAAAAACGTAAACAAACAAAAAAAATACTTCAGTCATCACAAAAATAAGGCACGTATAGCGTTGCTCTATATTTAAATTGAAAATACTATTTTTTCTGTCTCAAAATATCAAGCAATTGATTTTGAAAACTAATATTTTGGGAAGAAATTGAGTCCAGCCTTTTCAATATTTCTCCAAGCTGCTCCTTTTTTCTTGCTGCTGCTCCCTTTGCATATTTATTCTTTCTTGGGCCAGCCGCACAAGCTCCGCATTTGTGTCGAGCTTTTTTTTTCTTCGGAGGTTGGCACTCCTCGCCCATAAAATAGCTGCTGCATGAAGTATTTAGATCGAATTCGATCACGTTACTTGTTAAAGTTGACATGTCTAAAATAAAATAAAAAATAGGCATTAATATACATACATACATATGTACATATTTTAAACAAAAAAAAGTACATTATAAACCGGTCATAATGTTAATATATTAATGTTAACTTGCCTGTGCTTTCATGCATGAAGTCTTCGATGTTGTGCAGCTTAAATGAGCCCAAAATGTTGTGCACTTTATTATAGTGCACCCACCCTGATGGCGCACCGCCTGTTGGCCCAATTTTGCTCTTTTCCTGTCTGAAGATATACAAAACAGCCATAATTATTACATGTAGACAGGAAACAAAGATTTTGTGAAATTACTTACTTGTATTTGCGGGTGAGGTTATCCACTTTTGTGCGAATATCTGCCCAAGTACCAGGAAAACCGATCTGCTGCATAGATGCAGCTATTTCCTGATAAACATGGGAGTTTTTTCGGGAGCCTCTCAATCTTTTCCTCCCACAAATCCAGCAGCATATTTTCTCCACACAATCCGTAAGGTGGTGTTTTTTTCACTAAAATTCATAAATAAATGCAAAATCATTAATGTAAAATAGTAAAAAAGTAAATATAAAATAAACACTTACATGTTCCGTTCATTTTGGTTAAATATTTTGTTTACTTTTTTTTCAATTTAAATGTCATTTTATCCGTGAATAATCACACTAATTACCACTTTTCTAGTGATGATACTAAAATAATCGAAAAATGTTGAATGGAACATCTTTTAAAGATGTTGAAAGATTTTGATTTTTAGTACTGTGTATTTCTTATGGAAAGATGTTAACATTTTCGCGAATTGATGGTAGATGTTAGATGTTGGTCAATGTAAAAAGGCTATTACAATCAAAAAGGACGCTCCAATAATAAGGAGGTTGCCATATTATAACAATTCTAACAATGTTGTCTACTTAGTGCTAATACATACATTAGAATGCTTATAAATAATTCTAACAATAATGTATCTATATTTTTTGACCTTTTTATAATATTGTTGAACCTTCGTAGTGAACAGACGTGTTAGCGGAGTTTTTTTTTACATACTAAATAAACAAAAATACAAAAAAAATATTCGTAATAACCACTAATAATATTTTTCATATAATCTGAAACAACAAAAACAAACAAAAAAACCGCAAACAAAGTGACTAAGGAATACTCTGCATGAGTACCTCAAAAACAAACAATTGTGAAGTGAGTTCTAACGGCAGAAATGCCTATTTTACTGTGAGTTCTAAAGCTCTTAATGCAAACAATAAAAATAAAAAATCTCATGATAGTCTTTTTCTAACGGCAAAACCAATTTTACGTGAGCGATAAAATTCGCTTACTCCGATGCCAAGTAGGGATTCTTTAACATTACCGCTGCCTAGTACTTCTTTATTTAAATCAGCGCCATTATCCGTTCCGGGCTCGTGTTCCTCACTTAACCAAGTTATTACAATAGACAATAATATTCAGAAACCTATGGTGCTTGTCGGAATGGACAGAGTTGCAAAAGATTCACGTCAGTACCTGCCCGAAGGCCCAACCTGACGGTGCACTATTGCACAAGGGTGAATAAAGCACGTTCACCACCGCCCCAGTAGCCCCCGCCAAGGGCACACGACGGAGCGCCAACTAACATGTGCCCCTGACAGGGACAACATGGTAGCAAGTTCCGTACAGGCTGCTGGACCATGTACAGACACCTTGCTAAGATGCTTGGAGCTATCTAACCTCCTACTACCCAAATGGCACGGCAGTGGAACTTTTACCCCAATCTGACCTGAAGCTTCACCTACCGTAACCATTAGAGCAGCTCTGTCGAATAGCAACAGCACCTAGAGATATATGGCCTGAAGAGAACATCCACATCATGCCACTAGCCCATGATTGAAGACACACTCATCCAGCCCATACCTCTCCCCGCGTATCTTTGGGTTTTAACCACAGCCACCACGTGATCCCCGAAGGGGCCTCACCAATAACCAGTCTAGGACACGTCCTAGGGGCTACTGGTTCCCGTGGCACCAGATAGGACTCTGGTCAGCCGCGTGTTAAAAGCACCTCCGATTTTAGGTTCCTTGCACACCTGAGGCATCGGTAACACCTCTACCCAGACTAGCGTAGCAACCTACTTCCTTAATTACTTATATGCACGCCCGTTACCCTGGTATTCAGGGATTGGGTAGTAACATATTAAGTTTTAGGGCAATTGGCCAAAGGTCAAAGTCTGGAAAGACCAACTACCCCTCCGGACGGGCGAGCGAACCCGCTTTTACCTTTAGTTTACTTGCATGCGCGCCCGTTGCCCTGTTGTTTCAGGGATTGGGTAGCAACATACAAGTTTTTAGGGGTTATCAGCAAAAAGGCCTAGGTCCGGAAACCTGATAACCCTATACCCCAGGAGGTTCAACACCAAGCCACCAAGACAGGATGAATTGACCGCGCCCCCTGGGGGGTGTCGGAATGGACAGATATATTACAGTAGTAAAGCGCGGGCGAAGCCCAAATTCATCTAAAATCTCATCGGTTCCCAAGATATCCAGGGATAACGACGCCGCCACAGTTAACCGTCAAAACCGTTTTAAAATATTGCAGGATGACAACGACAAACCCGAAGCATCCTCGAAAAAAAAACCTCCAAACCACCACCCATCTATTTGAGGCAAAAAAATTCTAACACACTTATTAATCTCGGTCATTGGTGAAAAGGCATTTCACATTGATCCAATAAGACGTGGTAACATTGATGAAACTAAAATTCAAATATATGAAGAAAAGGATTTCCGCAAAATGGTTAATGAATTGGAAAAAAATAAAACAAGTTTTTACACCTTCCAGCTTAAGAGCGCCAAGGGCCTACAGGTCGTATTGAAGGGCATAGATTCTTACGTTGTCCCTGCTGAAATAAAAGATGCTCTCTCCCTCGAAGGATTCAAAGTAAAAAATGTATCCAACATAATAAACAGGGAGAAGATCCCCCAACCTTTATTTCGCGTGGAACTTGAGCCAAATGATATATTATTGAAGAAAAATGAGACCCATCCCATTTATAATTTGAAATATCTGTTATACCGGAAAATCACAGTTGAAGAACCACACAAGCGTTCAGGACCCGTACAGTGCCATAATTGCCAAGAATATGGCCATACGAAAACTTATTGTAAATTACCTGCTGTTTGTGTTGTGTGTGGTGAATTACACAACACTGCTATTTGCAATAAGTCGAAGGACTAGAAGGAAAAGAAATGCAGTAATTGTGGAGGTAATCACACTGCTAACTACAGGGGATGTCCTGTATACTCTTTAGTTAAAAAGGCTATGAGTCAAAAGCCTAAAGTAACCCCAGCGCAAACAGGAAATACGTACTCCGCTACTTATCCTCCGATGGCCCAACCAATCTCTACACAAGTATCGTATGCTGTGAAGATCAACTCAGTTCCCATGCAAAAAGTGTCACCACCAAATAACACAACAAATGCAAACGCAAGCTTTAATTTCAATCGCCTTGAAGCTACTATTGATAATCTGGTGCAAACTATAAACAATTTTACAACAAATATTACTAGCATGAACACGTTAAAGTTATGTTTCTGGAACGCAAACGGCATTCGCCAACATAGAAACGAACTTGAGCACTTCCTCACGGTGAAGAATATTGATATAATGTTGGTATCTGAGACTCATTTGACTCCGAGAAGCCTTTTTAAAATTAGTGGTTACACCTTATATGATTCAAAGGACCCGAGAAGAAGAGCATGCGGAGGATCAGCAATTCTAATAAAGTCAAGACTCAAGCACTATATTATTGAGAACATTTGTGAAGACCATCTACAAGCAACAAATATTTGCATCGAAAATTTTTGTTCAAATCTCATGATATCATCGATTCACTCCCCTCCCAGATTTTCAATCAGTGAGGATCAATACGAGGATTTTTACAAAACTATTGGCCCTTGTTTCGTAGCAGCTGGAGACTACAATGCAAAACATACGTTCTGGGGATCGCGTCTTATTACACCTAGAGGTCGAGCATTGTTCAACACAATTTCAAAAATGGGTTTGGATGTCATTTCTAGCGGGGAGCCCACTTACTGGCCTACTGACATACAAAAAATTCCGGATGTTATAGATTATGGGGTCATGAAAAATATCCCTAGGGATTTAATTCATATTGAAGCTTCACATGATCTCTCCTCCGATCACTCTCCCACGATCGTTACAATTTGTAGCCCAATAAGAAGTGACTTACCTCACCCATATGTGAAGATGATAAATCGTGTTAACTCGCTGGGGTTCAAAAAATATCTCAGTAGTCATTGTACGGAAAACATCAGGCTTAGAACTCCCGATGATATTGAACTTAACATTGCCAATCTTACCGAGAATATTAAACAGGCTGCTAAACATGCCACTACCTCCCATCCGCAGACTGGGTTTAACAGAATTTATTCTGCGGATATTGAACGTCTCGTATGTGAAAAAAGAAGAGCTAGAAGGGAATGGCAACAGCACAGATCGCCCCAACATAAAATCAGACTTGGAGAATGCACTAAACGACTCCAAGAGCTGCTTGCATCTGAAAAATCTGCTTCTCTTAAGAACTATCTGGAAGGTCTCGATGTCACAGCAGCATCTAATTACTCCTTGTGGCGCGCTGCTAAAAAACTTAAAACACCCGTTGAGTCTAAACCACCCCTGCGCACTTCTACCGGAGGTTGGGCAAGAACCAATACTGAAAAAGGTAACATATTTGCTGAACATTTAAAACACGTATTTACCCCAAACACATGTACTGGTGCTGTTGATTTGCCGAGTGTAGTTGCTCTACACCCTCGACCCATAAAGTTTAAGATGCTTGATGTGCAAAAATTAATTTCTGAAACCAACCCGAGGAAATCTCCGGGTATTGATGGAGTTAGTAACAAGATGCTGATGAAGTTGCCTCGTGTTGCTGTTAGAATCCTGTTATTTATTTTCAATGGCATTTTACGACTGGAGTATTATCCACACAGCTGGAAACTTGCCGTGGACAAAATGATTCCAAAGGCGGGCAAAGATCTTACCAAGGCTGAGTCATATAGGCCAATAAGTTTGCTGTCAACAATTTCAAAACTCTTAGAAAAACTGCTCATGACAAAATTGTCCCCAATTATAGCTGATAATGGGTGCATACCGGACCATCAATTTGGGTTTAGAAGTCAGCATAGCACCATTGAACAAACTCATAGATTGGTTCATTTTATAAGAAGAACATTTGAAGAAAAGAAGTGTTGTTCTTCCCTCTTTATTGATGTTTCTCAGGCATTTGATAAAGTGTGGCATGAAGGCCAAATTTTAAAATTGAAGACATATCTGCCAATGAACATTGTAAATCTTTTGGAAAGTTAAATTTCTGCCCGGAAGTTCACTGTTGTTGAAGGAGACTTCATGAGTGTGCCCGAAACTATCTCATCCGGTGTGCCACAGGGGAGTATACTGGGGCCAGTTTTGTATTTGATTTATACCTGTGATATCCCTTTAAGCAGTAATATCCTCACTTCTACATTTGCCGTTGATACAGCCTGCCTTAGTATGCATGAAAACCCTCACGAGGCATCCCGATATCTTCAGGAACATACTAACCTGTTGGAGATGTGGTTGAACTTATGGAGAATAAAAGTAAATGAACAAAAGTGTGTTCATGTCACATTTACCCTACGAAGAGACACTTGTTCCCCCATTCGAATCAACAATCAAGTTGTTCCTCAACATTTACAGGTGAAATACCTTGGTATACACCTTGACCGACGGCTTACATGGAAACACCACATTGACTCTAAGTTGACACAAATAAAACTTAAATTAGCTCAGATACATTGGCTGATTGGTAGAAATTCAACCCTCAGTCTGGATTGTAAACATTTAATATACAAGTCGCTTTTGAAACCCATATGGTGTTACGGAATTCAGCTATGGGGCACTGCTTCAACTTCCAATGTAGAGAGAATCCTACGAATGCAAAACAAAATTTTAAGGTTAATAACATCGGCTCCATGGTACATGAAAAATTCAATTTTACATCGCGATTTAAATATGCCACTTGTGTCCGCTGAAATTGCAAAATATGCAGGCAAATATTTAACAAAACTCGAGTCCCATCCTAATCCCCTTGCTCGTAATATCTTGAACTTTACTGGACACATCCGCTTAAAAAAGAAGGATACTACGGCCTTAATACGCCACACTTCAGATGGAATTTTTTTGAATATTTTTGTGCTTAACACATTTATGTATTATTAATTATTATCACTAAGTTTATGTCTGACATTGGTTGGGACTAATAAGTATATATATATATATATATATATATATATATATATATATATATATATATATATATATATATATATATATATATATATATATATATATATATATATATATATATATATATATATATATATGTAAGATTTGAATACTCATTTTTAGTTCATTTTTTTGAAGATACAATAAATAAATTTTAGCATGAAAAAAGGGAGAATTGTACTGAAGATTATACTTAATGAGTATCGAAATATTGATTGTTATTTTTTAATTAAATTGTTTAAAAAATAAAAGACCTTAAGCTTAAAAATTAAAAAAACAAATTAATTCTAACTATGTTGTCTACTTAGTGCTAATACATTAGAATGCTTATAAATAATGTGTTGAAATAAGGAACCATTTATGTTAACACTAATTACATGTGTTGATATAAGGAACCATTTATGTTAACACTTATTACATGCTCTTTTTTTTAATTTTTTATTTTTTTTATTTAACATTATTAGCGTTTGGGCCAAGTTTCTACACCATAGTCCCTGCCAAAACGTAGTGGCGGCTTTACAGCTCGACCACTCCTTGTAGTTCTTGTCTCGAGAGCTTTCGTATCCGAATAACTATCTTCCGGGCAATCGTGCCTAGATACTGATCCGGAAGACTCAGACTCAACAGAAGGAACTGATTCATCTACTTGACTTTCGATTTCCCCAGTACCGGGGTTCCCTGTTACCGCAGAACTATTTTCTACGCAACTGCCTCCACTCAGGTCCCTCTCAGAATTTCTACTAGCGCTCCCTTCAATCTGTGTCATATTATTTTCAAATAACAGATCACTAGCACTGAAATCTTTATTTGTTGTTCTAGTGATGAAACGTCTATTACGCCTAAAAGGGTTGTTAAACCCATCTGTTAACAAGTACAACCTATCATTAAAAGAATCTACTATTTTTCCGTAGTGCCATTGCTTTCCATCTTTTTTAAACATTATCAAATCTCCTTTCTTAAACGGCGATAACCTTTTAGCATTCCTATCATAGTAATAGTCTTTCCTTTTTTTTAGTTTTTTCTTCAACTGTAGCCTCATCTGTATTGTTTTTAATCAGGAGTGAACTCGTCCATGGCAATTTGGTCTTTACAAGTCTGCCAAAAAATAGCTCGGACGGCGTCACACCCATGTCCACCAGTGGCGTAGTGTTGTATTCCAAAAGGTGATATTGAAACTGGTTAACATCATTCACTTCGAAACATCTCTTTATAATATTTTTTGCTATCGCAACACTTTTTTCCGCCAATCCATTGCTTTGAGGGTATCGGGGACTTGAAAATCGAAATTGAATATTGTACTCATTGGCAAATCGTTCAAACTCTGCAGACCCAAAAGGGCTGTTATCACATTTAATGACTGTTGGATAACCTATTATATCAAATATCCTGCGAATCGTTTTTATAATTTGTCCTGTCGTTTTATTGCGCACCTCAGACCATACCACAAAATTCGACATAGTCACCACCAGCATACTCAAAAAATCCATTGCTACTATATGAAATGGATACGTTGGTTCCTCTTGAAACTTTCTTGAAAACAATATTTAACAACTCGCAAATATCCGTGATCCATGCCTAACATTTTCCTATAGTACTCATAGTTTTCCTCTGTGAAGCAGACTGATTTTGTTACCATATGAATAACACCCGATAACTCTTCCATTTCCTCCATTTCAGATAACTGAGCCCTCGATAAACAATCAGCGAGTAACATTTCTTTTCCAGGCCTGTATACTACTGTTATATGCGTATATTTTAAGAGAAACATAAACATGCGCTGAAGTCGCATTGTTACACTGTCAATGTCACGTTTGACTATGACTCCAGCGGCTTATGGTCGCTTTCAACCGTAAACGGTCGCCAATAAAGAAAATAGTGAAATCGATGGCAAGCAAACACGATGGCTAGAAGTTATTTTTCAATTTGCGCCCACTTTTGTTCATTACAGCTGAGCGTCCTGGAAGCAAAAGCTACAGGATGTCCATTCTGAATTAGTACATACCCCAACCCATCCTTAGACGCATCAGTCCGTATGACCACTGGTAGCAATGGATTATAGATTGCTAATACTGGCCTTGTCGTTGCTAATCATAACAATTTTTCAAATTCCTGATCATGCTGTTGCGTCCATTTAAACGCTACATCATTCCGGGTCAACTTTCTTAATTCCGCAGAATGTCGAGACAAATTTGGTATAAACTTCGCCAAGTACTTAAGCAGGCCTAGAAATCTTAATACGTCCGCCTTATTTACCGATTTCTTCATTCTTAATATCGCATCAGTGTATTTGTAAACCGGCATGACTTTCCCTTCCGTTGTTAAAATATATCCCACAAATTTTACTTTCCCTTGTCTGTATTGAATCTTCTCATCATTAAATCTGATATTATTCTCCCGAGCCCTTCTCATCACTACTTCCATGATCTGATCGTGTTCTTTCTCACTAGCAGCACAGATAGCCAAATCTTCAAAATAAATAAAAATTCCCTGTATATCCCCAAAAATCCTTACCATTTCCTGCTGAAACATTTCCGGAGCACAGCTGAGCCCAAAAGGAACTCGTTTGAATCTAAACCTTCCGAAGGGTGTCAAAAATGTTGTAAGCTCTGAGCTTTTTTTGTCTAGTTCCATATGCCAAAATCCGCTCTTTAAGTCAAGAATAGAAAAGACTCGTTTACCCGTTAGTTTTGCTATCATATCATCTACTGTTGGAATTAGGAAATATTCACGCCTAATGCACTCATTTAGTGGTTTCGGGTCTAAACAGATTCTCAATTCCCCATTCGGTTTCTCTACAAATTGCAAATTGTCATTCTCTGAAAATGACCCTTTTTAGGCACGATCTGCATATGGCCTCCTCGGCTTTACATTCCTTTTGTAGTGTATTTATCATATCACACCACATTTTTTTATATAAACACACTAAATACAAAGTAGAGACTCAAATTGCATTTGGCATACATATGTTCGACACAATTTTTAATGTAACAATAAACCATTAAAATTTAAAAATAAGTAAAAAGTATGACACACTTAAAACACAGCACACAAACAAGACCACACATATAATGCAATAAAATTAACCAACATGGGTCAAAGCACTTGAAAGGGACTACAATGTTTAGAATTACAGAAATAAGCAAAAGGAAAATTATAATTATAAAGTGACTCATTTTTAGCTGATAAGTAAATATTGAAATAAGAATATTGAGTGGGGTCTTGACCAATCAGAACAAAGTTACTGAAGTAAATGAATTTTACTTTGTATTAGAAAAAGTACAATATAGAAATTAAGAATCATTGTAAAAATGGTAAAATAGTATAAATAGTTAAGGAATTTTAAATAAAAGAGGAGAAGCATTTTGATTAAAAGATAACTCACTTGTTTCTCGGCATTCTCATCCAGCACCTTAAACAGTGCAGGAAAGAATTAAAACTGCTGTGGTTAGGCATAGCATTATAAACAACCTAACAAACCCTTTCCCTTTACAAAACAATACAAATATAAAAAACCCACTAGATACATTATATGGCGATCCTGCCAACCTACCGATCATTTTTAATATTAAATTTAAATACAAATTGAAATTTTGAAATTCTAATGTCCTTCTGCAACGATATCCCAACACAAGAGGAAATCGATAACATATTCGAGAAGTACGAGGAATATGTACCTGAGGGAGTAACTAAAGGCTGCCCTGAATACAAGGCCACACCTAAGAACTGTGGACCAAAAGCCATAACTATAGAGCAGTATAAGAGAAGAACTGCCATAGAGGGAGTGACACCGGCAACACCTAAAAGAGACCTAATAGAGGAGGCAAAAAACTACAAATACAGAAGAAGAAGGCCGACATATTGAGGTTAATGGGCATCACCTCAGGAGAAGCTAAAAGCAAGCTTTATATACAACTTAAACAGCTCAAATAAAATGGGAAAAACACAGTCTAAAAGCGATGACTCTATCACTATCAACGAGAACATCAATAACGCAGCGCAACAGGAGATGAACTTCACAAATATAAGAATAGACACTTTTATTCTATTAGTTATTATTTTGCTTGTATTCTTAGTTTATAGAATTAAAAAATATATTAAAGATTATGTCCGTAAGAAGACGGCCATACAGGTTTAAATCTTGAATAGAATATTATACATATAATCTATGGAATCTATTTTATGTCGATTAGAAAAAATAATAATCAATTTTACGAAATCAGGGTCTAGAGGATACCAAAAATCAACATTAATAATTAAGCTAGAAGAAATCAATTTACTAAAAAGAGAATTTCTAGATTTGATAGAAAACAAGATAATTAAAACTGAGGAAATTAAAAGGGTAACCGACAAATTCGAAAAATATTACTGTAAAGCAAAAGACCTCATGGAAGAAGCACTGAATAGACTAGAGAATGATCAAACACAAAATTTAGCAAAAATGTCTAACTTTAATTTGGAAACAGCCATTAAAGTGATCCCAGAGTTCACAGGAAATTACAAGGAACTTAATTCGTTTCTCACAACAGTGGAACTCATACACGATACTTTAGCGGATCAACAGAAACCAATTCTTTTGAAATTTGTGTATAATGTCAAGTTAACAAACACTGTAAGAACTTCGCTGGGAATATCTGCACCAACAACATTTGATGCACTAAAGGATAAACTATCGAACAGGTATAAATCTACAAAAACAGTAGCCCAAGTACAATCTACACTAAAAAATTTTTCCCAAAAGAATATGAATATTCATACTTATCACGAAAAGTTGTTACAGTTAATATTAGAATTAAACGAACTACAAATTCAGCAAATACCAAACTGCACTTCAACTCAATCTGACACTATCAAATTAGTTAATGAAAACTATGCTCTTAATATCTTCAAAGATGGTCTAAAAGGAGAATTTAAATCAACTATTTCGCTTCTAGGCCAAAGGAAATTAACGAAGCAGTACAGTTAGCATTAGAATTGGAAAAAGAATTCTCTAATAACAATGATCAAGTGCTATATTTTCAACGATATAGAAATAGGGAAAGGCATGAAAATAACAGAAATCACATAAATCATGTACAGAACACAAATAGAAATAACTATCGAGGAAACAATTATAATTATAGAAGAAATTTAAATTCTTTTAACAATAATAGGAACTTCACTTCAGCTAACAGACCAATGAATAGTAATAGACCAACAAATCAAAGGAATAATCATAGAAATAATGAAAATGCCGTTCGTTATGGCAATAATACAAGAACTAGCGATTACAACAATAACCATAATAACTATAATAGTAGAAACGTACATTGTATACAGGAAAACCACGAAGCCCCGGATGTGAATTAGGGAACTTTGTAGACTCACTATCCGGAGGAAGAACAGTAAAATTAAATAATATTTTTCAATTGTCACATAACATTACAAACTACATAAATTTAGAAATAGGCAAAAATTTAAGTCTCACATTTTTAATTGACACAGGAGCAGACGTTTCTTTGTGTAAAATAAACAGATTAGATCATGACTTAGAGAATATCGACAGAGAACAATCAATTAGTTTTACAGGAATCACAACACAAAAAATAAAATCAATAGGAACAGCAGAATTAGGTTTCAAAATAAATAGTGTAGACGAAATACATAAATTCCACATAGTGGACGATAATTTTCCCATTCCTACAGACGGAATTCTAGGAAGAGATTTTTTTACAAGGTTCTTGTGTAAAATTGACTACGAAACATTTACGATAACACTTACCATAAGAAATGAAGAGATCGTACTACCGATGAAATCATGGATAAATAAAAATTTTTGTATCACAGTAGATAGAAGATCAGAGGTTATAATTAAGTATAATTTTAAATAAGGAAGTTCAACCTGCGATATTCATTAGCAATACAATAGTACCAGGAAATGGAAATTGTCACGTCAAAATACTGAACACAACAGATACCGACGTAACCTTAGAAAATATCAGATTTGAAACAGAACCATTAAAGAATTACACCCTGATGAGACGGTCATATGATCCTAGAAGAAGAAAACATGATGCAGATAGACTTAGAAAACTTCTTGACATCCTGAAAATTGACACTGAAGACAGTAGAATAAGAACAGAACTAAGGGAAATCTTTAAAGATTATCAAGACATTTTTCACTTAGAGGGGGAGACGTTGACTACAAATAATTTCTATACACAGACCTTAAAAGTTTCCGACAATACACCAGTATACATAAAAAATTATAAATTACCTCATACACAGTACGATGAAATAAACAATCAGGTAAAACAATTACTGGACGAGGACATAATAGAACCATCAGATAGTGCATATAATTCACCTCTATTAGTAGTCCCAAAAAAGAGTGAAAACAGAAAAGAAAAATGAAGACTAGTAGTAGATTTCCGGCAATTGAACAAAAGGATAGTTAATGATAAATTTCCACTAACAAGACTAGAAGATGTTTTAGATCGACTTGGAAGAGCCAAATATTTTTCAACCTTAGATATGACTAGTTCATTCCATCAAATAAACCTAGACGAAGATTCAAGACATTTAACAGCTTTTTCAACAAGTAATGGTCATTATCAGTTCAAAAGATTACCATTTGGTTTGAAAATTTCATCCAATAGTTTCCAGAGAATGTTGACAATAGCACTGAGTGGACTGGATTCCAAAGCGTTCTTGTATGTAGATGACATTATTGTATTTGGATGTAGTTTTAAACACCATAATGAGAATTTAATAAAAGTATTTGAACGTTTATCAAAGTACAATTTAAAACTGAACGCATCAAAATGTGTATTTCTGAAATCAGAAGTAATCTACTTAGGACACCAAATAACAAAAGACGGGGTACGAACTGATCCTTCAAAACATAAAGCCATTGAACAGTATCCAATTCCAAAGGACAAGGATGAGGTTAAACGTTTTGTTGCATTTTGCAATTATTACAGACGTTTCATAAAAAATTTTGCAGGAATCACTAAGTGTTTAAATGATCAGACTAAAAAGGGAAAATAATTTCAATGGACAAAAGAATGTCAACAAGCTTTTGACACACTTAAGACAAAATTAGTTAATGCACCAATATTAAGATACCCAGACTTTGAAAAACCTTTTATACTGACCACGGATGCATCAAATTATGCACCAGGCGCTATACTGTCACAAGGTGAAATAGGAAAAGATCTACCAATTTCATATGCAAGCAAAACTTTAGGAAAACATGACTTAAACAAACCAGTAATAGAAAAAGAACTTCTTGCAATACACTGGGGAATACAATTTTTTAGACCTTATTTATTTGGTAGGAAATTTATTGTTGTGACTGACCACAGGCCACTTGTTTCACTTTTTACGCACAAAAATCCGTCATCAAAATTAACACGAATAAGAATAGACTTATCAGACTATGATTTTGAAATTATTTACAAAAAAGGGAAAATAAATACTAACGCTGACGCTCTATCAAGAATAAAATTAGACTCCGACATGTTAAAGAGTATGACTCCTATAGAAGACGACATTAAAAAATCACCTAAAATCTTAGTAACGACACGTGGAATGAAAACAAATGAAAGTAGTAATAAAGTAATGGAAAATAACAATAGTGTCATGTCCCAAGGCCAATATATAAATTATATGTGGGAATGTACATCTTTGAGAGATATAAAAAATATACGCGAATTAAGATTTAATATCATTAAACCGGTATAAAAAGGAAGAATGGACCAAAAGAGGGTACCATAGAAAATGAAGATAATAGCTTTGTAATAAATATTAGTGAAGATCTAGCAAAATACGTTTTGACCCTAGAGAAATTAATAGATTATATGCATAAGCAGAATATAAAGAATCTCGCTTTATCATGCGAAGATAAAATTTTTGAGCTCATATCAGTTGAATATTTAAATAAAAGTTATAATGAGGTGCACCGGAAGTTATTAGAAGTAAATAAAAGGAAGAACTACGAATTAAATATTATATTGTATAAACATATTAAAGAAAAAAAAATACAAATGAACATTATAAAAGAACTCCACGATTCTCCAATTTCAGGACATTTTGGTATTAGAAAGACAATACTAAAACTGAAGCAACGTTACGTATGGAAAAACATGCGAAAAATGGTTAGGGATTATATAAACAAATGCGACAAATGTATTAGAAACAAGCAAACAAAATACGTCAGAGAAAAAATGATTATAACTGAAACTCCTAATAATAGGTTTGAGACAATACAAATAGACACAGTAGGGCCTTTATGAATGTCAAATGGGTACAGATACATTTTAACGATGCAGTGTGAGTTAACCAAATATGTTATAGCACATCCAATTGAAACAAAAGATGCCAAAAGTATTGCTAAAACATTAGTAGAACAGTTTATTTTAAAATATGGATTCTTTAAAATATTAAAGTCTGATAGAGGCACTGAATTTAACAACTAATTGTTAAAAGAAGTTTGCAATTTACTTAATATAAACCAAAAATTTTCAGCACCTTATCACCAGAGCGTGGCAACGTTACCGATCCCCTCACATGAAAAATAGGCTGAAGGAATGCACTAGGCAGCTCCAAAGTCTATTAAAAACACAAAAAGCTTCATCTCTTCAAACCTTCTTGGAAGGACTTGATGCAACACCGCAATCAGACTACTCTTTATGGCAAGCAGCCCGAGGACTAAAAAGACCCGTAATAAATAGGCCACCGATGAGAACTTCAACCGGAGATTGGGCAAGAACTGATGCCGAAAAAGGGAATCTTTTTGTTACCCATTTAAAAAAAGTGTTCACTCCCAACACACCCACTAATTTAGTTGAGTTGCGTTCTGTTACTGGTAGACCTGCCATTCCTATACGGTTTAATATCCGTGAGATTGAAAATGCAATTACTGGACTGAACGTGAAGAAAGCTCCAGGTGTTGACAAAATCAGCAACAAAATGATTTTTGAACTACCCCACGTAGCAAAAAGAATATTACTTTTTATATTCAACGCTATAGTACGATTTCAACACTACCCCGCAGAATGGAAAATCTCGTTGATTACCATGATACCAAAGCCTGGTAAAGATCATACGAAAGTAGAGTCATATAGACCCATAAGTCTATTATCTAACCTATCGAAGTTATTTGAAAAGCTGCTGATGAAAAAATTGAATCCTATGCTAAATGATATCGGATGCATTCCAGATCATCAATTTGGATTCAGAGCAAAACACAGCACTATCGAACAAACACACAGACTTGTTAATGTCGTCAGAAAAACTTTTGAAGAAAAGAAATATTGTTTCACAGGCTTTTGACAAAGTATGGCACGAAGGATTAATGCATAAAATCAAACGAAGCTTACCTGAAAATATTAACAATCTGCTAGAAAGTTATCTAACAGAAAGACAATTTATAATTAAACAAGGTAGCTTCCAGAGTTCACCGCAAACTATTGAAGCTGGAGTTCCACAAGGCAGCATATTGGGCCCCACTTTATATTTATTGTACACTTCAGACATGCCATTAAATAACAATATCCATACATCAACATTCGCCGACGATACAGCTTTTTTAAGCGTTCACGAAAACTCGATAAAAGCGTCCAGCCGTTTACAAGACTACATATTGCAATTGGAGAATTGGTTTCAGCAATGGAAAATAAAAGTCAACGAACAAAAATGCGTACACATCACATTTACACTGCGTAGGGAAACATGTCCACCCATACAAATAAATAACGAAGTTATACCGCAACACTGTGTGGTTAAATACCTCGGAATTTACCTAGACTGTCGTCTAACATGGAAGACACACATAGAATCGAAGTCGAACCAAATGAAGTTAAAAGCAGTTCATATTAATTGGCTTATCGGCCGTAACTCCACACTCAGTTTGGATTGTAAACTCCTTTTATATAAGTCGATCCTAAGACCCATTTGGAGCTATGGAATACAGCTATGGGGAAGTTCCTCGATATCAAATATAGAAATAATTCAAAGGCAACAAAATAAAATTCTTCGAATAATTACTGCCGCTCCCTGGTATGTAAAAAATTCTCGCATCCATAAAGATCTAGATATCCCATTGGTAAAAACAGTTTTTTTGTAAACATGTGACAACTTATGTCAAGAGGCTTGAGTTACACCCAAATCCGTTAGCCCGAAACATTTTAAACTACAGAGGCCACACCCGATTGAAGAGGAAGGACACCCTTGCTTTAAGCCGAATATGACAGACTTAGACAACTGAAGAATTATTTGTTGAAAATATGTTTTTTTGTCTAGCACTGGCTGGACATTAATAAATAATTATTTTAGTATTAAGATTTGAAAACTTATTGTTAGTTCAATTAAAATTGAAGATTCAATAAATAAATTATTGTAAATAAAAAAAAAACCTTATCACCATCAATCAATAGGTTCTGTTGAACGTAATCATCGTGTATTAAATGAGTATTTGTTAAACTTTGTGGATGATCATGAATGGGACAAATGGATACCATATTACACATTTGCGTACAACACAGTACCGCATATTGACACGAACTACTCACCTTACGAGTTAATATTTGGCAAGTTAGTAACACTACCAACAGACAAAATAGAAAATGATTATAAATGCTACGACATAAATAATTATGCCAATGAAATCAAAATTAGATTGAAAAATTCTTTAGAAAATGCCAAAAAATTATTAGAGATAGCCAAACAAAAATCAAAAATAATCTATGATAGAAATATACAAAAAAGTAATTTTAAAGAAGGTGACTTAGTATTAGTAAAATTAGAATCTAGAAAGAAAAATCAAAGCCCATACAAGGGACCATACCAAATAGTTAAGAGACTAGGAGTAAATTCATTATTAAAAGTAGGTTCGGAAGAGAAAATTTATCACAATAATCTTCTAAAACTATATAAAACTGACATATTAAATTAAATAGATTACATAGAGGTAACTAATAAAAAAAAGAAAACTTATTACTCATCATTACTATTACTATTATGATTAATATTACCGCTACTCACATTACAATAATTTGTAAGATTCAATTTATTTCATTACCAATCATAAATTTAATCTTAAGGAGGAAGGTGTAGTGTATTTATCATATCACACCACATTTTTTTTTATATAAACACACTAAATACAAAGTAGAGACTCAAATTGCATTTGGCATACATATGTTCGACACAATTTTTAATGTAACAATAAACCATTAAAATTTAAAAATAAGTAAAAAGTATGACACACTTAAAACACAGCACACAAACAAGACCACACATGTAATGCAATAAAATTAACCAACATGGGTCAAAGCACTTGAAAGGGACTACAATGTTTAGAATTACAGAAATAAGCAAAAGGAAAATTATAATTATAAAGTGACTCATTTTTAGTTGATAAGTAAATATTGAAATAAGAATATTGAGTGGGGTCTTGACCAATCAGAACAAAGTTACTGAAGTAAATGAATTTTACTTTGTATTAGAAAAAGTACAATATAGAAATTAAGAATCATTGTAAAAATGGTAAAATAGTATAAATAGTTAAGGAATTTTAAATAAAAGAGGAGAAGCATTTTGATTAAAAGATAACTCACTTGTTTCTCGGCATTCTCATCCAGCACCTTAAACAGTGCAGGAAAGAATTAAAACTGTTGTGGTTAGGCATAGCATTATAAACAACCTAACAAACCCTTTCCCTTTACAAAACAATACAAATATAAAAAACCCCCTAGATACATTATACTTTACATGGCCGGCTGTCCACACTCCACCACAATTGAAACAAAAACGATTGACAACAGTTGCTGACGCTGACTCTGACTTGTCACACAACTTTAAAACAGCCACTGCCTGCTTCGCATCTAGTATGTCCTTGTTCAAATTTGCTGCTTCATAAGTTTTGCAAATATCAATAATTCTAGATAATTGTTCATCCCGTCCTTCTAATAATTTCAGCTGCAGCTTTTTATCATGTACGCCAACAATAATTCGGTCGCGTAGCATGCGGTCTTCATAAGATTTTCCACATTCACATTAGAATTCACAGTACTTAACTCGGTTTCAAATTCTAAAAATTTTTGTCTCTCTTTTTGCGTCACCATGTTGAACTTGTAGGATTCCATTGCAATATTTCTTCGCGGTAAACAGTGCTCGTCAAACTTCTTCAGCACTTCATCCAATGAACGCTGTACTGCTTGTTCTCCAACAACTGCTGTACCAAGCAGAGAATCCTGCGTTCCATCATTTGGAAACAAGGTGTTGTATATATTTGCACCTTCAATCCCAACCATCCACAAAAAGTTTGCAATTTTCTTAGATTCAGTCTCAATTGACCTACCAGTAGCGATCATATAAACTAAAAAACTTCTTTTCCAGTTTGGCCAGTCATTCGCCAGATTTGCACAGTATAATTCAGGTGGTAATCGGTCAGCGGCCGCCATTTTGTGCTGTGATTTTTGTTCTATATTTTTTTTAGTTTTTTTTTATATCTACCTCTCTTTTTTTCTTTTTTTCCTTCTACTTTTATTTTACTCCCGAGTTCTTTCAATTTTTCTGTTTTATTTCCTTGGTGAATTTATAATTTATTTAACTTTAATTTTATGCATCCCACTTCTGACACCATGTAACAAGATGACCCTTGATAAGTAAAAAACCAAGCAGTATGTATTTTTAGCGATGCGATGTTTATTCTTCTGACACGCTTTTTACAATCAAAAAGGACGCTCCAATATAAGGCGGTTGCCATATTCTAATAATTCTAACAATGTTGTATACTTAGTGCTAATATATTAGAATGCTTATAAATAATGTGTAGAAATAAGGAACCATTTATGTTAACACTTATTACATATGTTGGAATAAGGAACCATGTTAACACTTATTACAATAAGTTTGAGTGCAAGTGCACCAGAGCTACATAAATAAATACGGATGTTATGATAAAGGTGTTTCAACATCGGTAAACAAACAAACTACAAACGATACAATCGGTTCAACAAATACAATAATAAAACAGTCTAGTGAAACAAAAACAATAATAAAACAATCTAGTGAAAAAGTGCTTACAGGTATGGATCGCTATATAACGATCTCAAAACGTAAGTCCAGTCCTCGGTCGCAAAAATTTGAGCCCAGCTAAAAACAACTAAAAACCTCTATGGCGAATAAAACCGATTTGCCATATTAGACAAACCAGACAATGAAAACACATCGGCAGCAACGGTCAAGAATTTTAAACCTCCTTTATTATATCTACGGGAGGCTACCAGCAACGAATTGGCAAACAAACTGACATAGGTTGTTGGAAAAACAATTTTTACGTTGTCTCATTGCGTAAAGGAAACGTTATAGAAACAAAAATACATGTAAATAATGAAAGTAACTACCGTAAAGTTGTAGATAGTCTTGAAGACGATAAAAAAGCTACTACACATATTAATTGAAAAGTGCAAAGGGCTTAATTGTAGTCATCAAAGGTAATGATAGCTCAGCCCTGCAAAACTGTTAATAAAGTGCAACGCTGAATCGCAAGCCAAATACATACAACTCTAATGTTCTAAATTCTTAAATTGTCAATCTAATGTTCTAAATTATTAAAATTGTCAAAAAAGAAAAATGAAGAGGTTTCCTCTTCCCTTTTGAAAAACTTTCATCAACCATTTTTCTCCAATTAATTATTTTATAACATTTTATAAAATAAAGTTTGATTTTTAAAATAACTCGACGGCTTTATTATTCAAAATAGTTTTCAATCAAAATAATCCAACAAAGGTTATGGGCCCAGGTCGCTGGTAACTAAAATTTGGTGTTAAATAAAAGGACAATAAGCATTTTGCAGCAACTATAAAGTTGAGGTTAAGGACGAACAGTACCTTGGTTTTTTGTTTTATCCGGAGTTCAGAAAAAAACAACGCAAAATGTCGAGTGGTACTGCAAGTATTGAAAAATTGAACGGGGAGAATTATGCAACATGGTGCATACAAATAAAAAGTTTATTGGTTACAATGGATTTGTGGAACACGGTTGTTGAAGCTTGTCCAGAGGAGGAGGCAAAGAAGGTAATATGGCGGAACAATGACAGCAAGGCACTGGCAATGATAAATCTCAGCGTAAAACCAAGTGAGTTGATCCATATAAAACATTGTACAACAGCAAAGGCTGCTTGGAATGTATTAAGTTCTATGTACAAGTCAAACACTGCTTCTAGAAAAGTTAATTTGTTTAAGAAACTTATAAAATTTAAATTTCAAAATAATGAAAAGTTGTCGCCACAGATAAACGAATTTTGTTCTATAGTTGAAAATTTAAAAGAAATTGAAGTCACTTTAAATGATGATTTGTTATCAATTCTGTTGTTGTGTAGTCTTCCGGATGAGATGGAAAGTTTTGTAGTGGCAATTGAAAGTCATGATATTTTGCCAAAATACGATAAGTTAATATCTAAAATATTAGAAGAAGAGATGCGTCAAGATAATAAAATAAATTGCACTTCAACAGAAAATGTTTTTGCCGCGAACACCAAGAATATATGTAAAAGAAATAAAATATATCTCAGCACCAACAACAACAACAGCTATAGAAACAAAAATGTCGCAAAAATTCCAACTAACAACAGCAGTAATGGTAAGAGCGAATACAATGTTAATAACATTAATAATGTTAAATGTTTTCGGTGCGGTAAAAAGGGCCACATACGATCCCAATGTAAAGAGAAATATGAAAATAATTTTGCTTGCTCTTTAGTTTGTGACAAAGGTAATTATGCAGATGTATGGATACTAGACAGTGGGGCGACGTCTCACATGTGTAAATCTAAAGAATATTTTGTTACACTGTCTGAAAGTAAACAAATGGTTGTCTTAGCTTCGGGTGAGAGTATTAAAGCTGAAGGTGTTGGTAACATCAAAATTAAAACTACTCACTGTAACCTTGAATTGAATAATGTTTTATTTGTGCCTCAATTACATTCAAATTTTTTGTCTATTGGCAAAATTTTAAAAGCGGGACATATTGTGGAATTTGCTGAGAATAAGGCGGTAATGAAGAGTAAAAACAAAACAAAAATATTAACAGCCGATTTGAAAGGTGAGATGTTTATTACAAGAATTAAATCAATTGAAAAAGAAAAAAATATTGAAAGTGCCTGTGGCTTAATTAATGAAGATATTGGTTTAAAGTGGCATCAGAGGTTTGGTCACTTAAATATAAATGATCTAAATAAATTGTATGGAAAGAATATGGTTAATGGTTTAAATATGAAAATGTTGAAATCTATTGAGTGTGTAACCTGTGCAGTTTGCAAAATTTCTGCCAAACCATATAAAAGTTATGCAAGTGTTCAAACAAATGGCTTGCTGGAACTTATACACACTGATTTATGTGGACCTATTGGAACGAGATCATTGGGTGGTGCATCATATTTTATTACTTTTATTGATGACTACTCGCGATATATTTCAACGTATTTTCTGAAAAATAAATCAGATGCTTTTGAAGCATTCTGCACTTTTGCTGGGACCGCGGAGGAGCAGACAGGCCGCCAAATTAAAGTCGTTAGGAGCGATAATGGGAAAGAGTTTGTAAACTCTAAATTTCAGGAATATTTTAACAAAAAGGCATCATTCATCAAACAACCGTGAGTTATTCTCCACAACAAAATGGTGTTTCAGAACGGGCAAACCGCACCCTGGTTGAAATGGCGCGATGTTTGTTGGAATCTTCTGGGTTGCCGCAGATGTTATGGGGGGAAGCGATCAACACTGCAACATATTTGAGAAATCGTGCGCCAACTAAAGTTTTAAATGATATAACTCCTTACGAAAGGTGGAATGGTAAAAAGCCATCAGTTTTCCATCTTAAACCATTTGGGTGTGATGCAGTTGCTCTCAACAAGGGTCCAAAGCCAAAAGGTGGTAAATTTTTGCCTAAAGGTTTTAAAATGAAATTTGTTGGGTATCATTCAACTACAAAAGCCTATCGATTGTATAATCCCCCTACTAGGCAAATTATTATTTCAAGAGACGTAATTTTCTTTGAACAATCTTTTAATAAAGTTTTTATTGCAGATAAAAAGGAAGAAGAAGAACACGTATTTTTTGATATTTTAAAGGCAGATGAAGCTGAAACAGAAGATGAAAAAGAAGTTGAAGAAGAGCAGTGCGATGTTAAAGATGAAGAGTCTAGTAGTGAGGAGACTAACAAATTTGAATCAAACGTTGCCGAAACTAAACGTAAGCCTGGCAGACCAAAATTATTAAAAAATGGTGAAAAAGGTCGACCCAAAAAAGTTTATTGTACGGAAGGTGTTGAAATGCTAAACTCAATAATTGAAAATCCAGAAAATATATCAAGCGGGAGTGAGTGGAATCGAAAAGTTAATGATATTTTGTTGAAGATGGGGTTTATTCGTTGTCAAACAGATACATGTGTTTATATTCGAAGAAATGCGTCCTCTTTAAGCATCATCGCAATTTATGTTGATGATATGTTGCTGGCCTGTTCGAATGAAAATGAAATGAAAAATATTATTGCGGAATTGAACGAAAATGTTGATGCTGAAGATCGTGGGCCAATATCATTTTATTTAGGAATGGAAATCACAAGAGATGATCCACGAGGCGATATTACAATTCACCAAAATAAATATGCGCAGGAAATTTTGGAACGATGGGGTATGGCGGATTGTAAGCCAGCATCTACACCATTGCCAAGCGGTACTGTACTGGAAAAGTGCAAGAACAACTGTGAGGACTTGGATGTTAAGGGCTATCAGAGTTTAATAGGTGGTCTGATGTATCTGGCCATAATAACAAGGCCTGATCTTATTCATGTTGTCTCGAGGCTGTCACAATTTAATTGCCATCCACATGATGAGCATTTCCGAGCAGCAAAACACGTTTTGAGATACCTCAAGAAAAATCCTGCTGGTAAATTAACTTTTTCTGATAATTGCAAAAGATTTGAATGTTTTACAGATGCTGATTGGGGTTCTGACTCTACCGACAGAAAATCGTATTCTGGCCATGTAATATTTATGGGTGGTGGTCCCGTTGCTTGGGAGTCCCGTAAGCAGTCCATTGTAGCACTAAGTACTATGGAAGCTGAATATGTTGCTTTATGTCAAGGGGCAAAAGAGGTAATTTTCCACCGAAATTTGTTAAAGGAGCTCTGTTTTGATGAACTTGTTGACACTCCAACAACAATCTTCTGCGATAACCAAAGCGCTAGTTTCATGGTTAAAAATCCTGCTGTGCTTAAAAGGAGTAAGCACATCGATATACGGTATCATTTTATCCGTAATCAATATGAAGACAAAACCATCGATGTTGAATACGTTTCTATTGATGAAAATGCCGCAGATGTATTAACAAAAGTTTTATGTAAAAACAAGCATACAATTGCTTGCAATCTATTAAAAATTAAATGGTAATTTTTTGAATTTATATTGTATTTAAAACCTATGTATGCATTTGGCTTGAGGGGGAGTTTGGTAGCAGAGCAAGGTTATGAAGTGAAATCAATTCACATTATTCTGAGTAAAAATAAAATACTGCAGCCACTTTTTAGAGTTGAATTCACTTTTAGCTCTTCGCATAGGGAGCCAAAGGGTGGGCATCACCCAATCTATAGTTTAAGGTATCTTCTCATTATCTTGTTGAACCTTCGTAGTGAACAGACGTGTTAGCGGAGTTTTTTTTTACATACTAAACAAACAAAAATACAAACAAAAAAAAATATTCGTAATAAGTACTGATTCGTAATAAGTACAGTTTTTGTTAAATTTGCTTTACTTGCATTAATATTATTTTTCGTAAAAACTGAAACAACAAAAACAAGTAGTAAAGCGCGGGCGAAGCCCAAATTCATCTAAAATCTCATCGGTTCCCAATATATCCAGGGATAACGACTCCGCAACAGTTAACCGTCAAAACCGTTTTAAAATATTGCAGGATGACAATGACAAACCCGAAGCATCCTCGAAAAAAACCTCAAAACCACCACCAACCTATCTTAGACAAAAAAATTCTAACACACTTATTAAGAAGTTAATCTCGGTCATTGGTGAAAAGGCATTTCACATTGTCCCAATAAAACGTGGTAATATTGACGAAACAAAGATCCAAATATATGAAGAAAAAGATTTCCGCAAAATGGTACACATTCCAGCTTAAGAGTGCTAAAGGCCTACAGATCGTATTGAAGGGCATAGATTCTTATGTTGTTCCTGAGGAAATAAAAGATGCTCTCACCCTCCAAGGATTTAAGGTCAAAAATGTCTCTAATATAATAAACAGGGAGAAGATCCCCCAACCTTTATTTCGTGTTGAACTGGAGCCAAATGATATAAAATTGCAGAAAAATGAGACCCATCCAATTTATAATTTAAAATATCTGTTACAGTCGAAGAACCACACAAGTGCTCAGGACCCGCACAGTGCCATAATTGTCAAGAATATGGCCACACAAAAACTTATTGTAAATTACCTACTGTTTGTATTGTGTGCGGTGAATTGCACAACACTGCTATTTGCAATAAGCCAAAGGATCAAAAGGAAAAAATTGTGGAGGTAATCACACTGGTAACTACAGAGGATGTCATGTATTCTCTTTTGTTAAACAAGCTATGAACCAAAAGCCTAAAGTAACTCCAGCTCAAGCAAGAAATACGTACTCCGCTACTCATCCCCTAATGGCCCAACCAATCACTTCACATGTATCGTATGCTGACGCTGTGAAGATCAACTCTATTCCCGTTCAAAAAGTGTCATCAACAAATAATACAACAAACGCAAACTCAAGCTTTAATTTCAGTCGCCTTGAAGCTACTATTGACAATTTGGTGCAAACTATAAACATCTTTACAACAAATATGACTAGCATGATGCAAGAAATGCTGCGAATGCAGAACACACTGCTTCAAGCATTAGTTAACAAGCCGTGAACACGTTAAAAGTATGTTTCTGGAACGCAAACGGCATTCGCCAACAGAGAAGCGAACTTGAGCACTTCCTCACGGTGAAGAATATTGATATAATGTTGGTATCTGAGACTCATTTGACTTCGAGAAGCCTATTTAAAATGAGTGGCTACACCTTATATGATACAAAGGACCCGAGAGGAAGAGCATGCGGAGGATCAGCAATTCTAATAAAGTCAAGACTCAAGCACTATATTATTGAGAACACTTGTGAAGCCCATCTACAAGCAACAAATATTTGCGTCGAAAATTTTTGTTCAAATCTCGTAATATCATCCATTTACTCCCCTCCCAGATTTTCAATCACTGAGGATCAATACGAGGATTTTTATAAAACTCTTTGCCCTTGTTTCATAGCAGCTGGCGACTATAATGCAAAACATACGTTCTGGGGATCGCGTCTTATTACACCTAGAGGTCGAGCGTTATTCAACACAATTTCAAAAATGGGCTTGGACGTCATTTCGAGCGGGGAGCCCACTTACTGGCCTACTGACATACAAAAAATTCCAGATGTTATAGATTTTGGCGTCGTGAAAAATATCTCTAGGGATTTAATTCATATTGAAGCTTCTCATGATCTCTCCTCCGATCACTCGCCAACGATCGTTACAATTTGTAGCCCACTAAGAAGTGACTTACCTCACCTATGTGAAGATGATAAATCATGTTAATTGGTTGGGGTTCAAAAAATATCTCAGTAGTCCTTGTACAGGAAACATCAAGCTAAGAACTCCCGATGATATTGAATTTAACATTGCCAATCTTACTGAAAATATTAAACAGGCTGTTAAACATGCCACTAATTCCTATACGCAGACTGGGTTTAATAGAATTTATTCTGCGGATATTGAACGTCTCGTATGTGAAAAAAGAAGAGCTAGAAGGGAATGGCAACAGCACAGATCACCCCAACTTAAAATTAGACTTAGAGAATGCACTAAACGTCTCCAAGAGTTGCTTGCATCTGAAAAATCTGCTTCTCTTAAGAACTATCTGGAAGGTCTCGATGTTACAGCAGCATCTAATTACTCCTTGTGGCGCGCTGCTAGAAAACTTAAAACACCAGTTGAGTTTAAACCACCCCTGCGCACTTCTACCGGAGGTTGGGCAAGAAACAATACTGAAAAAGGTAACATATTTGCTGGGCATTTAAAACACGTATTTACCACAAACACATGTACTGGTGCTGTTGATTTGCCGAGTGTAGTTGCTCTACCCCCTCGACCCATAAAGTTTAAGATGCGTGATGTACAAAAACTAATTGCTGAAACAAATCCAAAGAAGGCCCCGGGTATTCATGGAATTAGTAACAAGATGCTGATGAATTTGCCTCCTATTGCTATTAGAATCCTGTTATTTATTTTTAATGGCATTTTACGACTGGAGTATTATCCACACAGCTGGAAACTTGCCATGGTCAAAATGATTCCAAAGGCGGGCAAAGATCTTACCAAGATTTTTGTGTTTTTCTTCCGACGGGGTTTGTTTGAATTTGGGACGTTTTTCCGTCATCCCACGTCAAATTTGGTTTGTAAACAGACCGGTTTCGGCTTTGTGCCATCTTCAGTGTTCTCTTGAATACTCACCAAGGCTGAGTCTTATAGGCCAATAAGTTTACTGTCAACAATTTCAAAGCTCTTCGAAAAGCTGCTCATGACAAAATTGTCCCCAATTCTAACTGATAATGGGTGCATACCGGACCATCAATTTGGTTTTAGAAGTCAGCATAGCACCATTGAACAAACTCATAGATTGGTTCATTTTATAAGAAGAACATCTGAAGAAAAGAAGTGTTGTTCTTCCCTCTTTATTGATGTTTCCCAGGCATTTGATAAAGTGTGCCACGAAGGCCTTATTTTAAAATTGAAGACATATCTACCAATAAACATAGTAAATCTTTTAGAAAGTTACATTCTTGCCCGGAAGTTCACTGTTGTGGAAGGAGACTTCATGAGTGTGCCCGAAACTATCTCATCCGGTGTGCCACAGGGGAGTATACTGGGGCCAGTTTTGTATTTGATTTATACCTGTGATATGCCTTTAAGCAGTAATATCCTCACTTCTACATTTGCTGATGATACAGCCTGCCTTAGTATGCATGAAAACCCTCACGATGCATCCCGATGTCTTCAGGAACATATTAACGTTGGAACTGTGGTTGAACTTATGGAGAATAAGAGTAAATGAACAAAAGTGTGTTCATGTCACATTTACGCTACGAAGAGATACTTGTTCCCCCATTCGAATCAACAATCAAGTTGTTCCTCAACATTCACAGGTGAAATACCTTGGTATGCACCTCGACCGACGCCTCACATGGAAAATCCACATTGACTCTAAGCTGACACAAATAAAACTTAAGTTAACCCAGATACATTGGCTGATTGGTAGAAATTCTACCCTCAGTCTAGATTGTAAACTTTTATTATATAAGTCGCTTTTGAAACCCATTTGGTGTTACGGAATTCAGCTATGGGGCACTGCTTCAGCTTCCAATATAGAGAGAACCCAACGAATGCAAAACAAAATTTTAAGGTTAATAACATCGGCTCCATGGTACATGAAAAATTCAATTTTACATCGTGATTTAAATATGCCACTTGTGACCGCTGAAATTGCAAAATATGCAGGCAAATATTTAACAAAACTCGAGTCCCACCCTAATCCCCTTGCTCGTAACATCTTGAACTTTACTGGACACATCCGCTTAAAAAAGAGGGATACTACGGCATTAATACGCCACACTTCAGATGGAATTTTTTGATTTTTTTTGTGCTTAACACATTTATGTATTACTAATTACTATCACTAAGTTTATGTCCGACACTGGTTGGGCCTAAATATTATATCTATATTTAAGATTTGAACACTTATTGTTAGTTCAGTTCTGAAGATACAATAAATAAAAAATAATTGGAAAAAAAGGTATCTTCTCAATAGCAGAATAACAGTAGAGGAGCCCATTAAACGCAAAGGCCCACCTCAATGCAAAACTGCCAAGAATTCGGCCACACAAAAAATTTTTGTAAACTGCCTTCGGTCTGTGTCAGATGTGGCGATATTTATAGAGTAGGCCCACATCCTAAAAATTAATGTAAAGTCTTAAAATGCAGCAATTGCGGCCGCAGACACACTGCAAACTACCGTGGCTGTGAAGGTTATTTACAATTAAAACAAACAAAAAAAAACTAAAAAGCTGCACATACTCAGTATCGAAATTCCACTTTCCCGAGTCTTCCAACTACATCTAACCAACAAAGCAGTAGTGATAATAACACCAAATACCAAAAATTGTCTTACGCCCTAGCCTTAAAAAAATTCAGATGCTTATGAAAATATTAATAGCGAAAATAGTGCCAAGCATTCTTCATCTTTTCCACAGCAAGAAAACGCACAAACCTGTATTGAGAATTTAATACAAGTCATGAATCGCTTCTGACAAGCATGGAGAGCATGATCCAACTAATGCTGCAAAACCAAAGCATGCTAATGCGGATTTTGTTAAACAAAAAATGAACCAGCTGCAAATATGTTTCTGGGATGCTAACGGCTTAAGCCAACCCAAAAACGAAGTCCAACAATTTTTGCACTCGCATCAAATTAATGTTCTACTAGTGTCTGAAACGCACTTCTCGCAAAAAAATTGTTTCGGAATAAACGGAAGTAGTAGAGCCTGCGAAGGCTCAGCAATTCTGGTCCACAAAGATGTCGATCACTTCCCAATGACAGAATACAGAACGGACCATATCCAGGCTACAACGATTCACCTGCCTGACAGAGGAGTTGCCATATCGGCAGTACATTGTCTTTCGAGACGTAATATTAATAAAGAACAGTTTCTAAAATATTTTGAAACCCTGGGTTCTAAATTCATGGCAGCTGGGGACTTTATCGCCAAACATACGTACTGGGGCTCCCGCCTTATTACTCCGAGAGGTAGACAACTGTTTGCTACAGTTTTATCTAACAAACTGCCCAACAGACCTGAACAAAATCCCTGATGTGATTGACTTTGCTGTTATTAAAAACATAAAGCGAGAGCACATTTCATTGGCTCCTTCTTGGGAACTATTATCGGATCATTCTCCCACTATTTTAAAGTTATCCATTGACGAAGAAAACATGGTTCTTAAAAGCGACACTTTCCAAATAAAAAGTCAAACTGGCTAAAGTACAAAATCTACGTAAGCGCACACCTGCCACAAAATATTTCGTTAAAAACTGAAAACGAAATTAAATCTCCTCACAAATATATTTATGGACGCACCCAGGTCATCAACACCCGCATCTTCTTTACATAAAAAAATGCCCCCACTGCATCATGCTACATTCAGTCTCTTATAAGAGAAAAAGACAACTAAGGCACCAATGGTAGCAGTTTCGTTACCCCCCTAAAGACACAATTAAACCAATGCCAAAAAAAAAAATACGGTACGCTCTTAAGGCAGAAGCTTTCTGCAGAGTATAGATGCAACTGGGAAGACTGAATATAGCTTATGGAAGGCAGCCCAAAAAATGAACCGCCCTATCGCCTATGAAGCCCCCATACGCCTAAAAAATGGAGAGTGGGCAAAAAGCTCCAAGGATAAAGCCGAAGAGTTCACTGATTATCTGGAGAAAGTTTTTATCCCTAATAAAGCAAACTTATCTATAACACCAACTATAGCTCTGGAATCCATTCTTAACGCCTTGAAAATACGACTGCCCGCATTTAGAACTGCCATCAGAGATCTGAATCCAAAAAAGGCCCCTGCTAGCGAGAAAATTACAACAACAATGACCAGCAATCTGCTTGGCAATTCCATGCTAAGAATTGGTTATTTTCCATCATCAATGAAATTATCAGAAATAGTAATGATCTCCAAACCAAAAATGTAACTCAGGTATCATCGTATAGTCCTATCAGCCTGTTGCCTGTCCTCTCGAAATTGTTCGAAAGGTTAACTCTGACATCATTAGAGTCACAAACGGACTTAACAAGTTTAGTCCCTAATCACCAATTCGGGTTTAGAAAAAAGCACAGCACTATCGAACAGGTACACAGAATAATAAACTTAATTCGGGAAACGTTTGAGAGAAAGCAGTATCGTTCTGCGTTGTTTATAGATATATCCCAAGCATTCGACAAGGTCTGGCATGATGGTCTTATATTCAAAATTTTCACTCTTCCCACGAATGCTCACAAGCTACTCAGAAGCTATATAACAAATAGAAGTTTTGTAATACGTTACAAAAATATGTATTCTTCATGTAAAAGAATTTCAGCAGGAGTCCCGCAGGGGAGCATACTTGGGCCATTTCTATATCTTTTATACACCGCCGATCTGTCTACAAATACGCTCACACATACGTCTACATTTGCAGAGGATAAAGCATTCATGAGTATTCATAAACACCCAGCAGTGGCATCACAACAACTACAAACTCACGTAACTGAGCTAAAAAATGGTTGCATAAGTGGAAAATAAAGGTTAACCCCACTAAATGTGTCTACGTAACTTTCACTTTGAGGAAAAGCAATTGCTCACCTATTACAATAAATAGTGTAAGGATCCCAGAGCAAAGCCAAGTAAGATACTTGGGAATTCTCCTCGACAGACGTCTTACGTGGGTCCACCATATTGCAGCCAAAATTACCCAGCTCTATTGGCTAATTGGGGCACAGCCCACGCTGAGCCTAAACAACAAAGTTCTTTTGTATAAAGCAGTACAAAACCCTATATGGTATTATGGAATCCAGCTATGGAGAGCCGCATCAGCATTTCTTTTTTTCTTTCACGCTTATATTTATCTATTGTATCTTCAAAACTGAACTAACAATAAGTACTAAAATCTTAAATATATAAATAATTATTAGACCCAACCATCGTCGGACATAAACTTAGTGATAATTATTAAAAATACATAAATATCGTGTTAAGCACAAAAATATTCTAAAAAAATTTCATCTGGAGTGTGGCGTATTAAAGCCGTAGTGTCCCTCTTTTTTAAGCGGGTGTGTCCAGTAAAGTTCAAGATGTTACGAGCAAGAGGATTAGGATGGGACTCGAGTTTTGTTAAATATTTGCCTGCATATTTTGCAATTTCAGCGGTCACAAGTGGCGTATTTAGATCTCGATGCATATTTGAATTTTTCATATACCATGGAGCCGATGTTATTAACCTTAAAATTTTGTTTTGCCTTCGTTGGATTCTCTCTACATTGGAAGCTGAAGCAGTGCCCCATAGCTGAATTCCGTAGCACCATATGGGTTTCAAAAGCGACTTGTATATTAAAAGTTTACAATCTAGACTGAGGGTAGAATATCTACCAATCAGCCAATGTATCTGGGTTAATTTAAGCTTCATTTGTGTTAGCTTAGAGTCAATGCTGTGTTTCCATGTAAGTCGTCGGTCAAGGTGTATACAAGGTATTTCACCTGTGAATGTTGAGAAACAACTTGACTGTTGATTCGAATGGTGGAACAAGTGTCTCTTTGGTGGGTAAATGTTATTTGAACACACTTTTGTTCATTCACTTTTATTCTCCATAAGTTCAACCACAGTTCCAACAGGTTAACATGTTCCTGGAGATATCGGGACGGCTCGTGAGGGTTTTCATGCATACTAAGTCAGGCTGTATCATCGGCAAATGTAGAAGTGAGGATATTACTGCTTAAAGGCATATCACAGGTATAAATCAAATACAAAACTGGCCCCAGTATACTCCCCTGTGGCACACCGGATGAAATAGTTTCGGGCACACTCATGAAGTCTCCTTCCACAACAGTGAACTTCCGGGAAAAAATGTAACTTTCCAAAAGATTTACAATGTTTATTGGCAGATGTGTCTTCAATTTTATAATTAGGCCTTCATGCCACACTTTATCAAATGCCTGAGAAATATCAATAAAGAGGGAAGAACAATACTTCTTTTCTTCAAATGTTCTTCTTATATTTTATAACCAATCTATGACATTGTTCTAAGGTGCTATGCTGACTTCTAAAACCAAATTGATGGTCCGGTATGCACGCAAGGCCTAACTTGACGGTGCTCTTCGCACTGGGTAAATACAATGCGTCCACCAACGCCCCCACACGCAACAAATTGTCATGCCTGAGTACCAATTCGAAACCATGCATTTGGACATGGCCTCCCCCTTGGTCAGGAGCGGAGCCTCTCTAACACTGCTTCCGTTCTATGGGTCACGGCACCCGGTTGCAATGCAACTCCACACCGAGCGCATGCTCTTCCCGCTATTTGGGTCTAAACGCCAGCCACCACGTTGCCCCCGAAGGGCCTCAACCAACAACCAGTCTAGGACAAGTCCTAGGGGCCACTGGTTCCCGTGGTACCAGAATTAAGTCTCCGGTCAGACCTCGTAGCCGAAGCTGATGCTAGTTGAACCCCAAATGGTTCCGGACTGGTGGCCCACCACCAACAACAATAAAACATACATCAACAGCAAGGATACAAGACAGAACACACAAAACAGTTAACAGCCACCCTCACGGGGGACACTTTGCTCACACAAGTGAGACCAGCAAAGGACAATACTCACAAGTTAGGACAACATTGAACACAGTTCTCCTCACGGATGAACTCAGGTCATCAAAATGACACAGCAACCAAACCAAAACAGCAAACAAACAAAAACCATAAACACACCCGAGGTCCGCCGGATTCAGCCTCCGCAAGCCAGGCGTATAGCCACAGCAACCCCTCCCAAGGTCACTAGGGACCAGAGTAGGGGCACTACAGCACGACAAGGAGAGCAAGACCAATTCCAGACACCATCCACAGAGAAGACCACCACCCACAGACAGCAACCAACATCAAGCCTAGGTAACAACAATGCTGAGCGAACAGCACATTGCGATATCCGCCAGCGTCAAGATCACGGATAGCCAAGCAAGATTCCTCCATGCTAACCCTGTCCCCGTCTCCTCCTCCCGGGCAAACTCGCCCAACCTCGCCCATGTCCGTCCATCCGCCAACGCACCACCGAAGTCCCAACCTGCCCCAACGCGAGAAATCCCCATTGCGCCCAAATCCCTAATGTCCGCGTAGAGTCGGCACTCCGTCAGTATGTGCCTCCAATCTTCCAGCCCTCCGCCGCACCCACAGTCCGGAGTATCCGACAGGCCTCGTCGATGCAAGAATGCATTGAGAGAGCCGTGCCGCGTCAGCAAAAACCCCAGGCTAAGGCTAATGCCAAAGTCGGGGCGTTCACGCACAAAGTCAGCGTCACGTATGAATTCATACGTAACCCTGCCGTTCTCACTATCCGCCCATCTCGCCCGCCAAATAGAAACAAGATGCTCATCTAAGAGCACCTTAATTCTCTTAACGTCCACGCCCACCAGATCATCCGCAGAAAGCCAGTCATGTGAGGAAAGTTGTAGTCCACGCTTGACCTTGAAGGCAATAGCGCGGCGCATTACCTCCAAGTCAAGCGGGACCACACCCAGCAAGACCTGAAGAGCATCTGTCGAGACCGTCCGACAAACTGGCATGCAGGCGAGCATAGGAATCCTCTGACAGGACAAGACCTTGTTTCCACCAGCAACAGACAAAACCACTTCGTACCACACAGCAGAACAATAAGCTGCGCAAGCAACTTCTAAGTATGCGTCTAACTTTACCCACAACGGCACTCAGCTTGTCCCTAATGTAAGCAGGATGAACTAAAAAGTTCATCCTCTCACCCATCATTACACCCAGATACTAGACCTGTGTCACATATCTGAGACTAACGTTGCCAGATCGAATGAGCGGTGGACGAGCCTGCGACAACCTGCCTTTCAGCAGCATCATCACAGTCTTATCCAGAGCTACAGTAACCCCAACGAGGTTACCCCACTCATTTACGTCTTGCATGGCCTGCCCTCCCTTTCTCTCCAGTTCAGCACGAGACTGACCTTCAATCAAGATAAGCAAGTCATCCGCATACGCACACAGCCTAAAGGAGTGCCCCAGCCGCCGCAACAGAGAATCCATCATAAGGCTCCATATAAATGGACCACAGATAGAACCCTGAGGACAGCCACGGGTAACATCCCTCCAAACTGTATCGCTGGCACCAACCACACAAGCTTTCCTGTCGCTGAAGTAACTTCTCCATAAGGCCAGTTCCCAACAGCCCTTCTCTCGAAGTCTGTCCAAACCGCACCCCACGAGAGATAGTCAAAAGCACCCTTAAAGTCCACAAATATGCCAAGGATATATTTACTAGATGAGTCACCAACACTACGCCTAACATGCAGCCACGCATCCTCAACACACCTCCTCTCCCGAAATCCAAACTGATACTCAGAAATACCCATACCGTCTAGCTCCTTCAGTCTTGACACCATTATTCTCTCAAGTACTTTTGCAAGCAGTGGGAGAAGACTGATGCCCCGATATGAGCGAGGATTACTCCTGACCCTATCAGGTGACTTTAGGAGCACGACGACACGTGCACGTTTCCAAGCTTTCGGGAAATAGCCCTCACTCAGACACTTTCCAAAAACTGACTCCAAGTATTCGGGCACAGCCTTCCAGATGCTTTTACACATCTCTCCAGTCATGCCGTCAATACCAGGAGATTTCCTACATCTGATCCGGCAGATACTGTCACCTATCTCAAACAGTCCGCGTAGTTATCCCAGTCCACCCCGCGAAGCCGCCACCTACGAGGCGGCGCAGCCACCACCGCACGCCCATGGTAAGAGACCAAAATCTCAATGAGATTGTGATCACTCACCCCCGCACCGTCACGCACCTTCCACCGAAATTGTTAGAACGCCACCGCCGCCCCATTCGCAAGAGTCACGTCAATGTCACTGGCACCCATGGGCCCATCAAAGGTAGCCTCATTTAACACAGAAACACCATTTGCGACCAGCCACTCACTTAGCATAACTCCTCGTTCATAGTTCTGATGAGCAGGAGCATTCCTGGTCATCTTACTGAACCAAGCACGAGAGCATGCATTCGCGTCCAGGGCAAGGATAGTCGGAGAGTTACTCGCTAGGAGTAACACCGCATCCATTGTGGTGGTTATAGGGAGGTTGGCTGGATCGCCGTGTGGTGTTATTTGTTTATGTGGACCTATTGATTTCCCTATAGCCTCCTTTTTATTTTATACAGCTGGTGAGGTCCCAGCTAAAACGCAGGCGTTCAAAGAACTGCCGAAATCGTGAGACTCAAGTTGAAATTAAACAAGGCTGAGCAGCCGAATTATGTCTTTTCCAAATTCAGTCTAATTTTATTTTCATATTTTACTTGCTTATATACTACTTGTGAAAATCATTCTAGTCATCTAGAATGATTAACACATGTTTGTTTACAACACATGTTTACTTACAAAAGAAAGTGTATTACAAATAGATATTGGGTTACAAATAAATATTGGGTCATAAGTGTCATACAACATGAAAGCGGACAACGGTCTTTGGCACACTTCAAAGGTGTAATCCGATCGTATGTCAATTGGTAGTCACTCTACACATTTGAAGTTGGCAAATATACACAGTCATGTTGTATGGCGATTTGGGTACACTACACCGTCACCCTTAAGAAAAAATTATGGGGATAATTTTTTTTGTGTATTACACTATTTGTATCATTATATATAGTCTTAATTTATATGTACATTGTAATAGTTCTAATTTGATATTGAAATAATTATAAGTATATATTTTCTTATGTTATTAAAGTATTGTAGTTTTTTAAATTGTTGTTGTGAAATTCTTTTTCTACTCCATTGTAATCTATTGTACTACTTACACCGTTTCTACCTATTATTTTGTATGGTCCTTTGTATGGACTTTGATTTTTTCTTCTATTTTCTATTTTTATTAACACTAAATCTCCTATTTCTAAATTTGATTTATTTTGCTGTTTATTCTCTAGCACTCTTTTTTCTTTACTTTTTATTAATAATTCTTTTGCTCTATTGAAGGCAAACTGTAATTTGACACGCAGCTCTTGTGCGTAGTCGTCATAATTATAAATTTTTGTTTTCTTGTTTACAATGTCAGATGGTAGGCTTGGTAAGTGTCCATAAACTAATTCAAAAGGCGTATAACCTGTATCTATATGTGGTGCCGTATTATAGGCAAATGTAAAATATGGAATCCATTTGTCCCATTCATAGTCATTCGCTGTAGTTAACAAAAATTCATTAAGAACCCTGTGGTTTCTTTCTATTGAACCTAATGTTTCATGGTGGTATGGTGTTGAAAATGTTTGTTTGATTTGTAATAGCGAACATATGTTTTTCATAAGTTCGTTATTAAATTCTGTCCCTTAGTCCCTTAAGTACCTTAAATTGACCATATCTCAAAATGAATTGCTCGACTAATGTTTTTGCTGTAGTTATTGCATCTTTTGTTGGCATTGGATATGCAACAACAAATTTAGTTAGCTCACATTGCATCGTTAATATGTATCGGTAATCATTTGAAATATGAAGAGGACCAACTGTGTCAATTGAAATCACTTCGAAACTGTTGTTTGGTGTATCTGTTAATGTTAGTGGTTCTTTTGTGTTTTTTGTTTGTTTATTTTTGCTACAAGTGTCACAGTATGATACAAATTTCTTTACCATTTTATTCATGTTTTTCCAAACGTACCTCTGTTTTAGTTTGATGATTGTTTTTCTAATTCCTAAGTGGCCTGAGTGTATCGTATTATGAAATTCGTCAATTAGTTTATATTTCAATATGTCATCTGTTATTCTTTTTGGGGCATTATATATTAATATTTTTAGTTGAGGACTTTTATTATTTATTCTTATTTTTGCATATGCTTCTTTTAATTCTTCTTTTGTATATACTTTAAATATTTTATCTTCATTTGAAAGCGCTAATTCTTTTATGTTTTCTTTGTTCATTTTAGATATCAGTTTCCTCAGAATCGAATCTAGTTTCGCTGAGTTACCGCTGATTCTTGCATGCATATTATTTTCTTGTTTATTATCGGCATGTAACTTCTTCATAATCGAATCTTGTTTCGATGAATTATCGTTACATCCGTTATTCATATTTTCAATTTGGGTACGTGATTTCTTCATAGTCGAAACTGGTTTCGATGAATTTTCATCACGTCCTATGTGCACAATATTATTTTCAATATATATGTCGACTTCTTTTATGTTTTCAATTTTATTAAACTGCAGTTTCTTAATATTTTTAATATCACTTATGGATGTGCATTCCCATATTTGAAGTTGATCAGATTTCTGAGAGATGCATGTTTCCATATTATTATGTTTATTATTCTTTCCATTCTTTACTATATTATTTGCCTCATTTAAATTCTTATTTGCCTCATTTAGTTTATTTTTCATTGCCCTTGTTGTTACTAATATTTTCTGTTCTTTTTCGTCATTTTCTTGCGGTATCATTTTCTTTAATATATCAGAGTTAATTTCTATTCTGGAAAGTGCGTCAGCATTTGTATTCATTTTTCCTTTTTTTATACACGATTGTGAAGTCATAGTCACTTAAATCTAACCTAATTCTAGTCATTTTTGACGATGGGTTTTTGTGTGCAAATAACGAAATTAAAGGTCTGTGGTCAGTTACCACTATGAATTTCCTACCGTATAGGTATGGTCTAAAATAATTTATGCTCCAATGAATTGCAAGGAGTTCTTTTTCTATTACTGGTTTGTTTATGTCATGTTTTTGCAGTGATTTACTTGCGTATGAAATGGGTAAATCTTGGCCTATTTCGCCTTGTGATAAAACTGCTCCTAATGCGTAATTAGATGCGTCTGTTGTTAAAATAAAAGGTTTATCAAAATTTGGATATTGCAATACTGGTGGATTAATTAATTTTTCTTTCAATTCTTCAAAGGCATGTTGGCATTTTTCTGTCCATATAAATTTTGTTTTTTTCTTTAATAAAGCGTTTAGGTCTTTGGCTATGTCAGCAAAGTTTGGCATAAATTTTCTGTAGTAATTGCAAAATGCTACGAATAGTCGTACTTCGTCCGCGTTCTTTGGTATTGGGTAATTCTTTATAACATCATATTTATATGGGTCTGTCTTTACACCGTCTTTTGTTATTAAATGTCCTAGGTAAACTGCTTCTGGTCTTAGAAAATTGCATTTTTTTGGATTTAGCTTCAAGTTGTATTTTTGTAATCTGTCTAAAACTTTTATTAAATTTTGGTAATGATGATTTAAACTACAACCGTACACGATTATGTCATCTACATAAAGAAATGCTTCAGATTCTAGTCCGGACAATGCTATTGTAAGCATTCTTTGAAAACTATTGGATGAAATTTTTAGTCCGAATGGTAGTTTTTTAAATTGAAAATGTCCTTGTGGTGTGGAAAAAGCAGTTAGAGGTCTGGAGTCTCTATCCAGTTCTATTTGATGAAATGAGCTAGTCATATCGAGCGTAGAAAACCACTTAGCTCTACCTAATTTGTCTAAAATATCTTCTAATCTAGTTAGAGGAAATTTGTCATTAACAATTTTGTCATTTAGTTTTCTAAAATCTACAACAAGTCTCCATTTCTTTTTATCTTCTATATTTTTCTTTGGTACTAGAAGGAGTGGAGCATTGTACGCGGAAATTGATGGCTCTATTATTTTTTCATTAAGCATTTTTTGTACTTGCTCATTTATTATGTTTGTATGTGAGTGTGGTAGCCTGTAGTTTTTTATTAGACGGGTGTAGTTTCTGAAGTTGTGATTTTCTGTTTGTAAAAATTGTTGACGCTTAATTTTTCGTCTTCTAAATGGAAAACATTTTGATATTTTTTGAATATTTCTTTTAACTGTGTTTTTGCATATTCGTCGTCATGATCTAGATTTAAGTCATTCATTATTTTGTTAAAACGTTCGTTGCTGTTTTTATTGTCGTAACACAATATGTCATAATTTTTTAGTGGGTCAGTTTGGAGTGTAATGCCATGTAAAGTTGTTTCTTCATTTGTTGTGTTTAAAATTTTTAAATGTGTCATGCCTTTTTTGGGGGCTATCGAATTACTTAGAAATACACCTGGTTTTAATTCATCATTAAAAATTACGCTGTCTTCTGTTAAGTTTAATTTTATTGCCTGTATTATTTCTGTTCTTGGTGGAATTTTTATTTGGATTGATGTAGTTGCTTTTGTATGCATTGGAAGAGTTATGGTATTGTTGTTAACAAAAAAAGTTACTGTAAATGTTTCATAATCTATTTTGCAGAGATATTTCTTAAAAAAATCTCTACCTATTATGCCGTCTGTTTCTATTGGAAAATCTGATTCTACTAGTTGGAAGGAATGATTACATTTTTCGTCATTCAATGTTAGTTCTAAATTTATTGTGCCTAAGGAATTGATTTCTTCTGTGGTGATTCCTGTTAGTTTACATTTTTCTTCTGGTTTATATGGTTCACCTTCGAATTCTGGTTGCATACGACACAGTGATATGTCGGCTCCTGTATCGACAAGAAATGTTAGTCTCCTATTTTTGTAGATTGTAGTAATATAATTTGTGTTATTGTCTGAAATTTTCCATACTCTTAGTTTTGGCTGTCCGGAATATTGATATATTCCGAGCCTATTCTGTTTCCCGAGTTCTGGATGACATGTATGTGTCTATTATTGTTCCTGTTTGTGTTGTGATTGTGGTTGTTGTTGTTTCTAGTGTTGTTGTTATTGAATCTGTTCTGTCTAGTGAAATTAGTGTTTCTTTGTGAATTGAAATTGTTATAATTATTATTTCTAGTGTAATTGTTTCTGTTGAAATTTTGGTTATTGTTAGACCTGTCGTTGTGGTTAGTAAAAGTGTTGTTTCTGTTGTGATTTTGTTGTTGATACCGTGGTTTCTCTCTTCTGACGTGTAGAATTTCGTTAGGGATTGTTTTCCTTTCATTTTCAAGTTCAATTGCAAGTTCTGTTGCTTCCTGCAGTGTTGTTGGTCTTGACGCATATATGGTCGATTTAAAGTCTTCTTTTAGTCCTTTCTTAAAAGTGTCTAGGGCTAGTTTGTTATTTAGTTTAATTATTACGTTCTTTTCTGCTACTGACGCAGTATTTCCTAATTCTTCTATGCCTAATTTGTTTAGACTGTCTATTATGTATAGTATTTTTTCTTTAAATGAGTTGACTGACATTCTTCCTTGGGACAATGTGCTTAGTTTGTTTTGTAATTCTGGGATTGTTTTAGTGCTTTTATATCTTTGTTCCAATAAATTTTTTAGTATTTCAAAATTTTCTGGTTTGCTGTAACTTCCTATTGCCGTTCTAACATTAGACGATAGTTTGGCATGATAAATATACTGAAGGAAATCTAATTTTGCAGTATCTGATAAAGTTTTGTTAATTAGTTCTGCGGTTATTAAGAAACTTTCTAATTCTATATAGTTACCAGTGAATAATGGTACTGCTTTTGAAACAGTGTCAAGATTAAATGCTGCCATTTTATCGTTTTCTTTTTGGTTTTTTACCAAATAGTCTTTAATATTGGTGTAAATCTTATTGAATTCTAGTTTCAGTGCTATTACTTTTTCGCTATCTTTTTCTTCTGTTTCAGCTGTGAGAAAATTTTCTTTTATTTCTTGAATGTACTCTAATTTATTTTGTATAGTTTTTTCTGTGTAAGTTCTCCCTGGGTTTTTCTTTAGGCTTCTCAATAATCCTTTCAATTCTATTATAATTTCCTCCATTTATAGAAAAATTTGTTTTTTTATGTTTTATTAAACATCTGTAATTGCATTATTTGTTATCTTATCTCTGTGTTTCTGTACATAGTTTTTGAAATAATTGTTAATCTTATGAGCTATATATAGTACTAGTGCTACTATAATTAAGGTTATAATATACTCTGGTATTACAAATTTCTTATTTTCGCTGCTTCCATTATTAACAATGTTCTCTTGTAACTCAACTTTGCTTTGGGGTTTTCCCATTTTTTCATTTACAATTTTGTTGCCCCAGATGGGTCCTACCATTAGTGTATAAAAAGAGTAGATTGGTTACTTATTGCATATTTTATTTTTTATATACTAGACATTTAATTTTTTTTTATTTTATTTGTTGCCTCCTTTGTGGTGGCTAATGTTAGTTCTTTGTAGAGTAGAGCTAACTCTCTACGTTGTTGAAACTTCCTGCCGGCTCTTTTTCTTTGTTTTGCTTTGGGATGTCACCTCTTCAGTTGTCACCTTGATTTTGTTTCGTCTTCTATATTCCTCAATGGAAATGGGTTTAGGACCTGTGGATCGTGGTAATGGCGTATATGGTGGTATTGCCTCCTGTGGATTTGATATATTTGCTGGCTCGTATTCTTCAGTTGTGTTCTCCTCTAAATATTTTTCCCAGCGTTGAATGATTTCATTTATCTCTGCTTCAGACATTACAGTTGTGCCGGATAATAGCAGGACTCAACTATGTATTTTTTTGTTTCGAATTTGGCAGGATTTTTATTTATTTATTTATGTTTGTGGCCCGTAGTGGGCAGGATCGCCATGTGGTGGTTATAGGGAGGTTGGCTGGATCGCCGTGTGGTGTTATTTGTTTATGTGGACCTATTGATTTCCCTATAGCCTCCTTTTTATTTTATACAGCTGGTGAGGTTCCAGCTAAAACGCAGGCGTTCAAAGAACTGCCGAAATCGTGAGACTCAAGTTGAAATTAAACAAGGCTGAGCAGCCGAATTATGTCTTTTCCAAATTCAGTCTAATTTTATTTTCATATTTTACTTGCTTATATACTACTTGTGAAAATCTTTCTAGTCATCTAGAATGATTAACACATGTGTGTTTACAACACATGTTTACTTACAAAAGAAAGTGTATAACAAATAGATATTGGGTTACAAATAAATATTGGGTCATAAGTGTCATACAACATGAACGGACAACGGTCTTTGGCACACTTCAAAGGTGTAACCCGATCGTATGTTAATTGGTAGTCACTCTACACATTTGAAGTTGGCAAATATACACAGTCATGTTGTATGGCGCTTTGGGTACACTACACCATATATCCCAAGTACGGGTCCAATGGGCACCCAAACCTACAGTAGATGCTAGCCAGAAGCATCCTCCCAAAACCCCCTCCACAGCAACGCAGACCCCCCACTGGCTACGACTAAGTACGGTACAGTCAAAGTCATCGCCATCAACAACAACAGCGGCTACCCCTGTCAAGTCCGTAAAAACCCTCACTCCCCCCGGAAGGCCCCTAACTTGGCCATCCGTGACATAAGGCTCCTGCAATAATGCAAAAGGTGCACCTCGACGCCGCATCGCCTGTCCAAACTCGCATGTTGCCAAGTAAGCCCTCTGGAGATTCTGTTGTAGAATAATGAGTCCAGCATTCCAACAGTCTAGCATTCGCCCTAGCTATCCTCGCCGCATACACCGGACATGCAGCAGACATCATTAGGTGATCCGAGGGAAGTCCCTTGAATACACAATTCCGGCATCTAACGTCGTTCTGGCAGCGATGGACCTCATGACCAGACTGACCACACCTTCTGCACACATTTTCGGTCATTCCGCATTCCCTGACACGATGATCAAAACTCAAGCACCTGTGGCAAGCGGGAATCACGTCGAGCACACGCATCAAAAATCGGAACCACTTCACATAAACACCAGTGGAGCGCAGATGCTCCGCCACCCGCGGTGTACATTCCAGCGTGACATTAACCTCACCATCACCAGATTTCCATGGCGCGCTATTCAACCTAACAGCGCGTCGGAAATTCTCCGCGGACATCAAATTCTTCAGGTTCATGGAGTGCAATTCCTCCATGAACACATCAGGCGAGATCTGCTGGTGTACGCGCTGCACCGTGATCTTCGGACCTAGCCTGTCACTCACAGAGACTTCCAGCCCGACTTCCGCAAACTGGCTGTTCTCTACAATCTTCTGCCGCTCAGATACTGATGGAGTGCGAATGACCACACCATCACGCGTCGCACGCACCTAATGTACACGCACGCCAAGTGTAGGTCCCACCTCACCAACCACTTTCTGCACCACCTCCTTCGACGAAGCAGTGCCCTTGCCCTTCACCACCACCGACCACGTCTCCACAGGCTTGGGCATCACTGAATTAGGCGCTACAGCAGCACTCCCAACAACGCTCCTAACTGGCGCCTTAGCAACAGCACCATTACCGACACCAGCAGACCCAGCAGCAGGGATCTGAACACCAGACTCCAGCCTCCCCTTCAACCTCTCGTTCTCAGCAACTAACCGCATAAGCAGCACCTCGAAACGTGATGTACACTCGTGAACATCGCGTACCAGCGCCCTGTCGACACCGTCCCTCAGAACCACTCCCATCAGGCCGGACGAAATATCTTTCAGTTCAGCAATGTACTCACTTGCCGACGACTCGACGCCAGCAACGCGACGCCTGCGCTTGCCTTCCCTCCTGGTTGCCCCCGCTCCCCGTTCACCATCAGATGTAGCAAGCTCCTCGACCGCAACAGCCCCAGAATCCGCATTAGCTCCATCACCCCTCCTCTGCTGCATCGGGGTACCCGGCTTGAAGCGCTTGCGCTCACCCTCGGTCTCACTGTCCGAGTGCTTAAGCAAGCTCCTTCCAAGCGAAGGCGGCCCAATCACGTCCACAACACACGCATCACTCGATTCCGCCCTCAAATCCACCTTGTCCTTAGAGGACTTCCGCTTACTGGCAGGCGGCATACCCACTCAGTATTGAAAAATAAATCAAAAAACACCTAACTTTCAATACAGCAAAAGCAGCAACCAGCAAACAGCAACTATCCGGAAACTTCCCCGTAAAACAATGGCAACATTGATTTGACCAAAATCCCGCAACGGCAACACCGATCGATCAATTCAATTGACCTTACCGCCGCACAGTGGCTGGAAATCGTTTTTCATTGGCCAAAATTCTGGAACTTTTGAACCGATCAAAATATTGAAGTAATTTTTTTTAATGAATAGATATTTAGTTTAGCTTGACTCAGTTTTAATTACATTAAAATTGATTGAGTACTTCTTAAGGACTTCTAGGTCAAAGTTGAACTTTTGATTTTTTTTTTAATTTTGGAGTGAAATATGGCTTTATTTTTTTTTATTTGCGTATTAAAAAATTTTATATTTGGAACTTAATAATACTTGTAATTATTTTTTGTGATAATGGAATTTTTTTAATGTTACACTTAAAAAAATTTTTACACAAAAAAATGTTTACACTCAAAAAAAAAAAAATAGTAAAATTAACTGGAGATTTTGCTGTTACCACAGAAATTTTTTTTTTTAGTTTTTTGCTGTCAAAGCAGGTTCTATTTATTATTATTTTATACTAATACTATGTTTTTCGTATTTAAATAACAATGAAAGGCAATTATAATTATTATTCATTTGACACAAATATTGATTGCAAATATTCTATGTTTTGCTCTGTGCTATTTCTGTTCTTCAGTAGTTTTTTGGCTTCTTCATCTAAATCCCGATGTTCCACTTTCCATTTATTTCGAATATTGGAGATGAACGGATCTAACGTTGCCAATAATATATTAAATAGATTTTCATTTGTGGAATTTCGTGAAATTTTTCTAGTATTGTGCTCTCTATAAAATATGTAATCCTTGTTCCTTTTTTCCTGAACCTCCTCTGATAGATCTCCAAGTGGCACCAAATGATATTTAACCCTTCTGTGACATCTTTCCTTACAACCCTTCCACTTACATCCTTGGTACAGCTGTACCAGTATGTACTTTACGTTGAAAATATGGTCTTTTACATTGAAAACAAAAGTTTTTATATGCTGTGCATCACAAGCCTTTTATTATGATTGATATTTGATATAAAGATAAATAATTAAAAGTGCATTTTCAAAAAGCATAAAACTAAATTATGAAAACTAAAAGCATAAAAATCTTGAAGTTAAAACTTATTCGCATTTTTTGCATATATATTGCACGATGCTATGCTGTGCACATACAGGATCACTGCATTTCGAGCACATCTGGCGTGTTTTACGATATTTTTTATCCCTGATCACACAAAGCTTACAACAACCTTTTACTGCAGTAACACCTGATGAAGTAGACGTTGAGGCAACATTTGCCTTCATAACTAATGCTTCGCCCATCATGTCTGTGATGGCATTTTTTGCGGCTTTGTCCGCTTTTTTTCTCAAAATACGTGTAGCGCTGTTGCCGAAACGATTAAAACGAATAATAGAGTGAAATCTTTGACGTGTCATAGTAGCTCGAAATATAGGAAACTATCTATTTTCCATAGCTCAGCGGTGTGCTGATAGTTAGATTTGGTGACACCTGCAGCAATCAGAAGTCCAAAGAACGCGTAAATTTCATTGACTGTAACAGTCGTCCACTTCCTGGGCTGAGCGAGAGGTTTTATTTCGTTCATATTTCTAAAAACTTTTTCAGTTTTCTATTTGTCTCTCTGACAATTATGTCTACCATTTCTTCGGTGATTATCTGTTTGAATATTTCGATGAGAGAAAAGGTTTCTAGACGTTTCGATGAACCGCCTTGTTGACGAACGATGTTATGTAACCGTATTTTTGTAGATGGTGGAGAATTCTTGCACCATTTTGTCCCATCTTTGGCTGTAAAGAATTCAGCGTTACCTTCTTCAAGTGGTATAGGATCAAATTCAACGTCTTCTGCTTCTTCATCTAAAGCTTCTTCCTCATTTGGGATATAATCAGGATCTTCATTTGAATTTCCCTGAAATGGTTCATCGTTATCATTTGAGTCCATGTTTTCCCCATCGTCATGCTCCATATACAAAGCTAATTTGTCAAACCATTCCTGCTGTTCTTGTTCATTCATTCGTCAAAATCTTCTTGAAGTTATCATATCAACCACTTCTATAGCCTCAACTGCCATTTCATTTTGTTGTGAATCCATCCCAATCCAATAATAAAAAAAGTTTAGCAGAAAAAAGACACACAAGCACACCAGAAGCAAATTCTTGCTTAAAAATAGCTACTTTTACGTATATTTATTTATTGAAAGAAACAAGCAAATAAGTAAAACTAACGGGTTTTCATAAAGCACAAACGAAAAAACAGAAACAGACGTTTTTCATACAAATATGTACATGGTACAATTGTACCAAGGATGGCAATAACGCATAAATATAAGTTTGCCCCTCCCCGCCGATGTTTGGAACATATACATACAAAATAAAATCAATTATTTTATTCTCAGATATATAGTTGAGGCATTCCTAAAAGGTTAGCTCTGAAGGTTCATTAATAATATTAAAAATTCTCTTTAAAAATCCAAATTGGTACAGCTGTACCAAGGATGTCACAGAAGGGTTAATAATATATTCTCCATGATAAAGGATTTTGTGAACTGTTGCAGACATATTTCTCCATGGGTAGTTGGTTGTATATATTTTTGCAGTTTCCTTAGCATAATAGTTTTGTCTTTGGGTTTATTAAAACACGGTTTAATTTTATTATATTAAATAAATGGTATTTTATTTCAAAATATTTATGTTTTAACTTTTATAAACTTTGGTTTATAATATTGGGTTCTTCATGATATTTCTTGACACCAATGTTCTTTAATATATGTATTTAAATGTATTTATATATTCTTTTGACAATCCCACTTGAAGGCTAAATTAATATTGATTTCTTTATTCCATTTCATCTCTTTTATATATTGAGCAAATAAAGGCAACAAGAACAAAATCGAACATGATCAAACATACAATAAAAAATGGGAGCACATGAATATTAATTACTTTGCCTATTTACACATTAATTGTAAATAAGTAAGCATTAAAAATGTATGCAAATATGCACTAAAACTGGGAGCTCATGATTATTTCTTCACCTACTTACACATTAATTATAAATTGGCAAGCAATAAAAGTAAATGCAAATATAAGAAGAAACGACAAAGCAACAATTACATTTTACTTGTGTTGCTAAGGCAAGATGCAATAAAACTGGGATCTCATGATTATTTCTTCACTTAGCTACACATTACCTACAAAATAAGTAAACAATAAATGTTAATAAAACATTTTTATTAATAAGCCCCGTTACTGTTGCTAAGTAAATATAATGCATGATAAATCATGTCGATTTAAGGAAAGTAAGTTAATGTTATTATTAAGGGTATTCAATATATACATATAACTCCCCCATTCCTAGATTGACACTCCGTGGAAATGTCTTTTCGTTCTTATACATACTTATACTTTCGTATTTTCATAATATTACTGCAATAAAAAGTTATAAAAGTCGTATATACATCTTTTATTATAGCTTTCGATTTAACTTAGTCATACGAAAATGTAGATACTTATGTATATATTTACAAATGTTTTGTATTTAGGAATGAATATAAATATGTATGTACTCATATTTGAGTACCTCTTTTTTATCACTGAACAACTAATAATATATATGTATACATATGTTGCCCATTATTTTAATTTTTAAATGCATTATTAATACTATTTAACAATTTTTCATTTTGATTTCATATCCTGTTTACAAATTCTAATAACTCAGTAATTACATACATTTACATTTCAGAAAATTAATATTAATTTTTCATCTGTTCCATTGAAAATTAGATTATAAATTTTGTTGCTCTATAAAAAATAAATCAGTATATAATTCAGTCACTTTTTTTCTAAAAGTTTTTTTTGTATTAGTTCAATTGAAAATTCAAAAAAAATTTTTTTTTCGCTATGATTGTTTATGCAATGACTTACATATACAATTTTCATTACTTAATTTTTATGTATTATTTTTATATACTATTTTCATATTACGTTCTTACATAAATCTAGCGATTTTCTCGCGAGAGAAAAAGTTTGTCTTAGGAGCTATACAATTTGTTATTCTTATATACATAAAAAAAACTTAGATATTTTCATAACGGGTATAATATTTTTAAGCATATGATTATATAGTAACATTTCTTAGTTTTTTTTTATCCTTGTTTTATTTTATATTATATGTTATTTCATTTGATTGATTTTAATTAAATTTTATTTAGTTTAATTATTGAGAGGAGAACTAGTTTATTTCTTTTTCCGCTTAATGTGCGATTTAAAATATTTGTGTCCCGTTCGGGTTATAACGTGATCGTTGTCAAATTGATCGACCTGAATATTCCTAAACCTAGCGTGGTTTTTTCCACCTCTATTACTTTTTATGTAAACATTGCCTACTTGCAGCTTGCAGTCTTCACGAGAACAATTCAATTTTGATAATGAAGCTTCCTTGGCTCTTACAATCTTCTCCTTAATTCGTGGGTAATCTTCTGTCCTTATCACGCCGTTCAGAAAGTCTATAGGTTTACATCCTATAGTAGAATGAACTGTATTATTATAGAACATGATTACCTTATAAATCTTTTCTTCAACAGTGTCAGTTTCCTTATGCGGATCGTGCCTAAGTAAACGAATATGCTCGTTTATAGTGTTATGAAGGCGCTCTACATCCGCGTTTGACGTGTGATTGTTGTTTGAGGTAAAATGAATTTGTATATTTCTCTGCCGTAAAAACTCAATCAGTGGTAATGCTTTAAAGCCCAGCTCATTGTCAGTCACGATTTTTTCTATGCTACCTGCAATACTCAAATATTGGACGAGAGCTCTTTTAAACTCAACCCAAGATCTATTCTGAATCCTTATTGCCTGAGCGTACTTTGAAAATTTATCAATGACCGTCAGAAATAAAGTTTTCTCTAGACTGTAAAAAACATCTATATGCACTACTTGTCTAGGTCTATCTGGTGTCTCGGTCATCTTAAACTTTTGTTTAATTGGCTTACGGTCATATTTTTCCACATTACATATATGACAATTATTAACAAACTGTTGAATTCTGAGCTTTAATTTTGGGTGATATATTTTCAACTTTAGTTATTCGAAGTTTTCATTAATACCTCGATGGTTATTTTTGTGGTGCTCACTTTTAATACGCTCATAAAGCTCATTCTCGTCCACGACATCTTCAAGAACCTTTTCACGCTTAACTATCCTAAGATGGTTGTTTTCTGAAAAATATTTATTAAATGTTTCTTCGAAAATATTTGAAATAGAACTGTCGGTTATTAAAATAGCATTAACCCTTGAAGGGTGAAAGTGGGTTTTAATTATGTCAATCATATCCTTCTCATTAAAAAGATTGGCCGTTATTACTTTTCTTGAATTTTTAAAAATTTTCTTCTTCATAATTTTTAAACAATTTCGCTCCGATTTCTCAATTATTACCTGATTTCTATATAAATTAAGAGGTGAATTGCTAACTACTATTTTGTTACACTGTGGCTGTCGAATCAAATTTATTTGGGGCTCTAAACGAGATAATGCATCTACGTTTCCATTCTTTACCCCCCGTTTATAAAAAATTTCGTAGTCATACTCTTCCAATTTCAACCGCCATCTTATTAATTTCGAATTGGGCTCTTTGATCGAAAACAGCCATTGCAATGGTTGATGGTCTGTTTTAATGATAAATTTTCTTCCAAAAAGGTACGGGCGGAAATATGTGACTGCCCACACTACAGCAAGTGTTTCTTTCTCTACCGTGCTATAATTCATCTCATGCTGGTTTAGCGTTCGGCTTGCATAACAAACGGGGTGGTTGTCCTGAGAAAGAACAGCACCTAAAGCGACATTACTAGCATCTGTATTTAGTACAAATGGTTTACTAAAATCAGGGTATACCAAAATTGGATCATTAACAAGAAGTTTCTTTAATGTCCGAAAACTTTCCACATACTCCGGGTCATTCAAATTAATTTTCGCGTCCTTCCTTAAGTATTTTGTCATCGGCCTCGCTATTCTTGAATAATCCTGTACGAACTTACGATAATACCCACTAAGACCTAAAAACTGTTTTATCTGTTTCTGGGTCCTTGGAAGTGGATAGTTGACTACGCATTCAACATTTCTAGGGTTCGGCTTTATGCCAGTTCGTGTCACAACATGACCCAAAAACTCAGTCTCTCTTTTGAAAAAATCGCATTTATCCACTTGGATTTTTAAATTGGCCTCCCCAAGTCTGCCCAGTACTTGCTTCAGTGCGTTCACGTGTTCCTGAAGTGACGTAGAATAAACGATTATGTCATCCAAATATACTAGACAAACCCTATTCACAAGCTCACCAAGGATGCTGTTCATTAGCCTTTGGTATGTTGCAGGTGCGGTTTTAAGTCCAAAGGGCATTCTAAGGAATTCATAATGACCTCCCTCAACTGAAAAAGCTGTCTTGTGGACATCCCTTTTCATCGATTTCCACTTGATGAAAGCCCTTAGCAAGGTCTAAGGTTGTAAAATACATACATCTATCGAGCTTGTCAAGAATTTCTTCAATATTAGGAATTGGAAAACGGTCATCAATAGTTTTCTCACTGAGTTTTCTATAATCCAAGACTAAACGCCACTTTTTCAAACCGCTGGCATCGTCCTTCTTCGGTACTATCCATATAGGAGCAGAATATGGTGAGTTTGATGGGCGTATTATTCCAGCATTTAACATTTCCCGAATTTGTCGTTTTACTTCATCCTTATGGACATAAGGGTACCTATATGTTTTAGAAAATACTGGTATTTCATCCTTTGTATGTATCCGGTGTTTTATGGCATTCGTAAATGACAAATTAGAATCCATTTCATGAAACAACTTGCTAAAATTATTTAAAATAGCTTTCAGATTAACTTTCTCCTCGTCATTCAAATGGTCTATACTAATCCTGTCAAACAAAGGGGCCTCTCTATTATCCTCCTGTGACAATCTGTAGTTTGCTAAATAGTAATTTTCTGGAGTAACTGGCCATGAAGTTTCTCCTGTTAGATGTATAACATCCGGACATTTTGCCTGTGACTCTACCTCGACTTTAAAATTCTGCGCATTATAAATACCTTCCCTTATAATGATTTCGCCAAAATCATTGCAAAGTTCCGCAATGTGTATTAGTCCACGTTCAACGGGAGTAATAAATTTTACATGATGCAAATTGGGAAAAAGCAAAGGCACACATTTACCATTTATCCTAAGTTGTTTCATACTGTAATCAATAGTTGCATCATAAGTCCGTAAAATATCATTCCCAATAATCCCATCGTAGTCGTCATGAAATTTGCATTCTATTAAAAACATCCTGTCATTCGTGTTCCCAAGCTCAGGGAACAAGGGGACCTGGTACATAATGTCTGTCCGGAGAGGCCGGAAAGTGAAAATTTTGGCAAGTAAAAATACCGTTTGACCCAATTTGTTGGCCAGGCTCCTGTGATGCCCCTAAATTTTTCATCTGATCCGTATTCAGGGTTGTTAACAGAGTGTTCGCAGTAAAATCTTGCGCTCTAATGGGATCGTCCATCTTCCTGATGGGATTCACATAGTGTTGCTTTGCGTAACCAGAATTTGAAGGGATAGCAAGAGGTTCGAAGTTTTGGACCATGTTTATGTCCATTGGCTCGGAATGTTGTTGTCCATTATAAGAATTGCAAGTCTGGCTTGAAAAGTTATGCCCATTATTTCGACTATTATTATGAAAACTACTATTACCCTGTTGATACGCCATATTGTTATTGGGTCTATTAAAATTATGAGAATTCTGAATCTGACTTGAAAAGCTATTCCCATTATTCCGATTATTGTTATAAGCATTTATATTCCTTTGCTGATACGCCATATTGTCAATAGGCGGGTTAAAATTGCTTCTATTTCCGTTGTCGTAACTGTTTCCGTATCGCTGTCCATTCCTATTCAGTCCAACACGTTGGTTACCACGACTGTTACTATTACCTGCATTAGACCTATTTTTGCCCCTGTAATCGATAAAATTATCCCTATTGACCCTACTATCGCCAGCGTATCCTGATGTAAAAAGGATATTCATGGCTTCTTCAAGTGTGCCTGGATTCCTACATACTATTATGGTTCTCATAGGCTCCGGTATTTTCTCTCTGAAAATATTTAGAGCAGTTCTTATATTATTGTTCGCGATTTGTTCGCTTTCCAAACTCACTCCTAAAGCAGAAACAGTCTTGTTATTTAGGCTTCGCAGCTTGTCCTTTATTTCATTATAAAAATCAACAACGCTCGTTTTAAAAACTGTAGATCGAAGGCTATCATACAATTCTTCCACACTCTGATACTCGCCGAAATAATTGATTAAAACTTCCTTGGTTTCGTCCCAGGTTTGAGCATGAAAATTAATTTCAACGGCCTCCTTGGTCTTGCCTTTAAACTTGCTCTTAATAAAATCAAGAAATAGTAATTGTGAGGGTTGATCATATGGAGCAAACAATGGATTAATTCCGTCAACCAAAGAAATAAACGTATAAAGATCATTTTTATCGCCCGAAAATTCTGGTAGTCTTTCTATAAACCTAAGAGGATCTATACAATTAGCAACCTGATCCATGTCACACGAGGATGGAAAAAAAAGTAACTAAAACAACGAGAATTGACAACAATCACTTCAATTATTATTATTTTCCTTTTTTTATTCTTAAGCTTTTAAAGCAATAAATTAGTTCATTCGTTTAATTATTTAGATTATAAGTTAATTTAATTAGTTGGGAGGAATTGAATTATCTCAATATAATTATAATAAATCCTTCAAGAATGTGGTTATTTACTTCTAAAATATTTTACAATACGTAACTTACTTATCGGCTAATAAAATATACTTAAGCTGCTTCTTTGCACGTCCTTTCCAAATGGTGTAGAATTTCTGTAGCTTCGCGGAATAAGAGTTGTCTTAAAATTCACCTTTCAATTGTTGTAGAAAATATTGTTGTGTTCGGAGAAAATATTCCCCTTTTTTTAATGTGTAATGTTTCTTTTTCTTTGAAAGATCGATCAAGAAAAATCTACTATTAAGATTTCTATTCTATTTTTGTCTCAAGAAAAAAAATTTTATTTTTTACACAGTTTTGGCATGGAATTTTTTTTCACTCTTTTTTTAATATTAAAAAAAAATTATATGCAGTTTTTTTTGTTACGTTAAGACTTTTAATTTAGCGTAGATTTTTTTTAAACAATTACTTTTTAAGCTTAACAAGTTTTAATTAATATTCATTTCAAAAGTTTTTTTTATAACTTTAAACGTTGTCGTTTAAAGAAAAATCATTTACAGGAATACCCACTCAAACGTTAATACGTTTAGTATCCTTTTATATAAATGTTCACTTATATATGTATGTAGTTATTTTAAGAAAACCACGAGGATACTTGGGTATCCTGCCGACTGCGCCAGTTTTGTCTTTGGGTTTATTAAAACACGGTTTAATTTTATTATATTAAATAAATGGTATTTTATTTCAAAATATTTATGTTTTAACTTTTATAAACTTTGGTTTATAATATTGGGTTCTTCATGATATTTCTTGTCACCAATGTTCTTTAATGTATGTATTTAAATGTCTTTATATATTCTTTTGACAATCCCACTTGAAGGCTAAATTAATATTGAATTCTTTATTCCATTTCATCTCTTTTATATATTGAGCAAATAAAGGCAACAAGAACAAAATCGAACATGATCAAACATACAATAAAAAATGGGAGCACATGAATATTAATTACTTTGCCTATTTACACATTAATTGTAAATAAGTAAGCATTAAAAATGTATGCAAATATGCACTAAAACTGGGAGCTCATGATTATTTCTTCACCTACTTACACATTAATTATAAATTGGCAAGCAATAAAAGTAAATGCAAATATAAGAAGAAACGACAAAGCAACAATTACATTTTACTTGTGTTGCTAAGGCAAGATGCAATAAAACTGGGAACTCATGATTTTTTCTTCACTTAGCTACACATTAACTACAAAATAAGTAAACAATAAATGTTAATAAAACATTTTTATTAATAAGCCCCGTTACTGTTGCTAAGTAAATAAAATGCATGATAAATCATGTCGATTTAAGGAAAGTAAGTTAATGTTATTATTAAGGGTATTCAATATATACATATAACTCATAATCTCCAAATTGTTTAGAGTCAATTTCTTCATTGCACGCAAGTACTTCTAGGATTATTTTAAATCTGTTATTTCAGATGCTGTTTCTGGATCTGAAAAGAATCTTCGTGCGGTATTGCCGTCATTTGTACTGCCTGACCCTTGTTTTGGCTGATCTATAATCAATCCAATTTTGCGATATTCATCTTGAACATGTTTCTTTTTTGAACTTCTTAACTCTTTGTTGGTTTCATTATTTCTTATGGATCCTGAAGACCCGAAATCCAAATCATAACTGATTTTTAGTATATGTTCCATAAGTCGTATTCTTGCATGTAGTGGTGATAATCCAAATTCATATGCATCGGTATTATCTAATGATTTTGTCGGAACTTGGTTTAATTGGGTTGATGCTGCTTGGCATATAATGCAGCTGGATGCAGCCTTCGTGTTAGTCAAAGCTTGATCTAGTTTTCCATCTATCATTGTAAGGACTAATTGGTAGCTTACTTCAATTTGCTGCCCATCTAACTGTAATTGTAATGGCTGTAGTGTTGCAATTTGGGCCTTGATATCACTAATTTCTTTGTTAATGGCATCACTAGTTTCTTTTTTGAATTCAAATTTGATTGGCCTGCAGTATTTCGTATAAGATGGTGTCTCATTTTTCCAAATATCCATTGTTTGCGTTGTACTAGTCGAAGGCTCTGAATCTTCCAAAATCTTTTTCAATCGCAATTGATACCATGAACATATCCGAGTTCGAAATATTTTCACATACAATTTGTTTGTATTGGTTTTGTCCCGAAGAACCATCACATCCCCATTTGCAAAAAAGAATTAGCTTTGTGTTCCCATATTTCTTTAACGCATTTCGTGGTATTGATTGTAGCAAGCGTTCGGCTGTATGATCAAGTAGAGATTGTAGTTGTACCTCTGCCGAAATTGGTGTGATTGTAATAGTATCCTTTGATGGCAAACAGTCCATTTTAGCAGCAGTTATGTGATGATATGCTGGATAGATATTTGAGCCCTTTTCAATCGCACGCAATCTAAGCATAATATATTGCTGTTATGTTAATTTCAAATCCAGAAATAAGGCTAATGCCTCCTGATTTGTGTACTGTATTGCATCGCTCGGAGTTGGTATACTTTTAAGAATTCGTTTTGTTCTCACTGGACTAGCTTTAATAACTTTTTCAATGGTATCCACTTTTGTTAATTGTTTCTGTGATCGTAATTGATGTAGGAAAGATTCTTTTATATTTGTACAACCAATTGCATCGTTAATATCTTTAAGTTTCCACCTCTTAGATCTATCGCTGCAGTTATCCAATGATTTGCGTGGTCTTCCAACCTTATCTTGCTTTGCTGTTTCTGCAGGGACAGTAAGTTGGCCTTCTAACACTTTTCACTTTTTATATAAAACTTTTGTTTACTGTAGCTAACTTCTTTGTAGCGTTTTTTTAGTACTTTTACAAAATTAGATAATTGCTCTTGTATTTCCGTGCTACACGAATTTTCAGTTTAATTTTATTTTAACGTAAGTAAGAACATCTTCCTGGTTTTTATTTCTAAAATACTCTTCGGCCAGTTCTTTATAACCGAAGCCCTCCATATTTTCCTGAATATTTTTATTTGAGTCTGTTATGATTTATCACTTGCAAATATAAGTACGTACGTACACGTAAAGGATTAACTTATTATTGAGTAATCCCTTATCGAATCCGTAGTGTTATACATTTTTTGATACATGTTATTCACACATTGATCTTCAATTTCATAGCAGGTGCTACCTAAATTGAACAAAACTGCACTTGTTATCTATACCTTAATATCAGGTAAAATTAATTAGTATCTCGCCAATATGGGGTTCTTTTTATCTTTAGTGGTTTAATGTCGCGATTATTATTATAAAATTGTTTATGACTTTGGCTGACCCTAACAGTTAGTTATATTAGAAAGAGATCATATGTTCACTGTAGAACCTATTGTGATATTTTTATTACTGATTTTTGCTGATCAAAACAAAGCCATAAAACCCTTTCGCAGGTATTATATTTAATTATTTTAGTTTTACGTAGTCTAAAGTAAAAAACGTAAACCTTTAGGCAAAAAAGTGAAAATTTAATACACCATTGTATACGAGTAATTATAGGGCTGTTTAAATTAGAGTAATTTGAATTTTTTTGGAGTAATTTCATTAAAATTAAAAAAGTGTTCTACCGGCGGGTCGTGGCGGGTGCAAAAGTATATATGGGGTTAAAGAAGACGCCTTCGCCTTTCTTCGGGTGGTATACGTTTCTTGTTCCCTTTTGTTCCCTAGAAGTTCCATTCCACTAAAATTTAAATTTTAGAAAAATATAGTAGTTTCATAAATATTTCATAACACCTCTAATATTAAACGATAGAGCGGTAACCACTTACAACAACTAAAGACTATAATTCTACCAACATTATAAAAAAGACCGCAGGCCATTATCGATGACAGCTTGCGAGTAGTGACCATTTATTTTTGACAAAAAACTGATAAAAAAAACACCTTTTACTGAAATAACAAAAACAGTTGAGTTTGACAGCATGCCACGCCCACAATTATCAGTAGTTTAACCTAATTTTTTGGCTACCTTAATATGGATATATTAGCTCCAAAATGGCGTAAAAATTTTAAAAATCGGTGACAAAAAAAATTCGACTTTTGGCCAATGAAAAACGATTTTCAGCCACTGTGCGCCGGAGTTTCACCTTAAAATTTGAGACACCTTGCCAGCGGAGTCTCAAAAATAAAAGCACACTTTCTATAAATACAAAACACACATACGCACTGTGTGTTTTAATGTTTTCAATTATGTCGTCCAAGATGCAGAGTATAATCCGATTATATCTCTGGCATCCGTCAACCGATCCTCAAAATTTCTATACCACTGGAATTCTTAGATTCCGCGCTACCGCACGATACTAATTAATTCGCAAAATTACTCCCGTAAACACTCGCGTAAACTTTCGCTTATAAAAACACGTCCATACACTACGAGTAAACAGCAGAGGCACCCACTATCAGTTAGAATTGGCGACAATTTTGTCATGAGCAGTTTTTCGAAGAGCTTTGATATTGTTGACAGTAAACTTATTGGCCTATATGCCCGCCTTTGGAATATTTTGATCATTTCAAGTTTCCAGGTGTGTGGATAATACTTCAGTCGTAAAATGCCATTAAAAATAAAAAACAGGATTCTAATAGCAACACGAGGCAACTTCATCAGCATCTTGTTACTAATTCCATCAATACCCGGAGCTTTCTTCGGGTTGGTTTCAGCAATTAGTTTTTGTACATCACGCATCTTAAATTTCATGGGTCGAGGGGGTAGAGCAACTACACTCGGCAAATCAACAGCACCAGTACATGTGTTTGGGGTACATACGTATTTCAAATACACAGCAAATATGTTATCTTTTTCAGTATTAGTTCTTGCCCAACCTCCGGTAGAAGTGCGCAGGGGTGGTTTAGACTCAACGGGTGTTTTAAGTTTTCTAGCAGCGCGCCACAAGGACTACTTAGATACTGCTGTGACATCGAGACCTTTTAGAGAGTTCCTAAGAGAAGCTGATTTTTCAGATACAAGCAACTCATGGAGTCGTTTAGTGCATTCTCTAAGTCTGATTTTATGTTGTTGTGATCTGTGCTCTGTTGCCATTCCTTTCTAGTTTTTCTTTTTTCACATACGAGACGTTCCATATCCGCAGAATAAACTCAGTCTGCGGATGGGAGATAGTGGCATGTTTAATATTTTCGGTAAGATTGGCAATGTTAAATTCAATATCATCGGAATTTCTTAGCTTGATGTTTTCCGTACAATGATCCCCAGCCAATAAACACGATTTATCATCTTCACATATGGGTGAAGTAAGTCACTTCTTACCGGGCTACAAATTGTAACGATCGTGGGAGAGTGATCGGAGGAGAGATCATGTGAAGCTTCAACATGAATTAAATCCCTAGGGATATATTTCATGACGCTAAAATCTATAACATCCGGAATTTTTTGTATGTCAGTAGGCCAGTAAGTGGGCTCCCCGCTCGAAATGACATCCAAACCCATTTTTGAAATTGTGTTGGAGAATGCTTGACCTCTAGGTGTGATAAGGCGCGATTCCCAGAACGTATATTTTGCATTGTAGTCTCCAGCTGCAACGAAACAAGAGCCAAGAGTTTTGTAAAAATCTTTGTATTGATCCTCAGTGATTGAAAATCTGGGAGGGGAGTAAATTGATGATATCACTAGATTTGAACAAAAATTTTCGATGCAAATATTTGTTGCCTGCAGATGGTCCTCACAAATGTTCTCAAGAATATTATGCTTGAGTTTTGATTTTATTAGAATTGCTGATCTTCCGCATGCTTTTCCTCTCGGGTCCTTTGAATTATATAAGGTCTAGTCATTCATTTTAAAAAGTCTTCTCGGAGTCAAATGAGTCTTAGATACCAACATTATATCAATATTATTTACCCTGAGGTAGTGCTCAAGTTCATATTTGTGTTGGCGAATGCCGTTTGCGTTTAAGAAACATACTTTTACGTGTTCATGGCTTGTTAACTAAGGCTTGAAGCAGTGTGTTCTGCAGTCGTAGCATTTGTTGCATCATGCTAGTCATATTTGTTGTAAAGTTGTTTATAGTTTGCACCAAATTATCAATAGTAGCTTCAAGGCGACTGAAATTAAAGCTTGGGTTTGCATCTGTTGGTGGTGACACTTTTTGAATGGGAATAAAGTTGATCTTCACAGCGTCAGCAACGATACATGTGAAGTGATTTGTTGGGCCATTAGGGGATGAGTAGTGAAGTACGTTTTTCCTGCTTGAGCTGGAGTTACTTTAGGCTTTTGACTCATAGCTTGTGTAACAAAAGAGAATACAGGACATCCTCTGTAGTTAAGAGTGTGATTACCTCCACAATTACTGCACTTTTTTTCCTTTTGATCCTTTGACTTATTGCAAATAGCAGTGTTGTGTAATTCACCACACACAACACAAACAGTAGGTAATTTACATTAGGTTTTTGTATGGCCATATTCTTGACAATTATGGCACAGTACGTGTCCTGAACGCTTGTGTTTCTTCAACTGCGATTTTCCGGTATAACAGATATTATAAATTATAAATTGGATGGGTCTCATTTTTCTTCAATTTTATATCATTTGGCTCCAGTATAACACGAAATAAAGGTTGGGGGGATCTTCTCCCTGTTTATTATGTTAGAGACATTTTTTACCTTAAATCCTTGGAGGGTGAGAGCATCTTTTATTTCCTCAGGAACAACATAAGAATCTATGCCCTTCAATACGATCTGTAGGCCTTTAGCACTCTTAAGCTGGAAAGTGTAGAAACTTGTTTTTGTTGTTTGAGATTATATGAAAAATATTATTAGTGAAAATAAAGCAAATTTCACAAAACCTGTACTTATTACGAATCAGTACTTATTACGAATATTTTTTTTCGTATTTTTGTTTGTTTAGTATGTAAAAAAACTTCGCTAATACGTCTGTTCAATACGAAGGTTCAACGAAGACTGACATCAGCATCTAACGTTGAAAAAATACAAAGAAGACAATGATTACATACGTGCGCTCCTTGGTTCATCCGAAATAATAATATTCACAAGGACCTGAATATTCTCAGTGTACGAGAAGATATTAAAAAATCTTGTATGAATTACGTAAGAAAAATTGCTGCTCATCCTAACCTATTTGCGAGGGGCCTGCTTTCATTTGAGGGTCATAGACGTCTCAAGAGGGTGCAAACTTTAGATTTGGCGACATGATTTTTTTTATAACTATATGTTGTGTACTGCACTTGGAGTACTAACCCATACCAATAAATAGGTTAAGATTTTATTAATTTCTGCAAATGTCATTAGGCAGCTTCAGTAATAAAAAAATACAAGTCCAATACACCTTTTTTTTTTTTTATTATTATTATTATTTATTTATTGAATCTTTCCTATGGAAATTTACAATAATTATTCAAATCTTATAATAAATGTTAACTTAAGTTAAATACTACCAATGTAGTAAATTAAATTGTGTTCAAATTTTATGCTACTTTAAAATGTTTTAGGGGAGACGTCTCGCAAGGTTCAGGGTATCGATTCGTCTCAGTCTCTGGTGACCAGCAAACTGCAATAGATTCCGGGCATAGGAGTTAGGATGAGATGTTAATTTAGTTACATATTTGAGTGAGAAGTTGGTTACTTCTTCTTGAACGGTTGGGATATTTAAGTCGCGGAGAATATTCTCATTTCGTATATACCATGGAGCGCAGACGATAAGTCGTAATAACCTGGACTGTCTTCTTTGTAACTTCTGGATGTTAGAAGCGCAAGCAGTGCCCCATAGTTGAATGGCGTATGTCCATATTGGTTTTATAATGGATTTATATAAGAGAACTTTATACTCCAGCGGTAGAGTTGATTTGGGACCCATAATCCAGTACAGTTGAGCAGTTTTGAGTTTGATAGCTGCAATTTTTGCGTCAATATGGTGGGACCATGTTAAACGGCGGTCAAGATGCACACCCAAATATTTCACCTGACTAACCACTGGAACAGCAACATCGCAAATTTTTATTGGTGGACAATTTTGACGTCTAAGCGTGAAAGTTATATGAGCGCACTTAAGTGGGTTAACCTTTATCTTCCATTTGCTCAACCAATCCTCCAGTTCGAGTATATGAGATTGTAACTGCGCTGATGCAATTTTCGGATCATTATTTACACTTATAAATGCGGTGTCATCTGCGAACGTAGACGTATACGTGTTGGGATTTGTTGGCATGTCTGCAGTATAAATTAGGTATAGGAGAGGCCCTAGTATACTGCCTTGTGGGACACCCGCCGATACCCTTCGAATTGAAGAAAATTTATCTTTTAATCTTACCTTAAATTGTCTCTCTGTTAAATAGCTTTTAAGGAGCTTGTGAGTGTTTTCAGGAAGTAATCGAGAGATTTTGATGAGTAACCCATCATGCCAAACTTTATCGAACGCCTGAGAAATATCTATGAATAATGCCGAACAATATTGTTTTTTCTCGTAGGCCATTCTAATAAGTGTTACAATTCTATGAACTTGCTCAATAGTACCATGCTTGACTCGAAATCCAAACTGATGATCCGGAATGATATGTCGCTCGTTAAGGTAAGGTGTTATTTTCAATATGAACATTTTCTCGAATACTTTTGATAAGACAGGAAGCAAGCTAATTGGTCTATATGACGTGACTTGAGTAGTGTCTTTTCCTGGTTTGGGGATCATGACAATTTCAGATATCTTCCAAGCCGGTGGGAAGAAGCCAATTCGTAACATAGCGTTGAATATGAACAGTATTGCTCTAACAGCAGAAGGAGGTAAATTCTTTATCATTGAGCCAGTAATGCGGTCAGGTCCAGCTGATTTTTTCATGTCGATACCTTTAATAGCGAATTCAAGGGTGGGCAACCGAAATTTTAGCGGATAGTGAACGGTGTCGTTGATGACCGGTGTGCAGTGACAGGTAATTGTGTCATTAGGTGTGAATACTTTTTCTAAATGGCTAGCGAAGGCAGCTGCCTTTTCGCCCGAGTTTCTAGCCCAAGTACAATTGTCGAGTCTCAAAGGCGAATCATAATTGACAGGACGTTTCATGTGTTTCACGGCTTTCCATAGGCTGTAGTCTGTATTCTTGTTTGGATCCAAATTGTTTAAATAGCTAGCTAGGTCTGTCTCTTTTTGTTGCCTTAATTTATTATGTAACATCTTTTGACATAATTTTAATTGTGCCTTTAAAACTGGAGACCGACTATTTTGCCATAGTCTTCTTATCCTTCTTTTTTCGCGTACAAGAGTTTCTACAACAGGCGATGCTTTGTAGTTGTAACTACTAATGAACCGTTTAATTGGAGTTGCGAGTATGGCTGCAGAATCCAAAACTTCTGTGAGGTGAACTACTGCGAGTTGAATATCAGCTTCGTTTCTCAGTGGGATGTTTTGAGAGAGATGAGAGCTCACATACATTTTATATTTCATCCAGTTTGTGTTAATGTTGGGATAGCAAATAGGAGATTCGTCTATTGTAGCATGATAGTTGTTAAGGGTTAAAATTGTTGGCGAATGATCAGATGAAAGATCGTAAGAAGAACATACATACCAATACACCTAGTAAGAAAACTGTTTTCAATATAAATGAAAAAATTGATCCAAGTCCAAGTAATTCAGTACAGCAGATTATTGATAAGCCACATACGATCATGACCAGCAATCCTTCAACTAGTTCAGTGCCAACAATTGTTGTTAGTATGAGAGTGCCAGGTGTCGATCAGGGGTTGTCATCGCAGATAAATGACCTGAAAAGACAAGTGGCCGATTTAACGGCAACAATAGGAAGAATTAGTAATATATTACAGTACACACAACAGGAAAATGAGAAGCTTCGAGTTGAATTGTTGCCACACATGCAGAAATATATTCTAAGCAATACGTCTGCCGAATCTCCACCGATGAGTTCTCATCAATCGTCGAGATTATCATTAGAAAATATGGAAACCACCGGCATCAGATCACACCAGCGAATACGTACTGATAAATGAGGCCTAGAATTCGTTGGCAACAAATTAGCTATTGAGTATTTTGTGTTCCGCGTAGAATGATTTCAACGACAGTACCAGGTGTCCTGGAATGAAGTTCTTGACAATTTCCATGTTTTTGAAAGGGACAAGAGCTTCTCCTTACGCACCTGGAAGGCAAAAGAAAATTATTGTTTAATAACTGCAGTTAAAATTTTTAATCAAGTAAATTCTCAATTACGACACATTTATTATTTTGAAGAACGATAACAGAATTATGAAACTGTTCGGAATAGAATTTTTGGTAAGGGCATAAAATCCAGAACAGAGATATCGGATAAAATTAGAAAATTAAGAGAAAAATTTGGAAATAAAAGGAAAATGTGCAAATTAGCTATAGAGACTATAAAGGCGGTAGATGTAAAAACTGATCCAAGGGAGTTTGCAGAAATTACGATAGACGGAGTTAGAATAAAAGGATTGTTGGATACAAGTGCATCGATTAGCTTAGTTGGTAGCAATTGTATAGAATTAATGGATAATTTAGGGATGAGTTGCAAGCAAATTTTTTCTATATTTTCCACTGTGGCTGGAAAGCAGCATATGTTGATTGGTAAGGTAGATTTAGCACCAGAAAATTTGCGGGCGATGAAATCGATGCAAGAAGAAATAGAATTGAGTGATTATATATCTCATACACATACATTAAGTGCAGAGCAAAAAATTATATTGTACAAAACAATTGCAAAATTTCCAGCATTCGAAAGGGATGGATTTGGTTGTACTCCAGCAGAAGAACATACGATTTGGTTGATAAATGACGCAGAACCGTTTAAAGATCGTCATTATCCTTTGTCACCAGCGATGCAGGATATTGTGTACAAACAAACATATAATATGTTATCGCTGAAGGTGATTGAGAGCCCTTAGTTTAATAGAACAACTGTAGTGGGGGAAGCCTGGGAAAAATAGGTTTTGTCTAAGAAACTGAACAAGATTACAGTGAATGATGCGTATCCACTACAAAATGCATGGAATCTTGAGTAGAATCGACGAAACATATTTTATTAGCGGCGTCGATCTGAAGTATGTTTTCTGGAAGATTGAACTGGATGATGAAAGTAAACCATACACAGCTTTTAGAGTAGCAGAGCGGCTACTCTCTCAATTTTGTGTGATGCCTTTTGGCGTCTGCAACGCTGCAGAACGGCTATGTAGGCTGATAGATAAAGTCATTCCCCAGAAATTAAGGGAAAATGTTTTTTTTTTTCGAATCGAAAATGTTTTTACTTACTTAGACGACATTTTTATAATATCTGATAGCCTTGTAAAACATATAAAAATATTAGTGTAAGTAGCTTCATAAAGAAGAGCAAGGCCGTCAATAGGTCTTAAAAATCACAGTTCTGTTATCAGTAGTTGAAATATCTTGGATTAATAATTGGTGGGGAAGTTTGAAAACAGATCCGGAAAAGATACAGGCGATAAAAAGAATCAGGATAGCAAAGTCACCCCGAGAAGTGTGTAGCTTTCTGGGAACGGCGGACTGGTATCGGCGATTCATCAAAAAATTTGCCGCAATATCTTCTCTACTGACCGACAGGCTAAAAAAGTCAAAATGGTTTGAAATGACTTCAGAAGCCATTGAATCATTTGAGAATTTAAAGCGAGCCCTAACTTCTGCACCCGTATTGAGGCACACTAATTTAAAAAAATTTTTGGATTCGATGCGAGTAACTATGAAATAGAAGCTGTATTGTATCAATTTGGTGATAAGGGTGAAGAACATTCTATAGATTTTTACAGCCATAAATTGAATGCTTGTCAAAAGAATTATAGCGTGAAGGAAAAAGAATGTTTGGCAGCAGTTATGGCCATAAAAAAGTTTCGCCCATATTGGATTGTCACAGACCACGCTAGCCTAAAATGGCTCATGTCGCTGAAAGATTTAACGTGAAGACTAGCTCGATGGTCACTTTAATTTCAAGCGTATGATTTCGAAATACATCATTGAAAGGGGTCTAAAAATGTCGTGGCAGATATGCTGTCAAGAAGTCAAGAAGAACTGAACGTCGAAGAAATCAACTTAGAAGAGATACTAAGTTTCGATACAAGAGAATTCCAAAGTGAAGAATATCTGAACCTTAGCACATAGAAGATAATAAGGATATATTACCAGACTTAAAGGTCAAAGATAGTTTGATATTTAAAAGAATAGAGTTTGACAGGGGAGAAGGTAATGCGCATGAATGGAAAATGGGGATACCGCAAAATATCACACATGTTCTGATTGAAACGGCACATTCAAGCCTCATCGCAGCTCATGGTGGATCAGCAAAAACACTTGAGCAGCTAAAAAGATATTTTTATTGGCCAAGAATGTCCACCCAAGTTAAAGGCTATATAAATAATTGCCAAATATGTAAGGAAAGCAAGTCATCGAATCAAAATTTACGTCCAGAGATTACTGTTAGACCTTTTCAGAAACTATACCTGGATTTTCTGGAAAAATATCCACGTTCAAAAAATGGAAACGCTTATGTTTTTATTGCACTAGATCATTTTTCAACGTATACATTTATAAAAGCTATGAAAGAAGCCAAAGCGGGAAATGTATTGAAATTTTTGATCCATGAAGTTTTTCATAAGTTTGGGGTACCAGAAATCATTCACACAGACAATGGTGTTCAATTTACTTCAAAAACTTTTCAAAACATGTTAAAGGCGTATAAAATAACACAAATAAAAACTCCAGTGTACCAGCCGAGTAGTAATGCCTCAGAAAGAGTAAACCAAACATTTTGTTAGACATCAGATCATATTTGAAAGAAGACCAGCGAAACTGGGATATGTATTTATCGGAATTTAACTGTGCGCTACGAAATGCATTCCACAGACTTTTGGCTTTACACCGTTTTTCGCATTATTCGTATTTATTATGTATTTAAGTGGAGAAGACTACAACCTCGTCTAATGCTGAACTCTATAACAGACCACCATATAGAGATGAAATCAAATGAGAAAATGGAGTTAATTAGAGAAAAAGTAAAAGAAAACATTGCTAAGGCATATTCTACCAGTGCAAAAAGATACAACAAAAGAGCACGAAAAGTGAAGTTTATTACTGGGAAGGAGTGTACTGCCGCAATATGGTGCAAAGTAATTTTGCGAAAAACATAAACGCGAAATTTTGCCGAAAATTTTTGAAATGTCCAGTGGTTCGTCCTGTGGGCATAACATGTGTGAGCTCGAGACACTAGACGGAAAGAATATAGGCATATACCATGTAAAAGACATTAAGATCTAGGAGGTTATTATATGACTATTTTCTACTTATACTCTTACGGCCTGTTTGTTTTGTAATTCTATGTGTATTTCATTCACATACCTGAGCAAGAGAATTTACCTTGCCTTTTCTCTCCTGAGGGCAGTGTTAATTAGTAGTTAAATTGGTGTTAGATTTGCAATATTATTAATCTTTTGTCCGTTATGTTCTTTGAATTGGGTGTAACAATAACTTTTCTTCTCGCGGCAAGATCTATGTATGTATTTATGAGTGATAGAAATATTTAATGTAAAATTTGTCAGATAAGTAAAAAGCAAAAGATTTAAATACGGTTATCCAGCAGATACGGAGGTTATCAGATGAAAATCCATAATTGGAGAAGATGATAATGTTAAATTTATATTAAGGACATGTAGATGATAATTTGACGATGTTTCTAAATTACTGTTTTTTTTGTATCAAGCTATATAAAATTAAAATTCACCAACGAAGTAACATAAATAAATTTTTTTAATTGCCTCAAATAAGAGTTTGTTTACAGGCTTTCGATTAAAATAATAATAGTAATATTGTATATATAAAATAAGTATTATTGGTGCACACTGGGTACTAAAGGCCAAGGACACCAAAATAAAATTAATTAGGTCTTTTAACATGGGTGGTCAATATAATTTTCGTACCTGAGAAAGTTCTCAAATAACCGTTCTCCCAAAAGGATAACGATTACTTCTCAGTCTTTGAAAATGCTACAATACTACTTACCGTATTTATGTGGTAAGTATATTGTTTTGATATCCGAATGCTGAAAATAAGTTCCCGGCCAATTCTAGTAGAGAATGAGACTCATGGCAAGGTTATAAGTGTTCCCCACGTTGGGCAAAGTAAGAGTTGACATACTCACCAACAGTCAATACGCACACCATGTCCTTCTGATGCATCTATTGGAACATGGAGTTTTGTTGTGGATCATTAAAACAAGCTTCACCTCAGTCTGTCATCTGTGATCGCTGCATATGTATGTGAGCACAAGTTTCACTAAAATTATGCATATTGACCAAACTGGACCTGTCCACAGCTGGTAACAAAGCAGAGCTGCAGAAGAGGCTAGCGGGGGAGTTTATATGGATTTTCCTGGACGTCAATACCCATGAGTTCGAAGAAAAAGAAGAACTGGAGATGAATACACGTTCAGCTACAAGTAACATGGACTTAAACTCTAAGCTTGCCGTGATTATGCAGTCTGTACAGAAAATAGAAGAAAGCTTTAAGGCCAATAATGACATGATGTTCCAGAAAATGGAAGAAAGCTCTAAGGCCAGTAATGAAATGATGTTCCAGAAAATGGAAGAAAGCTCTGGTGCTACAAACGAGATGTGAAAGCAGAAAATAAAAAAGCTGATGGATATCTATGAGGCCGTGAGTGTGAGGGTCAATATCATTGAAGATAAATTGACTGACATGGAGAGAGTAGTTTACGGCGTCAATGGAAAATTCGATGCGCTAGAAAAAGATGTTCATGAGAAGATTGATATGCTGGAAAATGGTGTCGATCAGAATCTACGCAGCCTGAAAGCAATGGTACGTAATCCTCACCTGCAAGAGAGGCCGATGCGAGTTATTCCGGAAGCTGCAAGTAAAGCAAGAGCGACCACCTTAGTTTTGTTGAAACTTCGTAGTGAACAGACGTCTCAGCGGAATTTTTTATAACTACTGATCAAAGAAAAATACAAAAAAATATTCGTAATAAGTACGGATTCGTAATAAGTACCAATTTTGTTAAATTTAAATTAATAATATTTTTCATATAACTAATCTGAAACAACAAAACAAAAAAAAAACTGCAAACAAAGTGACTGAGGAATACTCTGCATGAGTACTTTAAAAACAAACAATTGTGAATTGAGTTCTAACGGCAGAAATGCCTATTTTACTGTGAGTTCTGATATTCTTTATGCACACAATAAAATTAAAAAAATCTGATGCTAGTCTTTTTCTAACGGCAAAGCCGATTTTACGCGAGCGATAAACTTCTCTTACTCCAATGCCAAATAGTGATTCGTTAAAATTACCGTTGCCTAGTTCATCTTTATTTAAGTCAGCGCCATTATCCACTCGAGGCTCGTGTTCATCAATTAACCAAGTTATTTCTATAGACAACAGTAGTCAGAAATGAACAGATATATAAGAGTAGTAAAGCGCTGGCGAAGTTCAAATTCATCAAAGATCTCATCTGTTCCCAAGATATCCAGGTATAACGAGGGCGCCTCAGCTATTCTTCAAAACCGTTTTAAAATATTACAAGATGACAGCGACAAACCCGAAGAATCCTTCGAAGAAAACATCCAAACCACCACCAATCTATTTGAGGCAAAAAAATTCAAACACCCTTATCAAAAAATTAATATCGGTCATTGGTGAAAAGGCATTTCACATTGTTCCAATAAAATGTGGTAACATGGATGAAACAAAAATTAAAAAAAAGGTTTCTCCAAAATGGTTACTGATTTTGGGAAAAAAAAACAAGTTTCTACACTTTCCAACTTAACAGTGCTAAAGGCCTACAGATCGTATTGAAGGGCAAATATTCTTATGTTGTTCCTGAGGAAATAAAGTATGCTCTTACCCTCCAAGGATTTAAGGTAAAAAATGTCTCTAACATAATGAACAGGGAGAAGATCCCCTAACCTTTATTTCGTGTTGAAATGGAGCCAAATTATATAAAATTGAAGAGAAATAAGATCTATCCACTTTATAATTTAAAACATCTTTTATGAGGAAAAATCACGGTTGAAGAACCACACAAGCATTCAGGACCCATACAGTGTCATAATTGTCAAGAATATGGCCATACAGAAACTTACTGCAAATTATCTACTGTTTGTGTTATGTGCGGTGAATTTTACGATACTGCTATTTGCAATAAGTGGAAAGATCAGAAGGAAAAAAAGTGCAGTTATTCTGGAGGTAATAACCCTGCTAACTACAGGGGATGTCCTGTATACTATTTCAGGCTATGAGTCAATAGCCTAAAGTAACCCCAGCTCAAACAGGGAATACGTATACCGCTACTTATCCTCCTATGGCCCAACCAATCTCTACACAAGTATCGTATGCTGATGCTGTGAAGATCAACTCAGTTCCCATGAAAAAAATTTCACCACCAAATAACACAACAAATGCAAACCCAAGCTTTAATTTCAGTCGCCTTGAAACTTCTATTGGTAATCTGGTGCACACTATAAACAACTTTACAACAAATATGACTAGCATGTTGCAAGAAATGCTGCGAATGTAGAACACACTGTTTCTGGAACACAAACGGCATTCGCCAACATAAATATGAACTTGAGCACTTCCGGTAAAAAATATTGATATAATGTTGGTATCTGAGATTCATTCAGCAATTCTAATAAAGATAAGACTCAAGCATTATATTCTTGAGAACATTTGTGACGACCATCTGCAGGCAACAAATATTTGCATCGAAAATTTTTGTTCAAATCTCGTGATATCATCAGTTTACTCCCATCGCAGATTTTCAATTACTGAGGATCAATAGGAGGATTTTTACAAAACTCTTGGACCTTGTGTCGTAGCAGCTGGTGATTACAATGCAAAACATACGTTCTGTGGATCGCGTCTTATTACACCTTGTGGTCGAGCGTTGTTTAACACAATTTAAAAAATTAGCTTGGACGTCAGTTCGAGCGCGGAGCATACTTACTGGCCTATTGCCATACAAAATATTCCGGATGTTGCAGATTTCGGCGTCATGAAAAATATCTCTAGGGATTTAATTCATGTTCTCTCATGATCCCTCCTCCTATCACTCTCCACGATCATTACAATTTGTAGCCCACTAACTGACTTACCTCACCCATAAGTGAAGATAATAAACCGTGTTAATTGGCTGGGGTTCAAAAAATGTCTCAGTAGTCATTGTACGGAAAACATCAAGCTTAAAATTTCCGATGATATTGAATTTGACATTGCCAATCTTACCGAAAATATTAAACAGGCTGCTAAACATGCCACTACCCCCCTTCCGCAAACTGGGTTTAATAGAATTTATTCTGCGGATACTGAACGTCTCGTATATTAACAAAGAAGAGATAGAAGAGAATGAGAACAGCACAGATCACCCCAACATTAAATCAGACTTAAAGAATGCACTAAACGACTCCAAGATTTGCTTGCATCTGAAAAATCTGCATCTCTTAAAAACTATCTGGAAGGTCTCGATGTCACAACAGCATATAGTTACTCCTTGTGGCGCGCTGCTAAAAAACTTAAAACACTCGTTGAGTTTAAACCACCCCTGCGCACTTCAAAGGGAGGTTGGGCAAGAACCATCACTAAAAAAGGTAACATATTTGCTGAGCATTTAAAATACGTATTTACCCCCAATACATGTACTAATGCTGTTGATTTGCCAAGTGTAGTTGCTCTACCCCCTCGATCCATAAAGTTTAAGATGCGTGATGTACAAAAACTAATTGCTGAAACCAACCCGAAGAAAGCTCCGTGTATTGATGGAATTAGTAACAAGATGCTGATGAAGTTGTCTCGTATTGATATTAGAATTCTGTTATTTATTTTTAATGGTATTTTACGACTCAAGTATTATCCACACAGCTGGTAACAATGATTCTAAAGGCGGGCAAAGATCTTACCAAGGCTGAGTCATATAGACCAAAGCTCTTCGAAAAGCTGCTCATGACAAAATTGTTCGCAATTGTAACTGATAATGGGTGCATACCGGACCATCAATTTGGTTTTAGAAGTCAGCATAGCACCATTGAAGAAACTCATAGATTGGTTCATTTCATAAGAAGAACATTTGAAGAAAGAAGTATTGTTCTTCCCTGTTTATTGATGTTTCTCCAGCATTTGATAAAGTGTGGCATGAAGGCCTAATTTTAAAATTGAAGACATATCTACCAATAAAAATTATAATCTTTTATAAAGTTACATTCTTGACCGGAAGTCCACTGTTGTAGAAGGAGACTTCATGAGTGTACCCGTAACAATCTCATCCGGTGTTCCACAGGGGAATATACTTGGGCCAGTATTGTATTTGATTTATACCTGTGGTATGCCTGTTAGCAGTAATATCCTCACTTCTACATTTGCCGATGACAGAGCCTGCCTTAGCATCAAAGAAAACTCTCACGAGGCATCCCGATATCTTCAGGGACATATTAACCTCTTGGAACTGTGGTTGAACTTATGGAGAATAAAAGTAAACGAACAAAAGTGTGTTCTTGTCACATTTACCCTACGAAGAGACACTTGTTCCACCCCTCGAATCAACAATCAATTTGTTCTTCAACAATCACAGGTGAAATACCTTGGTATACACTTTGACCGACGGCTTACATGGAAACACCACATTGAGTCTAAGCTAAAACAAATAAAACTTAAATTAACTTAGGTACATTGGCTCATTGGTAGAAATTCAACCCTCAGTCTAGATTGTAAACTTTCAATATACAAGTCGCTTTTGAAACCCATATGGTGTTACGGAATTCAGCTATTGGGCACTGCTTCAGCTTCCAATGTAGAGAGAATCCAACGAAGGCAAAACACAATTTTAAGGTTAATTTTAATTTTTTAAATTAATTTTAATTGAAATGATTTAAATAAATCATTTAATGATTTAATTTAATTTAATTTAAATGATTTAAATATGCCACTTGTGACCGCTGAAAATACAAAATATGCAGGCAAATGTTTAACAAAACTAGAGTCCCATCCTAATCTCCTTGCTCGTAATATCTTGAATTTTACTGGACTCATCCGCTTAAAAAAGAGGGACACTACGGCTTTAATACGCCACACTCCAGATGAAATTCTTTGAAAATATTTTTGTGCTTAACACTGCATTTATATATTATTAATTACTATCACTAAGTCTATGTTCGACACTGGTGTGGCCTAATAATTATATCTATTACTACGTTTATACGCACGTCTTATTTGCAAATAAAAAAGAAGAATGTTGCCGTACAACTTTTTTATTGTAACTTATTAACTCACTTAAAAAAGTCGTGAGTAACGACACTATTTGCAAATAAAAAGTAAGACGTTGCCACTTCATGAACGTTTTTTGTGTTTTACTTACCAAACAATCATATTTTCGTCACATGGCATCACTAATAATAACATAAGTTCTGTATGCAATTTCCCGTATAAACAGTGAATTAGTTATTTGCAAATAGTTATATTTGCAAATAAGACGTGCGTATAAACGTAGTATATACTCAAGATTAGAATACTTATTGTAAGTTCAGTTTTGAAGATACAATAAATAAATATTAGTATGGAAAAAAGTTTGAAACTGTAGCCAACAGAAATGCATGGTTCGCGAAGGAGAAATGCACTGAGTTAAGCTCGGCATTATAAGGCGCTGCTGCACAAGTCCTGGAAACTGTGCCCGCTACATCAAGAAACAACTATGAGAATATTATGGCGGCTCCGCAGCGTAAGTATGGTGGAGAGCATAAGAGGAAGGTCCACAGAATGGAGCCAAGGGGCAGAGCACAGAGACCCAATGAGACTTTACGGAACTACGCAATGGAAATTGAGCGTTTGGTGCAGCTTAGCTATCCTGGAGAAAGTCACTCATTTTCGAATCACTTTAAAACTGAGGCACTTGTGAACGGAATTCGTGATCCTGAAATTCGCTGTGTGCGCAACACAAAAGGCACCATTCGCTGAAACCGTCTTATTTGCGTTGGCCCAAGAGACAGCCAGGGTAGTTTCAAGGCCATAGGTACACAAATTGCGGGTGCTAGAGGTGGTTAATGAGACAGAAGATGGACTGGTTAGTGCGATAAAGGAATCAGTTCTGCAGGCGTGGGCCGAAAATTCAAATAAAGGAAGAGTTAAATGTTTTAACTGCGGAAAGGCAGGTCACTACCAGTGCAACTGTAAAGCTCTAGAAAACGTACTAGGTCCGTATCACCGCAGATGCCGAAAAAAAGAGGAGGCCGACAAGAGTCTCCGTTAAACTAAAACGAGTCAGCGTTAAGGGGCAAAAGCTGACTCCCACAAGCGAGGGCCCTACAATCTCCATATCAATAATGCAACAGAAGAACAGCAACTTAACTGTCTGTGGATACATCAATGGAAAAAAGCAAACCTGAAGCCCTGATTTAGTACCAGGAAAGGGTGAAGCGCTACATAACGTGAGGCTGCGTACAGCTACTGGAGAGGCCGCTGCTTTCTATGGTAAGTCAGGGGCAAAGGAGTGTATAGCTAACATCACCGTCATGCATGTGTTCATTGTTGCTGATATTGTTGACGAGGTGATCATTGGTGCAGACTTCATGAGAACACATGGTATAAACCTGCACATGTGTCAACAAATTATGACTTGGCGTGATGTCGAAATACAGCTAGACATTGGCTATGAGAATAAGTCCCAGGTGCTAAAACTGGTTGCTAAGGAGAATCAGCGAATTCCACCACGGTCTGAAGCGCTGATATGGGTTAGATTGGAGGAAGATTGTGGGAACAACCGATTGTGGGTACTAGAATCAGAAAAAACAAAGAGCTATTTAAATACAGCAAAAGCCAACAGGAATATTCCAGTCAGAGTTCTAAATTTATCAACCAATGAGAAGGTCGTGAGTCCAAAATTCCATATAGGCAGTTGTACTCCAGCAGAGGTAATTATAAATTGTTAGTCCAAACTGAAATCTACTAGCTGGTCACCCAAAGAACGCGAAACATTTGAACAATATATGGGTAAATGGACAACAGGGCTGCCAGCATCTGACAGAAACAAAGCTAAACAACTGCTGAGGAAATACTCCGCGGCTTTCGCCATAAATAATAAGAGCCAAGGGAGAACGCCCATTGTGAGGCATGAGAATAATACTGGCGAAGCGAGACCCACAAAGCAGGCGCCCAGAAATGTACCACTGGCCAAGCGTAACGAAGTTAAGGAGTTAATCAATGAAATGCAACAGAGTGTAATCGAACCATCAACAAGCTCGTGGAGTTCACCGGTAGTTCGGGTAAAGAAAATGGATGGTAGTACTAGATTTTGTGTGGACTACCGGAAACTAAATGATGTTACGAAAAGGGATAGTTATCCACTACCCAGGATGGACGATAACCTAGACACACCGGCTGGAACAAAGTGGTTCTCCGGATTGGACTTGCAAAGTGGTTATTGGCAAGTGGAAATTGCTCATAAGGACAAGGGGAAGACTGTCGTTAGTGCGGGTGAAAGTTTATGGCGGTTTAGAGTTATGCCATTTGGGCTCTGCAATGCTCCACCTACATTTTAGCGTCTGATGGAACAGGTATTAAAGGGGCTTAGTCTACCTTGACGATATAATCGTAATGGGTAAAACTTCTGACGAGCACTTGAAAAATTTGGCGGAAGTTCTCAACCGGATATCATCGGCTGGACTTACTCTTAGCGCAAAGAAGTGTTCATTGTTCCAGATAGAGGTGAGATATTTGGGGCATCGTATAACTGCAGATGGTATTTCGACAGACGAAGATAAAATACACGAAATCTTCACGAATTGCGCAATTTTCTGGAACTTTGCACATACTATAGACGATTTGTGCCAAATTTTGCCAGTGTAGCCGCCAGTCTGCACGAGCTGAACAAGAAGTCACGATCATACCAATGAGGAGACTTGCAGGAGCGAGCATTTGAAAAGCTGAAGGAGTTATTGCGCACGGCACCAGTTCTGGTATTCCCGGTTGCTGGAGAAAGATTTAAGCTAGATACCGACGCAAGTGGCTTCGGTATAGGAGGAGTATTCTCCCAAGTGGTGGATGGAGTCGAAAAAGTAATAGGCTATTATAGCCGAATACTTCCAAAGCCTAAAAGAAATTACTTCGTGATACGTCGTGAGCGTCTGGCGGTATTAGAATGCATAAAGCGTTATCGCAAGTACCTGTATGGCCAACATTTTACATTGTGAACTGATCATTCTGCGCTTAGGTGGCTGTTGCAGTTCAAAAACCCGGAGGGGCAGTTGGCGCGATGGATTGAACGGCTGCATAGCTATGATTTTCGCATCAAGCATAGAAAAGGGGCAAAACACAACAACGCAGATGCCCTCTCGAGACGACCGTGCAGCCTAGAGTGCAGACATTGCGTTAAGGCCGAACAGAAAGAGTGTGTCATTGATGGTCGGCTAACGCAGATAGACTCTCATGAAGACTGGCCAACGGCGCAGAAAAAAGACTCGGTGCTCGGAAAAATAACGGCTGCTAAGGAAAGTGATAGCCGGCCTGCACGCAATGAAATGGCGGTTGAGGGCCCACTTGCTAAGGCTCATTGGGCGCAATGGAACAGCTTACAGCTTGCAAACGGTTGTTTGTAACGTATATGAGAAAGTGCGGGTGGCAAAACAACTTCAAACTTAATAATTGTGCTATCGTCTAAGATACGGGATGTTTTGAGAGAGTTCTATAATGGTCCCAGTGGAGGTCATCTTGGAGTTAACAAACCAGTGGAAAAGCTGAAGCAACGTTTTTACTGGGTTGGAGCAACAATCAGTAGCTGACTGGATAGCAAACTGTAAGGAATGTACAGCGGCTAAGAGTCCAGTACCGAGAACTCGAGCGCACTTGCGGCAGTACAATTCAGGTGCGCCCTTTGAGCGAATAGCTATGGATGTAGCAGGTTCTTTTCCCGTCAGTTCTGCCGGTAATCTTTACGTCCTTGTGGTGATGGATTATTTCAGCAAATGGCCCGATGTATACCCTATATCAAACCAGGAAGCTCAAACTGTGGTAAATGTTTTCGTCAACAACTGGGTGTGCCGATATGGTGTTCCGAAGGAGTTGCACTCCGACTCAAGGTAAAAACTTTGATTCTGCCAATTTTTAAGGAAATGTGCGAGCTGCCATATAAGAAAAACTAGGACAACACCGCTTCATCCGCAATCTGACGGCATGTTTGAAAGATTTAACCGCACATTAGAGGAGTACCTACGGAAAGTACTGAGCGAGCATCAGAGGGAGTGGGAAGAGCATATTCAAAAATTCCTATTGGTATATACAGTCGACTTCGCTTTACTGGAAATAACCAAAACCCAATTTTTTTCAGTTATCCGATTTTTTCTCTATAACGTAGTTCGGATTACTGAAATTTGTTACGGTTAAGTGTACTGCTTAAAATCCGTAAAACAATGTTTTTTATATCAAATCAATATATTTTTTTAAGTCAATTTAACATAAAAATTTAATTAAAAAAATTATTCATAGAAAGTTTAAAATATAAATTAATATAATTCAGTTTCACAATGCTGTCCATTTGTACATTTGTATGCATGCAGTTAAAAAAACATAAATTAATAAGAATTAAGTCTCAGAATGCAATGCATTAAATATGTATGTACTTAATATAACAGTTAACAATCAAAATCATGCATTGCTTTTAAAATAATTTGAGTTTGACTTTGAGTAATTTTCAAAGTTGTATGCAATCGATTTCTAATATGTAAATAAATTTTCATTGTTTATTTTTTCACTAAAGCGAAGTAAGTTTCATACAAATCGTAGTAGTGGGCTTACTTTTGGTTTTCAGTAATACGATATTTTCGGTAAGGCGATGTTTCGCTAAAGCGAAGTGAATAAGACTAGCTGCGTTTAAAATTAGTGCGGGGAAAATTGTCTTTGGGACGGAGCTGAGATTGCCTTGTGACTTGAAATTCGGCATTACACCTACACCAAAGAATGAGGATACCGAGATTGCTTCGCAGAAGAGACAGTACATGCACGACCTGCACGAATTCGTACGTAACAGAATCCGAGTGGTCAGCGATAAAATGAAAGCCAGAAACAATGGAGCTGCAAATTCTAATGGATTCCGTGAGGGACAACTGGTTCTACTGTTTAACCCGCAGAGGAAGAAAGGACTATCGCCCAAACTACAAACACATTGGGATGGACCATACAAGTGGATAAAGAGTTTGAACGATGTTGTGTATATGATACAGAAGCAAAATAACCCCGATTTAAAATAAAGGTGGTACCTTAGAGCGACTCGCAAAATACAAAAACAGCGGTTCTGTGCCTGTTCGGGACGAACAGGCTTAAGCAGGCGGCGGTGTTACGAATTTGGTTGTGAACAGTCCCATTGTAATTATTCTAGAACATACTGAATTGTTGTTATTCTTATTTGCTTTTATCATTCATTGTAAATGAACACATAACAGCATACATGGATACTTGTTGATTAGCAAAGCGACAGTGGTGTATATATATATATATATATATGTTCCCATCGATCCTATAAGGAGCATAGGGCCTCGACAGTGGTGTAAATGTACACAAACACACGAATAAGCTCATGATTATTGTTGTTGTTGTCTGTCGGCATTTGTAAATTGGGTACGTCTGATTGGAGCATGTATGTATGTATGTGCTTATGTCTTGTGTTCATGTTTATTTTAAGTGTACGATGATGTTTTCGAGAAATGATCATTAAGAGCATACAAGCTGCACACATCAACGTTGATGCCGTAGTTGGATTTAACCGTCACAGTGTAAAGTGTCTTAATTAAGTATAAAAAGTGGTTACTAAGCTTTTGAGCATAGTATAGTATTTAATTCAATAAATTAGTAACTGTTAAGTACTGTATATTAGAGTATTGTGCGTTTAATTTCATTGCAATTGTTAATGCACCAGAATTATTTATTAAATTATTAAGGTTCAATAAACGTCAGCACTTTAAATTATTTAATAAACTTCAGCACACTAAATTATTTAAGTTCAATAAAAGTCAGCACACTTGTCCTAAATTAAAACATTTTTTATTACAATTAATTTTTTTTTACTTTATTCTTTTCTTTCACAATTGTAATTTAATATGACACACGTTTCCTAAATTAACACATTTATTATTACAATTTAATTTGTTATGCAAAGTAATCATATTTCTTTGATAAAACTAGTATATACCACTAGGAAATTTCTGAATAAAACAACTCTTACTTTGAAACTAAAAGCAAACAGCCTTTTTTCAATTAAGAGCAAGCAACACGGTTCAAGTGCTGTTGTTGCGCCAATTAAATCAATTCACTTCCAGGTTAAAGTGCTTGAGAAGTTATATATATAAAAAATCATTATTCAAAACCATTGAAGTAATCTTCCCATTTCTTTGAGCTACAAGTCTTGGAAGAAAACCCAAGGCGAAGTTTCTTAACATTATGGTGACCCCGACGTGATCCTGTTATAATTGCAGGACGTCTAAATTCATTGAGCCCGCAGTACTCAGCATATCACCAGTCGATCAACACATTATTCGAGTGGAAATACTAGCAGCAGTGATAGCCAGCTTAATATCATCCACAATGGTGTCATTCGAAGAATTGATTCAAAAGCAAAAGATTCTTGGGGAGAACATTGAAACGATTATCAGAAACTACAAGAAGGATTCCCAAGCCCGAAAGAAGTCGGTGAGCTACTTTCAAGAGAGACTACGCAGACTAGATGAAGAATGGATGGCGTTTAAGACAAATGACAACCAGATTCGGCTACTTGACGGCAAACCTATAGATCACTGCTATTTCACGGAAAAGTATTATGCCGCAATACAGAAGATTGTAGAACAATATAAAGACATTTTCGAAAAATCTATGATAAAGGTAAAGTCAACTTCAGGCAAAATTCCACCAAGAGAGGGCTGTGATGTGTTACCAGCTGAGACAAATGAGTTCTTAAAGCTCAAACGTCGACAAGCGGTAATGATGTCTTCTTTAAAACGATTGCTTAATGACGAATCCACTCATCAGAATCGAAACACCGCATTAAACATATGGCAAGGCATTGGAGCCATACATTTCCAAATATTTGAGCTCTATGACAACACAGAGCAACTAGGCTACGACTGCGTGCGCTTTATACAACTCGAGACTAAGCTGCGAAAAGTAATCAATACAGTAAGCACGATTGAGCAGTCTCAGCAGAACATCAGTGATCCAGAATCCTTGCCTATGCCAAAGGTCGCACTACCAAAATTCGACGAAAATCACCTCAAGTGGCAAGAATTCTATGACATATTTTTATCTCTGGTGATCTGGGATCAATGCCTAAAATTCAAAAGATGTGGTATCTAAAAACACAGCTAATAGGAGAAGCAGCAAATTTAATAAAACACTTCGCTGCCACTGAAGAAAATTTGGACGCTGCATGGACCATGGTGGTGGAGCGGTATAACAACAAAAGATTACTGTTCAACAAACTTGTGCAAGAGCTAGTAGATACCCCAATTAAAGACAGAACCAAGGAGTGTATTTTAGCGCTTCAAAGTCTTCAGGTGGATGCGAAATCATGAGATCCAATATTATGCTACCTACTACTAAAGAAATTGGACCAAGCAACGCGTCTCCGATATGAGCAAGCGCTGAAGAATCCTCGGGAGGTTCCGACAATCACAGAGTTCCTGGAATTCTTGGAAAGAAATTTCCAATCAATGGAAGTGTTTTCTGAAAAAACGCCGCATTCAAAATAAAGGGTGTGTACTTCCATCACCACAAAGCAAGTCAAAAATTCATGTGTTATATGCAAAAATGGAAATCATCCGTTATTCGCATGTACCAAGTTTCGTCAGTTATCCACATCAGCAAAACTACAATCGATTCAAAAGCAAACATACTGTGTGAACTGTTTAAAGCCCGGTCACAACTCTAAAACATGTATGTCAAGGGGTTGCAAGGAATGCAGCAAAAAGCACAGTACATTGCTGTACTTGGAGAGCTCCAATCAAGGCAATAATCCAGCAACATTATCAACGCCAGCGACAAACATTTCAAACAACAAAAATCTACAAGGCCATCACTCATCATCTAGAAATCAAGACACCATATCACTTACAACGTACAACCAATCCAAAAGTCCCAGCTACGTTCTTCTAAGCACAGCAATGATAAAAATACGAGCTAATGAGAAGGAGATACAATGTAGAGCACTTCTCGATTCAGGATCCCAAATGAATTTTGTCAGCGAACGTCTAGTTAAACGTCTCGGAATTTTAACTTAACCAACATCAATCTCCATTAGTGGCATCGCTTCTAGTGACACTAGGGTAACACGCCGAGTAAACGTAGCATTACATTCAAGAATCAGTAATTATACCGCACGGCTTGAAGCAGCGGTCCTTCCGCACATAATTTCACCTCAACCATCACAAGTTATCAATATAGATCATTGGCCAATTCCAAAGAACATTATGCTAGCAGACCCACAATTCAACCGTCCTGACAAAATAGATGTTCTACTTGGGGCAGAATTTCATCACCAACTACTGTCAGGTGGGCAGATTCAACTTGCTAATGATTTGCCCATTTTATGACACTTTACTTGGCTGGGTAATTTCTGGTAGAATTAGAGAATATTAATCATCCACTGCAGCATGCGGAATATGTACTGAAGACGAAGTTAATTTGGAAGAAGCTATTGCTCGGCTCTGGGAACTGGAAACTATCAGCACATCTGACAGGAGATGTCTTTCGGTGGCTGAAAGACAATGTGAAAACTATTTTTTGCAGACTCACACCATTGACAAAAATGGAAGATTCGTGGTCAAAATTCCATTCTGCACTAGCTCAAACACTCTTGACGAATCCCATGGAGTAGCTTTCAACAGATTTCTATCATTAGAAAGGCGATTATCAAAGTCTCCAGAACTCAAAGCTCAATATATAAATTTCATGAAAGAATATGAAAAATTAGGGCACATGGCCCAAATAGACATAAACTCTATACAAACACCAAATTACTTCATTCCTCGCCACTGTGTACTTAGACCATAGAGTCTAACAACAAAATTACGAGTAGTTTTTGATGCCTCCACTAAAACTACTAACGGAGCTTCGTTGAATGACATAATGTATACAGGATCCATAGTACAGAGTGAATTGTTTTCTATTCTACTAAGCGTTCGGTGTCCACGATTTGTCTTCACAACCGACATCAAAAAAATGTACCGCCAAATAATAATGCACCCAGATAGTAGAAACTTTCAAATAATTATTTGGGGAGAAAATCCCACCAAACCAATAAGGTATTATAAACTAAATAAAGTCACATATGGAACGAAATCTGCACTTTAACTAGCTACAAAATGCTTAGAACAAATCGCGAAGACAAATATGATACGATACCCATATGGAGCCCAATTTTTACTCGAAAACTTCTATGTAGATGACGGTATTGGCGGAGGGGATGACTTGCCCACTGGGCTAGCAATTCAGTCAGAACTACAAAACATATTGCACCATCATGGTCTTGAATTAAAAAATGGGCAGCAAATCATCCAAAACTACTTCAAAACGTCGCCGAAGTACAACAAGAGGTTAATTTTGACTTCGATAGTGAGAACAATAATATCGTGAAAACTTTGGGCTTAACATGGATGCCACAACATGACAAACTGTGTGTGAAAATATGCTTAACGGAGTTTAACCATAACAAAACGCACAATTAGCTCAGATCTAGCTAGTTTGTTCGATCCTTTGGACTACTATCGCCAATTGTAGTTACCGCAAAAATATTTATCCAAGAACTATGGCAAAAAAAGTTAGACTGGGATGAGGCTCTGCCAGAAAATCTTCATTCAACTTGGATTATATTCAGACAAGAGTTAGAACACATAAAAGATCTAAGAATCACACGACATATCTTCGAAGTACATGTGACATCCAACATACAAATTCATGCCTTTGGAGACGCATCAGAAAAGGCATACGGCGCAGCAGTCTACATTAGATCAACAACGAAAAATAATCAGATTATTGTGAGATTATTATGCTCAAGGTACCGAGTAGCACCTTTAAAGCGTTAAACCTTACCCCGTCTCGAACTCTGTGCAGCACTATTAAGCGCTCAGCTCACATCAAGAGTAAAGAAAGACTTAAAATACAAGGATGTTCCTACTTATTTATGGACAGATTCAGAGATCGTCTTGGCCCGGATCAATTCACAATCATCATTATATCAAACATTTGTAGCTAGCAGAACAGCTGCAATACAAGAATTGTCAATAGCAGAACAGTGGCGACATGTCAGCTCAAAAGATAATCCTGCAGATATTTTGTCGCGTGGCATCTCTCCAAGAAAACTCGCATCAAACAATTTGTGGTTCTACGGCCCCATATTTCTACATGGACAACAAAAGATATGGCCAAAAAAAATCTCAAAAGCAATTATTATCGATCAGAATTTTGATGCAGAACGAAAAAGAGTAGCAGCGGCAACATCAGCGAGTGATCCTGCAGATAGTGTGATCTACAACATTAAACATAATGTCTCATTCAGAACGCTACAACGAGTAGTTGGAAACATTGTGAGATTCATCAATAATACCAGAAGGGGCAATCAACAATCCAATTTATTATTATCAGTTCCAGAACTAGAACAAGCTCTTATTTTGATTGTACGAGCAATGCAACACTCAGATTTTGATGAAGAACTTAAATACCTAATGAGGTACAAGTAAGTAAGCAAAAATAGCCCATATAATAACCTTGCCCCAGTATTAGACACCAACGGCATTATCAGAGTGGGAGGAAGATTAGAAGCATCAGAGCTGCCGTATGACGCCAAACACCCTATGCTTATCCCGTATAATGTCCCGATATCAAAATTGCTGATGCAAATGGTGCATGAGGAAAACCGTCATTGTGGTCCTCAGGCACTCTTATCACACACAAGACAAAAATACTGGCCAATCAAGGGAAAGTCAATGCCCCGATCAATTGTCCAACATTGCATAAAATGCGCTAGAGCTAAGCCAAGGCTTCTTACTCAAATTATGGGAAATCTGCCATCTACAAGAATCATTCCAGCTCGACCCTTCATTAACTCTGGAGTTGATTTCTGTGGTCCATTTTGGGTTCACTATAAGAGCAGAGGAAAGAGACCTCAGAAGGCCTATATCGCAGTATTCTGCTGTTTTGCTACCAAAGCGGTGCATCTAGAACTAGTTAGCAGTTTAACAACAGATGCATTCATAGGGGCATTAAAAAGATTCATAAGCAGACGAGGCCATTGCAAAAATTTATACTATGATAATCAGGCATGTTCTCACACTCGCAAGTTTTTGAAATCACCAAGCGACTTGAAAACGCCAAAGTTATATTTAGATGTTCTGTAACTCACGCGTTTTGCTTGCGAGTTGCCATATTCTTTGTGGTCAGTTGTTTGCTCAAATCGCCAAAGTATAAGGAAAAAATGGAGAGGAAAAATGAGCAAAACAAAAAAGCTTTTTTTAAATTTAATATATTTTATTAAAACTGTCAGCAAAATCGTATAGTTCAGTTTATTGTAACTTCATCAGTTCACTTCATTATACCCTTGCGAGTTCAACTCGCCAAAATTCTGGCGTTTGCGATTTACAGAACACTAATCTTGCGAGTTCAAATCATAATCGCAAATATTATACGAGTTGCGAGTGTGAGAACATGCCTGAATGCCACCAATTTTGTTGGTGCCAAAAATCAATTGGCAAAGTTGTCAGAAGCAGTTTACGGAGATTCAGCTACCGAAAAAATAGATAAAAAATATACAGCTCGAGGCATTATGTTTCATTTTATACCACCAAGATCACCTCATTTCGGAGGCTTATAGGAGGCAGCAGTAAAATCGACCAAACATCTCCTTGTACGAAGTGTATCAACAGCATCACTAACATATGAGGAACTTGACACAGTGGTCATAGAAATTGAAGGAATTCTTAACTCCCGACTCACAAGTCCGATGTCAGACAATCCAAACGTTTTGGCGGCATTAACCCCTGGCCATTTTCTCATAGGAGCGCCACTCAACTCCCAAATTGACGTAGCAGCCAGCGAAAATCCAAAGAATCTTCTCACTAGATGGAAGTTAGTTACACACTTAAAATCAGAATTTCGGAGGTGTTGGTCAAAAGAGTACCTGTCAGAACTTCAACACAGACACAAATGGAACAAACAACAGGATAACATTAAATCGGGAGACATGGTAATAATAAAGGAGGACAACATAACTCCTTTACAGTGGCCTCTAGGAAGAATCGTAAAAACACACAAGGGCGATGATGGCTTCATTCGAGTAGTTGATGTCAAGACATCAAAAGGAGTTTGCAGAAGACCAATTTCTAGGCTGGCACTATTACCAATAAGTAACTCTGAAAATGACGATCCTTCCCCCTTTGACGAAATCCCTCAACAAGATGACTCGATGAGCACAAGCATTCATCGGAACTAAAAGCCTGAATTTGATAAAAAACGGAGAAGAGTGTCTATGGGCCAAAGCATCTTCGCTATTATGATGGCGATCATATTAATGCCGCTAGTATTAGGGGCACAAATACATAATAAAAGGTTCGAAAATCGTGTGGGCATACATTTTGAAGGAATTGGATCCGCAACAATTTCAACTATAGAATGGCAATTATTAGTTTACTATGACTTAAAAGAATTTTGGACTGAAGCGGCAACCTTTTCACAAGGACCACAAACCTTAAACAATCTATGCAAGCAAATGCAGGACAAAACTACATGCACAAGCCTGGTCAAGCATTTTGAACACACAGAAGCGGAATTAAAATCAGACAGCACTCTATTGTCTGGGCGGATAAAAAAAGAGCAGCAATCGATCTAGTTGGAAATATCGCCCATTCACTTTTTGGTGTATTGGATTCCGAATACGCCAAAGATATGGCTGATACAATTTCTCAAAATAAGGAAAACCAAGAACATCTTCTCGACCTATTAAAAAATCAAACCTCAATCATTGACGCTACAATAAACATAATGAAATTAGATCAAGAAGCAGCAAAGAAAAAATTCGATCAAATTGATTGGCAAATTGAACAAGTACGCAATATGCTAATTGACGATCGGAAGCAAGAAATAATTTACCGTATTTTTTTGTCATTGTGCATACAATTTACAGTAGCAAAGCTCCAACAGACATAATTATCAATGCTTGATATTTTAACAAACACTCACCATGGTATTATAAGCCCACTACTCTTAACTCCACATCAATTACGGCAACAAGAAAGGAAAATCAAAATGCATCTTAGCGAATCACTGGAACTGCCGGTAAATCAGGAAAATACGTTACAACTATACAAACTCATGAAGGTCAAAGGAGGGCTCACTGACAATATAGTAGCTTTCGGTATAACATTACCACTAGTTCAACGTGAACGGTGTGAAATATTTAATATTATTCCAGTGCTAGCACCTGTTTTAATCATCAACACTGCTCTCAACCAATATTTTACCATTAGCAAATCTGAACTCAGCTTATGTTCACTCATCACAGAAGATAGATGTCTGTGCTCTAAAGGTCAAATAAGGCATCAACATGGCTCATCAACATGTGCCTGCGAGCTGAATTTATTTCACAACAACACCCAATCAGACTGCCCAGTACAGCAAATAAAATACAAAGAAGTTTGGATTCCCCTTCATTACCAAAGTGGATATATTCAGTTTCAAGCTTATCCCAGGCAACAGCACTATGCAAAACGAAAATCACACAATTCACACTTGAAGGATCTGGCTTGCTTGAATTGGAACCAGAGTGCAACTTTAAATATAAATTCACGACGTTGCGTGGACAAAACCTGATATCCAGCAAGTTTGAAAAATCATATACCAGCTTCTGGGAACTCACGCAACAACGACACGAAGAACGCATCAAACCATTGTTACCAAAAGAAGATGCGAATCAATATATTTCCCAAGTTAAAAATTTAACAGCTCTTCAAAAATCATTAGAAACACAAGAAATATTAAGACTCCCAAACAAACTTGAAGCTCGCAATTATCATCACATGACGGTTGGGTATACATCATTAGTGATTGCTATTAGCATTATCACATATTTACTCGTAAAACAAAGGTGAAAACAACGGTCAACTCCAATTTCAGCACCTCACAAGCAACAACTAGACTCAGACTTCACCGTTCACATATAACAACCAACACAACCTTCAACAATAACCCTAAAACAAGAGATATTTTGAGCTGCACTCAACGGGGGAGGATGTTAATGCACGAGCATTATTTATTAAATTATTTAAGTTCAATAAACGTCAATACTTTAAATTATATAATAAACTTTAGCACACTAAATTATTTAAGTTCAATAAACGTAAGCACACTTGTCCTAAATTAAAACATTTTTTATTACAATTAATTTTTTTTTACTTTATTCTTTTCTTTCACAATTGTAATTTAATATGACACATGTTTCCTAAATTAACACATTTATTATTGCAATTTAATTTGTTATGCAAAGTAATCATATTTCTTTGATAAAACTAGTATATACCACTAGGAAATTTCTGAATAAAACAACTCTTACTTTGAAACTAAAAGCAAACAGCCTTTTTTCAATTAAGAGCAAGCAACACGGTTCAAGTGCTGTTGTTGCGCCAATTAAATCAATTCACTTCCAGGTTAAAGTGCTTGAGAAGTTATATATATAAAAAATCATTATTCAAAACCATTGAAGTAATCTTCCCATTTCTTTGAGCTTCAAGTCTTGGAAGAAAACCCAAGGCGAAGTTTCTTAACATTATGGTGACCCCGACGTGATCCTGTTATAATTGCAGGACGTCTAAATTCATTGAGCCCGCAGTACTCAGCATATCACCAGTCGATCAACACATTATTCGAGTGGAAATACTAGCAGCAGTGATAGCCAGCTTAATATCATCCACAATGGTGTCATTCGAAGAATTGATTCAAAAGCAAAAGATTCTTGGGGAGAACATTGAAACGATTATCAGAAACTACAAGAAGGATTCCCAAGCCCGAAAGAAGTCGGTGAGCTACTTTCAAGAGAGACTACGCAGACTAGATGAAGAATGGATGGCGTTTAAGACAAATGACAACCAGATTCGGCTACTTGACGGCAAACCTATAGATCACTGATATTTCGCGAAAAAGTATTATGCCGCAATACAGAAGATTGTAGAACAATATAAAGACATTTTCGAAAAATCTATGATAAAGGTAAAGTCAACTTCAGGCAAAATTCCACCAAGAGAGGGCTGTGATGTATTACCAGCTGAGACAAATGAGTTCTTAAAGCTCAAACGTCGACAAGCGGTAATGATGTCTTCTTTAGAACGATTGCTTAATGACGAATCCACTCATCAGAATCGAAACACCGCATTAAACATATGGCAAGGCATTGGAGCCATACATTTCCAAATATTTGAGCTCTATGACAACACAGAGCAACTAGGCTACGACTCCGTGCGCTTTATACAACTCGAGACTAAGCTGCGAAAAGTAATCAATACAGTAAGCACGATTGAACAGTCTCAGCAGAACATCAGTGATCCAGAATCCTTGCCTATGCCACCTCAAGTGGCAAGAATTCTATGACATATTTTTATCTCTGGTGATAAGGCGATCAATGCCTAAAATTCAAATGATGTGGTATCAAAAAACACAGCTAATAGGAGAAGCAGCAAATTTATTAAAACACTTCGCTGCCACTGAAGAAAACTTGGACGCTGCATGGACCGTGGTGGTGGAGCGGTATGACAACAAAAGATTACTGTTCAACAAACTTGTGCAAGAGCTAGTAGATACCCCAATTAAAGGCTATACGGACAACTACAAGTAGCTCCATGACAGAACCAAGGAGTGTCTTTTAGCGCTTCAAAATCTTCAGGCGGATACGAAATCATGGGTATATTATGCTACCTACTACAAAAGAAATTGGACCAAGCAACGCGTCTCCGATATGAGCAAGCACTGAAGAATCCTCGGGAGGTTCCGACAATCACAGAGTTCCTGGAATTCTTGGAAAGAAATTTCCAATCAAAGGAAGTGTTTTCTGAAAAAACGCCGCATTCAAAATCAAGGGTGTGTACTTCCATCAAATTTCACAGCAACTGCCGTAAGATTGACACGTACTTTTGTTGTCGCTCTGTATAAATTTTCGTTTTTGTTTTGTTATTGCCGTACAAATCTGTTTTAATTGTGGATTACATTTTGTTTGTGTTCTTTTTTTAATAAGAGATATATTACATAAACAATATTAGACTTTTTTCCCTTAATTTGAATGTTTTTAAATTCATAAATCGTCACTTCTGTAAAAAAAGAGAAAGAAGGGAAGGGGAATAAAAAAAAAAAAAAAAAAAAAAAACAATACAATATACATAAATATTACAACAAAATATCAAACATTTAAAATCGTCAACAGTGCTTTTTTCGTCTGTGTTGGGAACAGTTTCAAATTAACCAACAACAAATTAATACTTGTATTCTTCTTCCACCAAAATTACAACAAACATAAAATTTTAAACAAACAAACAATCTAAAAGTAATACCATTACACTTTTATTAAAAATCCGTAGTGTTTCATTTATCACAGCTACTCTTTAAGTGCTACCAAATTTTCAAATTAAAATTTTCCGTATTGTGCAACCTATCTTTGTTTGTAATATGAACTGTTTAAATGTAAGCTGTTCAATAACTGGAAATGATCGTATGGTGTTATGTTGGTTATGTCTTGGCCAGTGCCACATAAAATGTTGCGGACTCAAACCTCGTGATGCTGACGCTTTAAACGATTCAACCAAAAGCCTTCACTGGACTTGTCCGGGTTGTAAAACTATCAGCGTAGAATTTTATAACGTATTTAAATCTTCTAAGGAGGAGTTTAATAAAATTAATGCTGAATTCAATGCGTTACAAAATAAATTTAATAAATATGGTGAACTATTTACTAAATACAAAAAATTAGATAAATTTGTAGCTGATTTAAATAGACCACCACCTCCTGAAGGAAATGAAGTGTTAACTGAATCAGTTTCATTGCAAACTACTAAATCCGTAGCTCCGAACTCTACGTCATGCTCTAATAATGTTGCTGCTACTTCACCACTAAATATTGCTCCGCTATTTGACAGCCAGTTTAACAATTCATCACCTACTCCACCACAACATTTAGGCCTGACCCAGATTACTGCTGATAATACCATTTCGCCTGCACCCGCTCCTACCAGACATTTATCCGTGGTTACTCAACATGGTGTCTCAACTAACAATGCTGCAAGAAATAATGATATACCTCGTCCTTTAATAGTGATACCTCCTAAGAAATCAATATTTATCTCGCGCTTTGCCTATGAAACTACAACCAATGACATTGTCTACTACATAAAAAATAAATTAAACCGTGATATTGACATTACAGCTTACAAATTTAAATATGCTCAGCAGCGAAGTATTGCTTCATTTAAGATCATGGTGCCTTTTGATGTATTTGATATTATAGTTGATCCAAATTTTTGGCCTTATAACGCCATAATACGTGAATTTACTAGCAATAATAATCACAGACCCACAAATATTGCTCGATTGCCTGAAAATACAACTCATAACTCAAAAAACTAATCCACTCTTGTGATAATCAATTAAATATTGTATATCAGAACGTTAATGGAATTAAATCTAAATTATCTGATTTATTTATTAAAAGTTTTGGGTTTTGTCATCATGTAATTGTCTTCACCGAAACATGGCTTCATAGTAACATCTTAAATAACGAAATTTTTTGCAATAATTATAATATATATAGACGAGATAGAGAAACTGACACTACTGGAGGTGGAGTTTTGGTTGCTGTATTAAATCATTGGCCTACTCTTGAAATTAAATTGGATACTGCACGCAATATTGAATTTATTAGTGTAAAAATAAATCTTAATCATAAACAAATCTTTATTACATGTTCATACATTCCACCGAACTCTGACCAAGCGATATATCTTCAGCACTCTGAAGCCATTAAATCCATCGTTCTCCTATCAAATCCCGAAGACTCTATTTTTGTTTTTGGGGACTTTAACTTACCATTTCTGACTTGGAAATTTTTACCTGAGTCCTGCTGTTACTTTCCGATGAACACGAATAACTTTATTGAAGAATTTTTAAATAACTTATCTGATGCGTGTCTTTTTCAAGTAAATAGTATCTTCAATGACTTTAACAGATTACTGGACCTGATATTTGTAAATGAACCCACTGAATGTACTCCGTCTCGTCACAGCCCAATCTCTAGCCCGGAGGACCGGTATCACCCCACAATCGAATTAAAATGTAATTTCCAGTTCAACATAAATCCTAGACGAAGCCAAAATCGTATTAAACAGTATTGTTTTACTAAAGCTAACTACGAAAATCTAAACTTTTTGTTAACCAATACAAACTGGATTGATATCCTCTCTTTATCTGATCATTCTCCCGATGCCATAGATCGAATTATTAACACATTTTATACAATTTTAAAGCATTATATGGATGAGTGTGTACCAAAGCACTACGCTACTTCATCATCTGGCCCTCCTTGGGCATCTAAAATGTTATCAAGATTGAAAAATCGAAAAAACAAACATTATAACAAATATAAGTCTACGTCGTCGGCAATTGAATATATAAAATACTGTAAGTTGCGGGCAGAGTACAATTTACTTAATCTGAGGCTATACAAAAATTATATAAATAATATAAAACAAAATCTTACACGTGATCCAAAATCGTTTTATAAATTTGTGAATACCAAAAGAAAATCTAATAGCTACCCCTCTACTATGAAATTTTCTGGGATAGAATCTTCTGAGGCACCTGTAATAAGTAATATGTTCGCTGATTTCTTCGCCTCAAATTATTCTGACGCTAAATACGACGCATCACGCAACTATCCATTTCCTATACAAGAACAACAACCAATTATGCTTCCTTGTATCAATACATCTAGCGTCATCTTTTTTATAAAGAAACTAAAGTTCTCAACATCTAGTGGTCCTGATGGCGTTCCAAACTGTATTCTGATGAATTGTGCTGAAAATTTGTCTTACCCTCTTACTATTCTTTTCAATTTGTCAATTAAGTATGGTTATTTTCCTAAACTATGGAAAGAGTCGTATATTATACCATTGTTTAAATCTGGCTGTAAGTCAAGTATAAACAATTACAGAGGTATTGCCAAGCTAAGTTCTATTCCAAAACTATTTGAACAATGTATTTGTGAGCCTCTTTGCCACCAAATATCATCTTTTTTAACACCATCTCAACATGGGTTTCGCAAAGGTCATTCTACTTCAACTAATCTGCTGCATTTAACTACAATAATTAATCAGGGATTCACAAATGGAAAACATACTGATGTTATTTATACTGATTTCAGCAAGGCTTTTGATAGAGTAAATCACTACCTCTTGCTGCGGAAATTGTATTTAATGGGATTCTCCAATAGAACTTTGAATTGGATAAAATCGTATCTGGAAGGAAGACACCAACGCGTTCGCTTCATAAACGTCCTTTCTAAAAAAATATATGTTAAATCTGGCGTTCCGCAGGGTAGTCACCTTGGGCCCATTTTTTTCTCGCTTTTTATCAACGATTTACCATCATCAGTACAATTTTCTGATATACTAATCTATGCTGATGACGTCAAGATATTTTTGAATTCGGATGATCAACTTGGTCAGTCATACCTGCAGCGAGATTTGGACTCATTTTTTATTTGGTGTAAGGAGAACCTTTTGGCTTTAAATGTCAAAAAATGCAAACATATGCGTTTCTCCAGAAGAGTTAACTCTAGTGGATATTTCACTTTAGGAGGTTGCTTATTGGAGTGCGTTGATGAGTTTCTTGATCTTGGAGTTCTGTTTGATCGAAAGCTTCTCTTTATCAACCACATAAATACGTGCATTAATAAGGCACGTGGTGTATTTGCATTTATTAAACGCTGGGCCAAAGAATTTAATGATCCAGCAGTAACGAGGCAACTATATACTTCCTTGGTGAGGCCTATTCTTGAATATTGTTCTGTCATCTGGGACCCTCACTATAACATCCACATTGATCGTTTAGAGTCCGTACAGAAGCAGTTTCTACTTTTTATATTGCGTAATACATACCCTAACCGTTCGTCAAATCTTCCATCATATGAATTCAGATTAAAACAAGTTAAATTGCCTACATTGAAGAGCCGCAGAAAAGTTTTAAATGCAATATTTGTTATTAAACTTATAAATGGTGACATCTGTTCCGAATTTCTGGTAAATGAGCTGACGTTTAACGTACCGCAACGATCCCTACGTCAATATCATCCTCTGGCACTGCAATATTTTCGCCAAAACTATGCTAATGCTTATCCTTTCCGTAAAATTTGTTGTAGCTTCAATGAATTGTATAATGTTATTGATATGTCTTCTAACATAAATGTGATTAAACGTAATTTAATTTTATATTTAAATAATTAGTTTAGTTTTATATTTTTTAATTTAATTTTTATATTTAAATAACTATTTTAGTTTTATATAATTACATGTAACTTTTCTTCTTAAATATTGTTGTCTGTAAGGATCTTATTAATCCATAGACTAAATAAAGAAACAAACACACTCAAAACACCACAAAGCAAGTCAAAAATTCATGTGTTATGTGCAAAAATGGAAATCATCCGTTATTCGCATGTACCAATTTTCGGCAGTTATCCACATCAGCAAAACTACAATTCATTCAAAAGCAAACATACTGTGTGAACTGTTTAAAGCCCGTTCACAACTCTAAAACATGTATGTCAAGGGGTTGCAAGGAATGCAGCAAAAAGCACAATACATTGCTGCACTTGGAGAGCTCCAATCAAGGCAATAATCCAGCAACATTATCAACGCCAGCGGCAAACATTTCAAACAACAAAAATCTACAAGGCGATCACTCATCATCTAGAAATCAAGACGCCATATCACTTACAACGTACAACCAATGCAAAATCCCAACTACGTTCTTGTGAGCACAGCAATGATAAAAATACGAGCTAATGAGAGGGAGATACAATGTAGAGCACTTCTCGATTCAGGATCCCAAATGAATTTTGTCAGCGAACGTCTAGTTAAACGTTTCGGAATTTTAACTTAACAAACATCAATCTCCATTAGTGGCATCGTGTAAGGAAATAACATACCCATCTCTGTATTTAAAATACCCATCTCTGTATATAAGATATCCATCTCTGTATCACAAAAACACTTCCACCTTTTTTGTGTAAAATATGAAATGTCAAATTAAGATGAATAAAAAGCGTCTTTCGAAGTAACGCCAATGAACTGACTAGACGTGGTTTTTTTTATATGGCGACGGTGACTAGAGTTTTTTTTTTATAACGGGTCACACAGCAATGTGTGCAAAAACGTGGATCTTTGGAAAATAACGCGATCCGAAAAAAAATAAAAAAAAATAAACGGTAAACTGTAAGAGGTTTAATGTATGTATAAAGAAAAACTTTTAATAAAATAAAGAAGGAAAGTCATTTGACATATGTATGTACATGAATTGATTTATTGCACACACTTGCTTAGGTGAGGAATAAGATAACAAAAAATATAAAAAACTAAATTAAAGTTTCCCTTGCTGGGATAACTACCTTGTCGTGGTGTGAGGGCTTAAGTGTGGGCTGAATTGCACACTTCTTCTGAAGGCGAACGAGGGTCCTCTATAGGATCCATAGTTTAACTGAAGAAGGCGGTGGGCATAAAAGCCTGCATACTAAAAGTTATCCACCCCCAAACAGAGGTGTTACGCGACCCGTGCCTATCTGTTCTCTTTGCAGTCGGGGGCATGAGACTGTATTTAACCGGAGCTTTGCTGATACCTGGACACCTCAGCAAATAGACTACGCCCCCTCCACGTTACTGGGGGCTATGACGTGGAGGAGATCCCTTTCCCCCACACTCGTGGGACCAAAATTAATAATAATAATTACAAACACAAAAACGAAAAAGTAACGCTGACAACAATGGACATACAAACGGACAACGGAACAGAAAATCGGACAAGGACAGCGACATCAAAAAGAGAGGAAGAGGTGGTAATACCCGGGGGGACTTAAAGTCAACCCAGCCTTCACTGACAGGTGGGAACACCAACTCTGACTCTCATAACGTAAACCAGTCAGATAGAGATGCTTCGCAGAATCTAGACAGACTGGTGGATGAGGTGAGCGACAAAATCGCGAGCCTAAATACTGGAAAAAAGCGGCTCTCTGGGGCTCAAAGGCGAAAACTTGCCAAGAAGAACCAGGCAGCAGCTAAAGATGCGCAAGATGCCCTAAACTGAGCATCGGAGACTTCCTCCACCTCGGTAGAGAGTGGTAAGAGGATCCGATCTCCAGAAGAGCAGAACATTGCGGAGCAGAAGCATAAAAAAAGGTGCTCCTCGTCGACCAGTAACTCGCCAAAACCGGGCGTCTCCCTTCCTAAAGGAGTCTCTATGAAGAATCCTTCTAGTAAGGGGGTCAAAGGTGCAGCACTTACTGAGAAGGCGGGCACGTCGGCGAAATCTTCCGCGGAAGCAGAGAACGCCAAAAAGCGGAATCACTTCACGCGTAAGAGGAAGCTAGACGTAACTAAGGAAAAATAGCTGCCATCTTACGCTAAAGTAGCCAGGAGGCTATATAGGGACAATCTCCGCTACGCGGTCATTGACACCTCACGTCCGACTGGCAAAATACCACAAAATCAACAGCAAGTGGTTGAGGATCTGGTAAATAACGCGATATTGGAATACGTTATGGCAACCGATAATAGATCTCCAATAAAAATAAACAGCTGCGAGTTTCAAAGGGGCGTGCTGTTGCTAAGATTAGCATCGCAGACCAGCGCAGCTACCCTAAAGGAGTTGGTAGAAAGAATCCCTCCGCCATGGGAAGGCTGTAAGCTGGAACTGGTGGAAGGGAGAAATATACCAACTCTAACCAAGGCAACCTTCTACATCAAAGGATGGGGATGCAAATTCACATCCCACCGTGTTTTGGAGGTTATTGGTAAACAAAACAAAGAACTGGAGGTAGAGAAATGGGAGGTGTTCCACAGAGAGGAGGATCAAAATGGAACTCTTTTTGTGGTGGGCATCGACCAAGGATCTATTTCCAGCCTTTCCAAATCGGAACGGAAGGTGTTCTTTGTTTCAAAAGCTGTCTATTTGAAAATAGGCAAGTCCTGTATCGGCAGCCAGGGGAAAACCACCCCCATAAACGATAGGAAAAACACGGCACAGGCTGCATCTAGCCAAAATCAGGCTGGTGTCTCGGAAGTCCAGACGGCCAAGGAGGAGTTGGAGCACAAAATAACCAACTCCCAAGAGGACCGCCTATTAGAAGGATGATGTGGGAGGTCATCCAACTTAACCTCCACCGGAGCGAGACGACAACTCACGCTTTGATGAAGAAAATTAACAAAGGTAAGATTCATATGGCATTAATACAAGAACCCTGGGCGACAAAAAACAGGGTTAATGGATTAAACCATGTAAACTACCAATTATTTTATGCTAAAACAGAGAATCGTCCGAGGATCTGTATTCTTAGTCACAAAAATTTATGCTTTCTTTTATCCACAGAGTTGTCAACAGCAGACGCAACAGTACTGAAGCAGGGAAATGGAAACATATGCCTAGCATCAATATACTTGCCGCATGATGCACCGATACTACCACCAACGTCGGAATTACAACACTTGGTAGAAGATTGCAGAATAAAAGGTAGGAAAGTACTAATCGGATGCGATACTAATTCGCATCATATTGCGTGGGGTAGTACTAACATTAATAAAAGGGGACAGGCTCTTTTAGAATTTCTAAATACTAACGATCTATTAACTGTTAATACTGGTAATACGCCTACCTTTATTAATAGAATTAGAGCGGAGGTATCAGATGTAACCATATGTTCTGAAAACGTAATCGATTAAATTGCTGAATGGAGGGTTCTGAACGAGCACTCATTCTCAGATCATCGTTATATTATGTTTAAAATTGCAAGGCAACCGCCAGAACCTATAACCTTTCGAAACAGGGCTAAAACTGATTGGGCAAAAATCGAAAGATCACTTGACTCTCATTTAGGGCAGGTTTCTTTCAATCGCCTAGAAAGAGAGGACATAGACGGTAAAGTCAAAATCATTACGGACGCTTTAGTTGAGTGGTTTGAAGAGAGTTGCCCACTTCCGGAAAGAAAATCCCCATACGAAAAACCCTGGATGACAGGGGAGATTCGAGCGATGGGGAGGGAAGTCCGCCGACTCTATAATAGAGCGAAACGTAAAAGATTACCAGTATATTGGGAGGATTATCGTGATAAACTCCGAAATTACAACAAGAGAATAAGAACAGCTAAACGTACATCCTGGAGGCTTTTCTGCGAACAGGTGGAGAGTGTAAGCGATGTTTCTAAAATTAAAAAATTTTTGTCAAAAGCCCACATCCAGGCTGAGTCATTAGTGGATGAAACGGGCAAGACAATTGAAAATGTGGAGGAAACCAATAAACTCCTCATGGATACACATTTTCCATGCAGCCCGGCCGAACCTTCGGCTATGCTGGACGATGAGAGAAGTGGTGAACATGAGGTGCCTATTATCAGCGATAGGATGGTTATGGAAGCGAAAAAAGCTTTTCTCCATTTAAGGCTGCGGGTCCGGATGGTATCTTTCCGGCGCTCCTACAGAAAGGATGAATTTAGTTTCGACACATCTTGCAGGAATTTATAATGCATGCCTAACACACGCATATATCCAAATAGGCTGGCAGGAAGCGAGGGTAGTGTTTATCCCCAAACCTGGCAAGCCAAATTATTCTTCACCAAAGGCTTATAGACCAATAAGCCTAACTTCCTTCTTGCTGAAAACCATGGAGAGGATAATCGACGACATGTTTAAAGGCAGGATCGCAGGCCATATGCTGAGGTTCAAGCAACACGCATACGTCAAAGGTAGATCAGTGGACACTGCATTGCATAATGTGGTGTACGTTATAGAAAGGTCTCTTAATGAAAAGATGTACACTCTCGCGGTTTGCATTGACATTGAGGGGGCTTTCAACAACGTGCATACCGATACACTTATCCATTCTCTGGACCAGTTTAATGTCAACCGGGCGATACGCGACTGGATTGGCAGTATGCTAAGGAACAGATGGATTAATTGTGAGGCGCACAATGTAAGTATAAGAAAAAGGGTGCAATGTGGAACTCTACAAGGGGGGATTTTATCACCACTTCTATGGACCACAACAATATATACCTTTATTAGGACTCTGACCGATGAGGGATTCGAGACAGTCTGCTATGCAGATGACGTCATGACACTTCTGAAGGGAAGGGATCCAAATCATTTGTGCAGGAAGGCCGAGGAGACATTAACCCTGGCACACAACTGGGCTCAACCAAGAGGGTTGAACGTTAACCCAGAAAAAACTGAAATTGGCCTATTTACAAGAAAGACGAAGATAGCTCCATATGATGAGCCGCGCTTTCTTGAAAGGACAATAATTATTTCCGACAGGGTGAAGTATCTAGGAGTCATTCTCGATCGGAAATTAAAATGGAAAGACCACATAAACGAAAGAGTCAAAAAGGCTCATATATGTTGGTCAATCTGTAAACGGGCCATAGGCACAAGATGGGGGCTAAATCCAGAGATGACACACTGGCTTTATTGTAGCGTTATCAGGCCGATTATGACCTATGCTTCTATAGTGTGGTGGACGTCGATGGAATATAAATGCAACATCAAAACAATACAGAAAGTTCAGAGAACCTGCTGTCTTGGTATAAGTGGGGCCTTCCGAACGACATCAACAGGGACGATGGAAACAATATTATCTATCCAGCCAATCGAAATTCGTATAAAATACGAAGCAGCTCTTGCAGCAAAACGACTAAAGGTGATGGGTGAGTGGGTCGATCAGGAACACGAAGCGCATCACCAACGAATCTTTACGGCCATAGGAGAGTCCATACCAGAAAATGTCGCAAATGACCACATACCGGAGACTAGACTAGAGGCCAACAGCGGAACATTGATCCCCGACACCCATTCCTGGTTGACCGACCCTTGGAACCAGATCCCCATGGGGCTTCATTGTTACACGGATGGATCAAGGTCGAGAGGGAAAACGGGACTTGGTGTTTATATAGAAAACACCACAGAATTCTTTTTCCGGAACATTGATCCCCGACACCCATTCCTGGTTGACCGACCCTTGGAACCAGATCCCCATGGGGCTTCATTGTTACACGGATGGATCAAGGTCGAGAGGGAAAACGGGACTTGGTGTTTATATAGAAAACACCACAGAATTCTTTTTCCGCCTGCCAGATTATTGAACAGTTTTGCAGGTGGAAGTTCGGGCGATAACGGAGTGTATCAGGGAACTCAACGTAATGGGGAGGTCAGGACTTGTGAATATATTCACAGATAGTCAGATGGCCATTAGAGCAATCTCAAAGGAACGCACTAAATCACGTACAGTTTGGGATTGCAAAAACGCTATTAACAGTTACTCGACATATGGTGAAGTGCGCATCATATGGGTGCCAGGGCACGCGGGGATAACTGGAAATGAGAGGGCAAACTCACTTGCTTCTAGGGCAATAGAGTTAGGTAATATAAGCTTGGAATGCGCGAAACCCTTCGATGCAGTTAAATCTGAGCTAAAGACTTGGGCATATAGGGCCCATTCAACTCTCTGCAATAACGGAACCATGGGAATCAATACAAAAATTCTATGGGGAGATCCAGACGAGAGAAGAACGAGGGAGCTGCTAAAACTTAGTAAGCTCGAACTAAGTAGAATAATGGGATTTGTCACAGGGCACTCTCAACTACTGGCACATCTTAAACGTGTCGGAATAGCGGGAGGAGATGAATGTAGAGCATGTGGGGAGGAGAGCAAAACATTGGAACACTATTTGTGCCAATGCCCCGCCTTCTCACAAATAAGATCCCGATATCTTGGGGGTGACATCTTACCGGACATAAGCCGATTACGGGGAATATGCTGGAGGAAATTAAGGAACTTTGTGAGTGACACGGAGTTTCTCTAGACCTTTGGGTCAATGTGTTATGGTTAAACTCAAGGGAGCGCACAACAAGCCTTCACTGGCTTAGGTGTATGTCGTATGACATGGGCTGACATACCCCTCCAATCAACCTAACCTAACCTAAATTAAAGTTTGATTTTGTAATTTTTGAAATACATACATATGTACATATATAAGTACAAACCAAACAGAACAGAAAAATTTTTTTTTAATTGATGAAATACTTAAGAACAAACGTGAATAACGGTATGGAAATACCAAATGATGAAATACTTATGAACAAACATGAATAACGGTATGGAAATACCAAATGATGAAATACCAAAGAACAAACGTGAATAACGGTATAGAAATACATACATACATAAATAAAGCGAAAAAAAACCCATAACTAAAATATGGGAAACGAGTATAGTGAAAAAGAACATAAAAAAACATACAGCGGGCAAAAAAAATCATAAAGAATATGAAAGGATACACGAAAAAGTGGAAAAAACACAAACTACATTACGAAACTGAAAATCAAAAACTAAATACTTATAACTACAACTAAATAGAAATTAACGAATCAACAAAACTTCAAAGTGACACTCCCATAAATAAATAAGGAAACAACAAGAAGCAAAAAACCCTAAAAAGAAGAAAGTACCAATCATCGCGTGTATAAAATTCAGGAAGAATGCAAGACGAGAGTTATAAAAAAAATATAATAACGAATTTAGAGGATAAAACCGGTAACAACATTAACATCATATCAAGATACATATATGTATTTATTGAATTATATAATCTGTACTTATTTAAAAATACTTAAAATTTAGGCTGAACAAAACTTTTTTCTTAGCATTATAATTATTCACTTATCCCAGTAGTGTTATATTAAATTTATAATTATTAATTTATACTTAATATTGAAAAAATGTTTGTTGTTGCTTTAGCTCTTCATATGCCGACATTTCATTGGTTGCTAAAACCAAATCGTCAGTGAAGTTTAAGCAGTTTGATAACATTCAAATGCATTTTGCAAAAAAACTAATTGTTTCTAACGATTAAGCATTAAACACATTCGACACAGCAAGATACCGACTACAAAATGTCAAAAATAGAATACACACATTCATATGAGAATAAACATTTTGGCGACAGCACAGCTACACGAACACACGACCACGGATGTAGCTGTCGCCAATTTAGATCTATTTCTATTTTTCTTGGCGACAAAAAACAACAAGTGATGTCAACGCAATGTGGAATGTGAAATAAATGTGTGATTATTGCAGAGAATGTAAAACAGATATGTATCTAAAATTGTCTTTATTGATATAGAATTTGTTTATTTGGTTTTGTTTTTATATTTATTTATTAATTTTTTAAAACATAATACAGCTCCAGATCTTTTATATAAAAATATTATAATTTAATCAATATTTCGCCAAAAATTTGTTAGCCTCTAGGAAATAATAAATGTTTAAAAAAGGCTAACAAATTTTTGGCGAAATATTGATTAAATTATAATATTTTTATATAAAAGATCTGGAACTGTATTATTTTTTGAACAACAATCAAGAAGAAGATCAAATAAAACATTTTTAAACTTAATTTCTATAATTGTTTGTACACGGCTTACATTTAAAAAAAAACGCTTGAAAAATTTTGAATGGCACCACTGAAATACTATAAACAGCTGTACGTGTTTTTCCATAACAATATATATACACACATAAACAGTTTGTACAGCAACGCATATATTACATACATATATTTTAAAAGTACATATTTAATATTTTAATAATTAATTTCAACTGGTAAGTTTGTCTTATACTTATGTATGTATATATGTATGTATTTATGTATGCTTACCTTATATTTAGATTATGGATGTTGACGAGCGGCTGATTCAAGAGGTACGAAACCGAACCATTTTATATGACCTGAGCGACAATGGCTACAAAAATATAAGGAGTAAAGATGCTGCATGGAGGGAAGTCGCCGCAAGCTTAAATTTGAATGGTAAGTAAGAGTGGCTAAACATTTTCTTTTACATTTCATTGATAATTGCCTTTATAGAAAATCTATGTAAAAAAAGGTGGAAGGGGCTGCGAGACACCTACAGAAGATGTAAGCGTCTACAGCAAATATCTTCTGGAAGTGGTGCAGATGTTTTAAAAAGAAAATGGAGGTACTATATATTACATCCTTGCGCCAAATAACTGAAATTATTCGGTTTTATATAGTATTAAATACTAACAACTGATATTTGTACTTACATTATTGTTACGGCCAAGCGCGTCTCTGGATCGATGGGCTTTCTGTTGGAATATCTTCTCAATTTATCTTTCAAAAGCGTCAATAGCAAATTAAAGTTCGCCACCGACATGCGAGTGGCCTTAAAAAAATGCTCCTCATCTTTCTCCTTAAGCTGTCGTATACATGTTGTATAGAATCCTTCGACTTCTCGAGTCATATTCACTGGACGAACCCACCACCTTCGGTTTCTTCTTTTTACCAGTTTTTTTCTTCAGCGCAAATACTGAAACGGTGATGCGCAATATTTCACCAATGGCGGCGGCACAATTTAATGAATTTTCCATTATTTAATTTCAGAATTAAAATACACAAAAATTGTAATAACTCTTCACCAAACACAAACGTTCAAGATCAGCTGTAAACCTGTACTAACTATTTTTGTAGCTGCCGCTTTCAAAATAATTAAGTAGCCAGCTACACGGCAGAATTCGTAGCCAGCTACATTTGTAGTCGGTGTTCGTGTATCTTGCTGTCTCGAATGTGTTTAATGCCTTAGTCGGGATATTCTCCCGAATAATAAATTTCAGTATTAAGTATTTACAATAAGGATTTTATTTTTCATTTTTGCCTAACCGAATACAATCATTAACGACCAACGGGCGTTTAATTGTATAAGTGTTGAGAGAAAAATAGAATTGACTCACGTTGAGTATAACTGGGGCCTGTTTCACTAAACTACAATTCTACAAGTTTACAAGTTACAATCACAAGTCTCATTCTTACAAGTGCTAATGAATTGTGTTTCATTAAAATTTTCAGAACACTTGTAGCTTTTTTCACTTGTAAACTACAATTTCTACAATTACAATAGTTTTTATATATTGTGATATTAATTTTACAATTCTTATTTTTTAGTATTCAAAATGCTCAAATACCATATATATATATATATATATATATATATATATATATATATATATATATATATATATATATATATATATATATATATATATATATATATATATATATATATATATATATATATATATATATATATCGATAATTTTTTTTGATTGTTATCACACCACTAATCAATCAAAACATATGTAGTTTCTTAATTTTTGTTTTGTAATGGCAAATCTACAAAATAAAATTAGTGTGGTGCGGGAGATTCTAGCTGCCAAGACGTTCTCTTTGGTAAGCTTAGCGATAAACTTACCAAAGAGATAAAAATGGAAGAGTGGGAGAACGTGCGTATGCGGTGTCTTGTACTTGGACTGATGCCAAGTGCAAAAGACGCCAAATACGTTCGTGATGTTTTTTGGGCAAACAGTAAAAGAGCGACACTGGTAAGCTGATTTTACAGAGTGTTAACGTTATATTATAATATTTTTTTAATTAAGGCCAAGAGAGACAACTCCCGAAAGACAGGGGCGGCTGGCAGAAGGGTTATAAAGCTCACGGAGTTGGACACCATGGTCTTGGAAGTTATTGGAAAGGAGTCACCAACATGTGATGGCATCCGACCACAGGAGCCTAAAGGTGATACAATGACACTGTCTCATCGCTGCCAAATACAGAAGTGACTCCTACCAAGAACGAGGAGGAGCTAGTGTCGATGCCTGAGAGCTCTCGAAAAAGAAGTGAGCACCATTAAATACTATTTCAAGTTTTTTCTACTCTTTTTTTATTTAGAATGATGTATGAAAAATGGATCTGTCGCCCACAAGGAAGCCCAAAATAAAAAAAAATAAAAATGAAGAAAAGGTGAACTAGCAAATTGAAAATTATAAGCTGCAGAATGTAGGGGGGTGTGCACCCCTTTATTTTTCTAGTTTTTCTGTTAATATCATTTTTGTTTATTAAAACTTTTTCTTTTTGTCAAACTTTTTATTTTTTTTCATTTTTTTAATTTTTTTTTTTTTCATTTCCAAATCATAAACTAGTTAAAATAATTTATAATAAATAAATGCTAATTAATATTAAAATTGTTTGATCTTATGTTTATTTGAACTAATTTTTATTAAAAAATAGTTAAAAATCAAATTTTAATTCAATTTATCATTCACTTGTAACTTGAAAACTTTTTTCTGAGGGTCTCCGTCGACTCTAACTTTTTTTCCTATAATTCTACAATTGTACAAGTACAAATTTAGTTTAATGAAACAAAACCACTTGTAGAAGTATGACTTGTAGACTTGTAACTTGTACAATTCACTTGTAGTTACAAATTTGTAATTGTATTTTCATGAAACACAATTATTCACAAGTTCACAATTTTACAGGCAAAAACACTTGTAATTGTGAACTTGTAGCTTAGTGAAATAGGCCCCTGTTTGTTGTGTTGTTTGTATAAAAACATTCTAAGCCTACTATGATTATGTATTTGTTGTAATTCATATGCAATATTGAAATTCTCATATTGTATTTGTTTTATGTGGCATAAACATACGAGGTTGAATGTTATCAAACTGCTTAAACTTCAGTGACGATTTGGTTTTAGCAAGCAATGAAATGTCGGCATATGAAGAGCTAAAGCCACAACAAACATTTTTTCAATTATTAATTTATAATATACTACATGTATATATGAGTATCTTAATAACATGAACGTAAAACAAATTTCTTTTACGTATAATACAGTGTTGCCATATAGTTATATTTAATTTCGTTGAAATATTTCACTCGGGAAACTCTAATCGACAGAAAAATTTAATTGGGAATTTGTAAATTATGTTTAATTTCAAGTAATATTTTTTTGTTCATTAACATATATTTTCTACTTATACACTCTTTTCCCTGAATAATAATAATGTAATTAGCAGGGAAATACACTTCATACAACTATAAGTACATGGCAACATATTTCGTAAATATATACGTGTAGGTACTAATTCAATTACGAATTGTACGAACATCTAAAATTAAAACTAACTCAAATGCAAATAACAAAGTTCGATTTTGCAATAGCTAAAGCGAATGAATACAACATAAATTAAAGAATGCACTTAGCCAAAATAATATTTTCTTTTACATACATATTTCTTTTACATACGTATTTCATCAAGTAAATAAAACAAAATTGAAGTAAACAAAATAATATCCAAACTGATGTCAGATTTTGATAAAGGAAAATTTAACGAATTAATTGATAGATTTCACAACGTAAAGAAAAGAATATTGCAAAGTCGACCTATAACATCAAAAGAGGAAAAAAGAAATGAGTATATAGAATCACTTCTTGATACCTATAATGAAATTTTATCATATACAGAGTTACATACTGAACAGCTATCAAGTGATACAAAAACGAAAAATATTTACCAGAGAATAGAGAATTGTAGAGAGCTCTTGGTTCGATGCTTTGGAAAATTAGACTGTAGAATTAAAGTTCCTCACGATATTTATTCGTTTGAGCTCGTCAACAAGGAAATAGTGTCGGAGTCAGATTCCGAATCAGAAGCAAAGATAGCAAAAACAGCGGTTAGTGACAATAAGAAGGAAATCGTAGGGTTATCTAGGGAAGCTAACTATCTGGATACGAACATGGCTACAACAGACCAGAAAAAAATCCTTTATTAGCATGTCCACTAAGATAATTAGGGATAATTATGACGGAAATCCCCTTGGATTGGAGTCATTTCTGGACAAAATCGAACTAATTGAAGAATTAGCAGACGCGAATTTGACACCAACCTTTGTAGCATTTGTAAAGTCGAAGTTGGAAGGCAAAGCACGGGAGGTTTTGCCTGAAAACGTTAGTACAATTACTGAAATAAAGGAAGCTTTAAAGAAAAAAATAAGACCAGATAATTCAAAAGTTGTTGCAGGCAGGATTGCTGCATTAAAAATACGGAACAATAATTACGCTGAGTTCACCAAACAGGCGGAAGAATTGGCAGACGCTCTTAAAAGGTCTTTAGTTCTAGAGGGAGTAACAAAAGCTAAGGCCCACGAAATGGCCATTGAACAGATCGTCAGCATATGTCGACTAAATGCGAGTTCTAACCTAGTAAAGTCCATTCTAGCATCTACATCATTTTCAGATCCGAAGGACGTGATAGCTAAGTTAGTAGTAGAGCAAACTAATGAAGCAAGCGAGAAACAAATAATAGCATTTCGTCCTTGTAATATTAATTTGAATAATTTCCAAATTAGAAATAATTACAATCGTCCTTGCAACAGTCGTGGTAATAATCGTGGTAATACCCGTGGTAATAATCGTGGTAGTAATTACAGATCTGACAATAGATTAAATTTTAATGACAATCGTGGGAACTTTATTAATTCGAACAGGAACAATTATTCTTACAGTGGTAGTAACCGCTTTAATATTAATCGTTTCGGAAGTAATACAAACACAAGAAATGCGAGGACCCTCACTTTAAACGCAGAGGTCCCTCAACCGGGGACGTTGGGGGAAATAGATAACAATTACTAACAGAACAAAAATCAATTTTTAGAATTGATTTAAATTACTCTGACTTTATTCCGCTCAATTGTCTAGAAACGATTGAGTCATGCAGCTTTTTAGTAGATTCACAGGCAGATATTTCTTTAATTAAACTTACTTCTCTAAAACAAGGAATATACTTTAATCAGAATGAAACAGTCAACATTACAGGCATAACCAATCAGCACATTTCATCATTAGGGACAGTAAACGTTCATTTTAATATTCAAAATTGTTTGATTTCGCAAACTCTGCACATCGTGGACGATTCTTTTAATATTCCATCAGAAGGAATTCTAGGGAAAGACTTCCTGAAGACACATAAATGCAATATCGACTACGAGGATATGACAATTTCGTTTTGGTTTTACAATAAAAGATTAAAGATTCCCATAGAACATGGTACTAATAGTAACAGTTGCGTAATTCCTCCGCGTTGTGAAGTTTTTAGATTATTTGATTTGGGAAGCATAAGGGAACCAGTATTTGCAGATTCGCAGGAATTGCGTGAAGGCATATTTATAGCGAAATGCGTTGTCTAGTGTAGTAAACCAATTTTAAGAGTTGTAAATGGGACAGACAATTTTAAATGCATCAAAAATCCTGAGATCAGGTACGAAAAGCTCACAAATTATAATATTTATTCAATTAGCGAAGTTGACGCGAAATCCGATCGAGTAGCGAAACTAAAAAATGTATTGAGGACACAAATGCCAACGGAGGTGCATAATGATCTGATGCCAGAAATATTCGGACGTATTTGCTCTGACTGAGGACAGAATGACGGTCAATAACTTTTACACTCAGAGACTTAGGCTTAATGACGATTCTCCAGTTTACATCAAAAAGTATCGATTGCCTCACGCCCAGAAACGGGAAATTGACAGACAGATTCAAGGCCTACTGCAGAATGATTTGAATCGAATTACAAAAGCGTAGGTGGTCAAAAGGCATACCGCATGTGCGTCGATTATAGGGCTGTGAACAGGAAATTAATAGCCGACAAATTCCCGCTTCCATGAATCGATGACGTGTTAGATAACCTTGGTCGCGCTAAGTATTTTTCAGTGATTGACTTACTCTCTGGGTTTCATCAAATTCCGCTTGACATAGATTCAAGAGATATAACCTCGTTCAGCACCAACAACGGCTCGTTCAGATGGAAAGTTCTACCTTTTGGGTTGAATGTGGCACCAAACTCCTTCTCGCGCATGATGCTTATGGCATTTGCTGGTCTTCTTCCAAATCAAGCTTTGTTGTATGTTGACGACATTATCGTTGTTGGCTGCAGTATGTTACATCACCTAAAAAACCTAGAAAACGTTTTCCAAACCCTCAGAGAATACAACTTAAAGATTAACCCGCATAAATGTATTTTTTTTCAAACCAGAGTTCACTTTTCTTGGACACAGGTGTACGGCACAGGGCCTCTTACCGGACAACTCAAAAATAGAAACGATCGAAAACTATCCAGTTCCCACTGACAAAGACGCTGTCAGACGTTTTGTAGCATTCGCTAATTACTATCGGAGATTTATTCCAAATTTCGCAGTAATAGCAGCTCCATTAAATCAAATTACGAGGAAAAAAATAAGTTTCATTTGGAATGACAAATGTCAGAAAGCTTTTGAGAGATTAAAATCGTGCTTAAAGTCCCCAATTCTGCTACAATACCCAGACTTTCGTAAAAAATTTATTATAACTGTGGACGCTTCTAAAATGGAATGTGGCGCAGTCTTGAGTCAAGATTTTAATGGCAATGACTTACCCATCTATTTTGCATCTAAATCCTTTAATGAGGCCGAACAAAGGAAACCCACCATAGAACAGGAACTTTTGGCGATATACTTTGCAATTAAACAGTTTAGGTCGTACATATATGGAACTGAATTTATAGTGAGATCGGATCATAGGCCTCTTGTTCATTTATTTAACATAAAAGACCCGTGCTCTAGACTAACTAGAATAAGATTGGAATTATCTGAATATAACTTTGTTATAGAGTATATTATGGGTAAAAACAACACAGCAGCTGACGCACTTTCTCGTATTTCAATTGACGAATTGAAAAATCAGAACAGGAACATATTTGCCGTGACAACCCGCGGAATGTCTAAGCAAACTCTACCTAAACCAATATATGATAAATTTTCACATGATTTCAGTACTAAAATACCGAAAATCAGATCAGAAATTTTTTACACGGAAGGTAAAGTAGCGAAATTACGCATAAACGTTTATAGAAAATTTAAGTTGGCACTATACTTGGATATTTGCATTGAAAACGAAACGTTATATTTAGATGAAACGATTTTGAGACTTCAGAGGGAAGCCGTCAGTAAAAATATTCGTGTGATAGAGTGGCTAAATGATAATTTTTTTTTTTACTCTTTGTAGCATACAGGAATTAAAGAACCATGGTATGAAATTATTTGACAGAATGGAAATAATTTTAACTGATCCTATAGAGGAAGTATATGGTGAAAAGAGAAAACATAATTTAATGGCAATTTATCGTAATGATCCACTCTTAGGAGGGCATTGTGGCCGAAAAAAATTATATGCGAAACTAAGAACCAAATTTTATTGGAAAAACATGTCGAAAGAAGTGGCTACTTTTGTGAAACAGTGTAACAAATGCAACCTCAACAAAGTTAGACCAGGTAATAAAGAAAATTTAATAATAACCCCACACCGATTCGCAGCTTTGATATTGGGGTGCTAGACACAATCGGTCCACTAGAAGAATCAAAATATGGAAACAAATATGCCTTGAACCTAATATGTGATTTGACAAAGTATTTAGTAGCAATACCAATACCCGATAAAAGTGCGAACACATTAGCCAGAGCCATTTTCGAGAACTTTATCCTAATATACGGTGTAATGAGTACGATAAAATCAGATCTAGGTTCAGAATTTAAAAATCAAGTATTGGCAGAATTATGCAAATTGTTAAAAGTTAACATAAATTTTTCTACAGCATATCACCATGAAACGTTGGGGACCATTGAAAGGAACCATAGAGTTTTCAATGAATACTTGAGATCTTACATAGACGAGAATAATTCCGATTGGGAAACGTATTTGAAATATTTTGTGTTTTTCCACAACACTACACCAAATACAGCATTTGACAATAAGTTGGTACCGTATAAATTAATCTTTGGGAAAAAACCATCTTTGCCTGGGGATTTGCGGAAAAGTAAAATTGACTCAATATATAACGTAGAAAACTACAGTAAAGAAGTTAATTATAGGCTACAAAGGACAAATGTATTGGCAAGAGAATTAGTTCGGAAACATAAGATGAGGAACAGGTATTATTATGACAGGTATGCGAAACCATTATTAGTAGAAATTGATAATACTGTTCTAGTTAAGAAACAGCCTTACGATAAATTTAAGAGTATTTATGAAGGTCCATTCATTGTGAAAAGTATCGATGGCTGTAATCTTACTGTATATGATAAAAAAAGAAGAAAGGAAAGAATAATTCACAAAAATAGATTGCGAAAAATGTAAACGTAATTGACTAATACTCATTTCAAAAAAAAAAAAATAAAATAAAATACATTGTTGAGAAAATTTATTAATTACTAAATTATACATATATAAAAAAGCAAAAAAACATTCACAATAAAAAAAATTTCGTTTGTATACCTACATATATTCAATAAGTACTGAAAAAAAAAATTTATATAAAATTTAAAAGATTATTATTATAATTTTGTGTAATATTTAAATGATTATTATATAAAATATATATATATATATATATATATATATATATATATATATATATATATATATATATATAAACAGAAACATGTAAAGAAAAACCAAGCAGTAAACGCAATAGGTACCATTCGTTTATTTCTTCCTTTTTCTAATAAAAAAAGGGGAGGTGTAAGGAAATAACATAACCATCTCTGTATATAAAATACCCATCTCTGTATATAAGATATCCATCTCTGTATCACAGAACACTTCTACCTTTTTTGTGTAAAATATGAAATGTCAAATTAAAATGAATAAAAAGCGTCTTTCGAAGTAACGCCAATGAACTGACTAGACGTGGTTTTCTTTATAATCGCTTCTAGTGCCACTAGGGTAACACGCCGAGTAAACGTAGCATTACATTCAAGAATCAATAATTATACCGCACGGCTTGAAGCAGCGGTCCTTCCGCACATAATTTCACCTTAACCATCACAAGTTATCAATATAGATCATTGGCCAATTCCAAAGAACATTATGCTAGCAGACCAACAATTCAACCGTCCTGACAAAATAGATGTTCTACTTGGGGCAGAATTTCATCACCAACTACTGTCAGGTGGGCAGATTCAAGTTGGTAACGATTTGCCCATTTTATGGCACTTTACTTGGCTGGGTAATTTCTGGTGGAATTGGAGAACATAAATCATCAACTGCAGCATGCGGAATATGTACTGAAGACGAGGTTAATTTGGAAGAAGCTATTGCTCGGCTCTGGGAACTGGAACTATCAGCACATCTGACAGATGTCTTTCGGTGGCTGAAAGACAATGTGAAAACTATTTTTTGCAGACTCACACCGTTGACAAAAATGGAAGATTCGTGGTGAAAATTCCATTCTGCACTAGCTCAAACACTCTTGACGAATCCCATGGAGTAGCTTTCAACAGACTTCTATCATTAGAAAGGCGATTATCAAAGTCTCCAGAACTCAAAGCTCAATATATAAATTTCATGAAAGAATATGAAAAATTAGGGCACATGGCCCAAATAGACATAAACTCTACCCACCAAACCAATAAGGTATTATAAACTAAATACAGTCACATATGAAACGAGACGCGCACCTTATCTAGCTACAAAATGCTTAGAACAAATTGCGAAGACAAATGTTTACTCGAAAACTTCTATGTAGATGACGGTATTGGCGGAGGGGATGACTTACCCACTGTGCTAGCAATTCAGTCAGAACTACATACAACACAACATGACAAACTGTGTGTGAAAATATGCCTAACACAGCGTCTACAACTGCGATTAACATTGACATAATATGAAAGAGAACGTCGGCAGAATGAGAGAACGGATCATTTTATGTTAATCTTAATATTGCACAAGAGGAATGCGTATTTCTATGTAAGTAAGTATGTAATGTAATGGGGGTTTGGCCCAGGATGGCCCTTTGCACTGCGACCATTGTTGATCTCTTGTGCTTCCCCTGTCCCTAGCAGTTTAATACGTTCGCAAATAGGATCAGCTCCTTCAGTGGGAGCATTAGCAGATCTTCTTCACTCAGCGTATATACATGTAGAGTTCTGTGTCTCCTGTGGCACAATGCCCCACAATTTGCTATCAAGTGTTCCATCAACTCCTCATCTTCACCGCAAAATCTGCAGATGTCCGTGTCAGATAAGCCCATTCTGTATAGGTGGGATTTGCAGGTGTAATGGCCTGTGAGCGCCCCTACCAGCTTCCGTAGGCTTTTCTTGTCCAGTCTTAGAGCCAGATCCGCCCTCCCAGCGTCAAAGCGTAGGAGTTTCTTGGAGTGACATAATCCATTGATGTCATTCCAATGTTGTGCAATCCTGGACGATGTCCATTTCGAAATCTCCCCTTTAAGTAGACTTTTGTTGAACCCAAAAGAAGGGGTGGGTCCAATAAAGTTCCCCTCAGCCCCTCTTCTCGCACAGATGTCCGCCATCTCATTCCCGGCATGCGCCTGATGCCCTGGTACCCATATCAGATTATGAGTCTCCATGTCATTGAGCCTGTTGTGACATTCCAGTAATAATCTGGACATGTACTTACAGCCTCTCAGGGCCTTAAGAGCCGATTGGCTGTCCGAGAATATCTTAACCCGTATTCCCCTGTGTCCTCTCTCGGATAGGATCTCCACAGTTTCCAGTATCGCGTAAAGTTCCGCCTGGAAAATTATCGTATCCCTGCTCAATGTTATAGACCCGTGTGCTCTAGGCCCCACTATTCCCGCCCCAACTCCTTGGAGCGACGTATTTCTATTACTGTTATAACAAATCATAAATCATTGATTGCAGCGAAGAAAAGACCTATTAGCCATCAATAGAAGTTTTGTGGATTTTTTAGTTGAAGAATATTTCTTATACATTGTGTTGTTTGTCTTCAGTAAGTGCAATTAATAGAAGTTTATTTGGATTTAAAAATATAAAACTTGAAAGTTATTTGAGAATATTTCCAATCGACAGAAAAAAATGAATGTTCAAAACAGTCTTGCCATCTTAATGGCATTAAAAAATCTAAAAGATTAAAAGATAAAAGCCCTTTCTAGAGAAGAGACAGCTTCACAGCTTAGAAGCTCATATTCTAAATGATCTGCTTTGGGACACCGATGACTATCAAAACTTTTGTCGCATAAAAGTGGATGACTTCTACTATCAATGGTGAGAATGAAACACTTTTTAAAATCTAAATAAATGCTCATAATTCAGACATACATATATTTATGTGTGTTATTATATATATATGTATATATATATATATATATATATATATATATATATATATATATATATATATATATATATATATATATATATATATATACATATACTATATATATATATATATATATATATATATATATATATATATATATATATATGTATATATATATATATATATATATATATATATATATATATATATATATATATATATATATAAAATAGGATGTGTGTATATATGTATGTATGTATGTATGTATGTAACGTAATGGCTCCAAAACGGCTGAGCCGATTTTGACGAAATTTTCAGGTAACCTTCAGAATACTCGGCCGGGTGACACTGTGAAGTCTGATTTTTTATTTTCGGTCTGTGGGCGGAGGGGCGTGGCAAAATCCAATTTTCATATTGCACCACCAATGACATATACATATATTGATTTTTTGTGCTTTTTTTATTTTATTTCACTTTTTTTTGGAAAGCCGTTTTCGTTCTTCTAAACGAGATATCAAACTCTTAATTAGGTTATGTAGTTCCGAAGATATTTACAAAAAATCTATGTTAATAATAATTTAATATTAAAATTTTAGAACTTTCGAAATGTTGCATTAAAAAATCCGAGTTTTCAGTTTATTTTCAAAATATTTACATCATTCGATAACACAAGATATTCCGCGCTTACTAAGGTGCAACATTGTACAATAAGTGAAAGATCTATATACATATATACAAAACAGGATATATATGTAACGTATGGACTCCAAAACTTTATGATATGTATTCCATGGATTTTTATTTAAAGGCCGTAAGTTACGTTAAACGTTCAATTTAATTCGTACGGTAATATAACTTTTGAGCTGTTTGCTTAGGGCCGGCAACGCGGACGGCGTCAGCTATATGTACATAAAAATCACGTGTATGTTCGTGATCGCTAAACTCAAGAACTACTGCACCGATTTTGACCAAACTGTATATACATGTTCTACGGGACGTGAGGAGTGTTTCTAGCGCGATAAGCCTGCTGCGTTTTGCTGAAGGCGTTGGGTCCTTAATCAGCGTGTAGGGGAGTTAATTAGCCCGGTATTTGAACAATAATTGCTATGTCGGTTTAGTGCAAATATAAAGGCAAAACAACGTTTGCCCGGGTCAGCTAGTATATATATATATATATATATATATATATATATATATATATATATATATATATATATATATATAACTATTAGGTTCAGAATAATATTAAAAACTAAATACTGTCATGAGAGACGCCGTACCGCCAAAAACAAGTTTAGCAATAACGTTACGCTATATAGCCACTGGAGACTCTTACAGATCTTTGGAATTTCTCACTCGTATATCCCGAAAAACAATTTATACCTGAAGTCTTGAACGCCATAATCATTGCTCTATCAGATAGATTCTTAAAGGTAAAATTAAAACAAAAACATAACTTTTTAAGGATCCTACATAAGTACATATTAAAGGGAATTTGCTTTAAATTAAATAAAGGTCAAATCCCATTATTACAAAGCTTAAAATTTTATGAAATTTCAAAAACGCAATCCAATGAAAATTTGCTGGGATAATATAAATCATGGATATGCATAATATCTGTGTTTATTTTTAGATACCGTGCAATGAAAGCGAATGGAGAAATATTTCACATGATTTTAATAAGTTGTGGCAGTTTCCACATACTTTGGGTGCTATTGACGGCAAGCACATTCGAATCAAACGACCTCCAAATGCTGGTTCAGATTTCTATATTTATAAAGGCTACCATAGCGTTGTGCTCTTAGCTGTAGCGGATGCCCACAGCAGATTTATATATGTTGATATTGGTGGTAATGGGAGAAAATCGGATGTCGTTATTTTAAAAAACAGCAGTTTATTATCCAACTTGAAATCCGGAAATCTAAATATACCACAAGATGAGAATTTACCGGGAAAACTAACAAAAACGTCTTACTTTTTCATTGGTGACGACATATTTGGCTTAAATTGAAACTTGCTAAAAGCCTATAACCGTAATACAAAATTGACCACAGCCCAAGAAATTTTTTATTATAGGCTCAGCCGAGCAAGAATTTCAGTAGAAATGGCCTTTGGCAGACTGTCAAGCCGATTCCGAATATTTCACAGGCCTATAGAAGTCGAAGTAAAGACGTGCGATCTTGTTATTAACGCTTGCTGCATTTTTTCCAGTGGCTCAAAGTTAAAAAACAGGGGGCAAATTACGGCATTCGATATCGATCGAAATTTCAAACAAAATTTTCTTGAATTGTATTGAAATTTCGATCGATATCGAATGCCGTAATTTGCCCCCCGGTTGCAAATCCAGTACTTGTTGCAATAGAATAACAAATGTTATTGCCTTAAATATGCATCACTAAACCACCATTTTCAAAATTTTATCAACATTCTTACACCACATAGAACCTACAATATTTTTGTAAACCGTTTTTAAGTTACAATGAAAATCATGAAAATAAAGTAATAAAATTCATTTAAAAATTTATTTGGTTTTTATTTCATATTATGAATTCTTATAAAATTTTCAGGTAACAAAACATAAGAGGTAAAAACGTAACATAATATAACTAAAAAGATAAATTTCAATTATGATTAAAATTTGCAAACAAATCTAATTTATATTTTAATGCACTTATATTATATTAAATTCCATCACGAAATTCGTTTTATCTTTGTTTGTTTGGTATACAAACATTTGTACATATTCAGTACAGTACAGTACAGTAGTTAAATGAGTAAAAAGTAAAAATAATTTGATAATTATATCTCAACTGTAGCAACAACAATATACATATATGATATGAAAAACTATAATTAAAAAAAAATTATATTTAAAGGCAACCATTCAGTCTTCTCGGTGGGCGGGTGTGAATGTTTTCCCTTTCTTTAAACTTCACTCTATATTGGTTTCATTTATGGAAGTTTGCAAAATGTCCGGCTTATTTTCTTTCAGAATTCTTTTGCTTATCATGGTCTGAATTTCAGTCATGGCTTCAGCAGCAGATGTAAGTGAAAGTTGCGCCAATTGCAATGAAATTGATCTCCCAAAAGGAATATACATATTTTCCTTTTCATTTTTTGAGGACGACATCACCATTGCACACGAAACATCAGCTTGTCGCACAAAGGCATCTATTGCGGAATTAAATTTTTCGTCCCTTTCAATTCGTCTCTTTTTTGCAGATTTGCTTGCATCTATTGAAGTTCCTGGAGACTCCGAGCTGTTATTTGAAAATAACCTTTCTTGACTTCCGACAAGGCTATCATTTAAACTTTCTTCAACTGATGCAGTCTTCTACACCAAAAGACAATGTGCATGTTTCTGGTTCTCCCTTTCAAGATAATAACTCATTAACACTACTTTGTTGTTAGTATTTTTGCACATTTACATACCTGGATAACATTGCTTGCCGTCTTCCTGAACATTACAGCAGTGTCTAGGAAATTCAATTCTTCAAAATAAAATAAATGAGGCACATATAAGTCTTCTGCAGAAGATCTCGGTTTTTTGGAACATTCAATTTTCCTCTTTTCTGCAACATACGCGCTGCGCAAGCTTTTACCTTTTTTTTTACCTCGTCTTCACCCTTACACAAAATTTTTTTAATTTCTTACCAAGCATTCCTCTTCATATCAATCCTTTTGTATTGTGAACTTTTAATATCCCAAAGGCACGGGAATTGTTGATACAAATGAATAACTTTAAATATATCCTTACAACTCCATTCCATTTTGGACAGCCTGAAACTCTAAAATAAAAACCAAGAATTCAGTTGAACTAATACAAAATTAACGTATGTGTATATGCATAAATACTTACCTGTTTTGCAATGGAAATATTACTAAACTATAAATTTCACTTCTTTAGGTAATGTTTTAAATATTTTTTCCCTAAAATTGCAATGGCGGCTTTTCGTACACAAACACATAGTTGCTTTTTTGACAGCTCATCTCATAAAATTGTTCTGATGAGATTTCTTATAACAATGCTCTCATAAGAATTATTATAAGATTAAGATAACATTGATTGGAAGTCTACAAGTAACATAAACCTCTGCGAATGAATTTGACATTCTCATCGCAGATATTATGTTACGTGTAGACTCTATGTAAGGGAGATTAACCACGTAACAAAACGAACAATTAGCTCAGATTTAGCTAGTTTGTTCGATCCTTTGCGGCTACTATCGCCAATTGTAGTTACCGCAAAAATATTTATCCAAGAACTAAGTTAGACTGGGATGAGGCTCTGCCAGAAAATCTTCATTCAACTTCGGTTAGATTCAGACAAGAGTTAGAACACATAAAAGATCTAAGAATCACCCCACATATCTTCGAAGGACATGTGACATCCTACATACAAATTCATGCCTTTGCAGACTCATCAGAAAATGCATACGGCGCAGCAGTCTACATTAGATCAACAACGAAAAATAATTAAATTATTGTGAGATTATTATGCTCAAGGTCCCGAGTAGCACTTTTAAAGCGTCAAACATTATCCCGTCTCGAACTCTGTGCAGCACTATTAAGCGCTCAGCTCACATCAAGAGTAAAGAAAGACTTAAAATACAAGGATGTTCCTACTTATTTATGGACAGATTCAGAGCTGGTCTTGGCATGGATCAATTCACAGTCATCATTATATCAAACGTTTGTGATACCGGATAATGACCCGATATCAAAATTGCTGATGCAAATGGTGCATGAGGAAAACCGACATTGTGGTCCTCAGGCACTCTTATCACACACAAGACAAAAATACTGGCCAATCAAGGGAAAGTCAATGCCCCGATCAATTGTCCAACATTGCATAAAATGCGCTAGAGCTAAGCCAAGGCTTCTTACTCAAATTATGGGAAATCTGCCATCTACAAGAATCATTCCAGCTCGACCCTTCATTAACTCTGGAGTTGATTTCTGTGGTAAGAGCAGAGGAAAGAGACCTCAGAAGGCCTATATCGCAGTATTCTGCTGTTTTGCTACCAAAGCGGTGCATCTAGAACTAGTTAGCAGTTTAACAACAGATGCATTCATAGGGGCATTAAAAAGATTCATAAGCAGACGAGGCCATTGCAAAAACTTATACTGATAATGCCACCAATTTTGTTGGTGCCAAAAATCAACTGGCACAGTTGTCAGAAGCAGTTTACGGAGATTCAGCTACCGAAAAAATAGATAAAGAATGTACAGCTCGAGGCATTATGTTTCATTTTATACCACCAAGATCACCTCATTTCGGAGGCTTATGGGAGACAGCAGTAAAATCGGCCAAACATCTCCTTGTACGAAGTGTATCAACAGCATCACTAACATATGGGGAACTTGACACAGTGATCAAAGAGATTGAAGGAATTCTTAACTCCCGACCCATAAGTCCGATGTCAGACAATCCGAACGTTTTGGCGGCATTAACCCCTGGCCATTTTCTCATAGGAGCGCCACTCAACTCCCAAATTGACGTAGCAGCCACCAAAAACCGAAAGAATCTTCTCACTAGATAGAAGTTAGGTACACACTTAAAATCAGAATTTTGGAGGCGTTGGTCAAAAGAGTACCTGTCAGAACTTCAACACAGACACAAATGGAACAAACAACAGGATAACATTAAATCGGGAGAGATGGTAATAATAAAGGAGGACAACACAACTCCTTTACAGTGGCCTCTAGGAAGAATCGTAAAAACACACAAGGGCGATAATGGCTTCATTCAAGTAGTTGATGTCAAGACATCAAAAGGAGTTTGCAGAAGACCAATTTCTAGGCTGGCACTATTACCAATAAGTAACTCTGAAAATGACGATCCTTCCCCCTTTGACGTAATCCCTCAACAAGGTGACTCGATGAGCACAAGCATTCATCAGAACGAAAAGCCTGAATGTGATAAAAAAAATAATACAAGCCTGTGTTAGATAACACGGGCGCATAGGTCAGACGTAGAATACGTTAGTCATTTTGCAATTAAAATATATGAATTAAATATAATTTTTGATAAATGATTTAAATCTATCAATAAATTGATATGATATGAATGATATGGCATCACAATAGATTACCTGCTTTCCAACTACTTCCCGATATATTCACAGAAATGTGCGTATACATCGCAAATCCTTTGTATTAATGTACATACACACACATTTACACGCTGCTCGCAGAAGTAAACAAACGACAGCAAAGATCTGTAAACTTTCAAGCACACACGTGTCCACGCTCCCCTCCCTTCATTTGATGATCCCGTCCAAACGAACTAACAACCAACCGATCGAACAAAACGAAATGTACACACACACACATTTACACGCTGCTCGAAAAGTATATAAACAAAGCACAGCAAAGCTAAAATCATTTGATTTCACAACAACAACAACAAAAACAACAGCGGCATTTACAAACCAACAACAACAGCGGCATGTACAAAAAAAGTCTAAAATATCATGCTCTAAAATATTTATTTCCTTAACTACATAAAACTTTTATATATACATAGACATATACGGGTATGTTCCAGGTTTCGACTCGGATTGAAAACGAAAAATTTTTTGAATCCCCATAATTTATAAAATGGTGTTCTGAATTCAGCATGTTTTTCCACATTCGAAGTTTATGTTCGAAAAAAAATCTAAATGTCAACGGCCACAGTTACGCAAAAATCGACGGCGGTCGGCAAAAAAGTAGCAAAAAAATTAACAAATTACAAAAGTAACACCCAATTATCAGGATGATTTTTTTACTTGTCTTTAAGACATGTCTTTTTTGTTTGTTGGCATATTAGGTAGATAAGAAAGAGGGGTAGCAAAAGAAACATCGTTTCTGTTTTCGTGATTTTTTTACAACAACAATGAAGAAAAATACATCTCTTCCTTTTAGCTGTCATTCGCAATTTTACTATTATATTTTATTTGCATTCGTCTGTTAAGGTAGTTATTTCTCTGTGTTCTTCTTTATTTTTCTTGTTTTAAAGCGACAAGTGTTTGTTTTTTGTTTTGTGTGTATATAAATAAAATAAATATAAATAAAAAGTTCAAATAAATATAACACATGTGGAAAAATGAAATTGTGGAGCTTTTAATATCTAAATATCAGGAACACGAAAACTTGTATGATGTAAGTAATCCTACATATATGGACCGTGTCAAGCGATCTAGCTCTTTGTTCACAATCTGCCAAGAGCTAATGATATATACTTTTTAAAGTTATATTTTAATAAAAGACGAAATTATTTCAATTAATGTACTTATAATAATTTAACTTGTTTTATTTTAATTTCAAAATAATAAACCAAAGTATTACATTTTACGAATAGGCACAATAAAATAATATATTTTTCATATACATATGTACCTACTCAAAAACCTTTAAATATTCATTTTTAAAGTGTTTCCAAATTGCCTGGTATACTTCCGGAACTTCACGACAAAGAAAGGTTTCACATAGTCTCGTCTGATAATTTGTGCTTTTGATAGACTGTCCAGTAGCGAGGTATGGGAGTGTAGCTTCCAGTTTCTCTGCTGGAGTTATCGCTTCTCTCATGATGGTATATTGTTTTACTATATCACCTTCGATTTTTGCGAGTATCAAATTAAATGTCTCTCGGCTTATTCTGATATAGTTCAGAAAAGATGACTTATCTCCCAAGGAGTCGTTCATAAGAAACGAAAATGTACCTCGCTCCACTCAGCATTTCCGCCATTGCTTCACCCACTCACTAGTTTTAGTCAACTAGTTTTACCTCCATTGCTTTCTTCGAGGTTTTTCTGTATAGCACCCAATTTTGATTTTTTTTAAGAAAATTTGCTTTTTTAAATACTTTACTTCTCAAGTTATTTAATTCCATTTTTGGCGCCCAAATTATAGAAATAAAAGGAATTAAAGATAAAGTAAAAAAAAACAACTATGGCTGTCAAATAAGAGTTTTTTTTTTACAACAACAGTGAAGAAATAGACATGTTTTAAAAATTTATCATGAAAATGTGACATGATTTTGGGAGCAACTTTAAAAGAAAATAAAAAAAGACATGTCTTAAAAAATCATCGTGAAAATTGGATGTAAAAGAATTTACAGAGTATGAAAAAGATATTCAAATTTTTCTTTTAATTTTCAACGCGAATAAAAACAAAATTAATATTCTTAAAGAAATATAGAATGAAAATAAAATTATTCAATACTCTCAAAAAAGACAACGAACGAAATTAAAATTATTAGCTTTTGGTTTATCTGCTTGCCTGGCGTTATTTATCAGCGCGGCTGTTTGCCGGCTATAGACAAATCGACTACGTTGTCCTGGCACCTTTTGTTGTTAAAACAAAGTATTGCCTGATTATTACATTGTGATTTTACAACTAAATGCAATCGAATTATTATAATTATTGTTTAAATAGATTTATATATATGAAATTAGTTTTAATTTCCTTCAAAAAAATTCATTTTTCTTTATCAATAAGATCTAAATGCATTGAGATTTAGTTCAAAAACGATTGACATATCAAACTTTATTATGTAGGGCAACTTTGTTTTTTCGAACAAAAACAAAATTGTTGTATTTTTTCATGTCTTTTTTTACACAAGTGAGATCTTGCAAAACCAAATTGAAATTTTTGGCAAAGTTTCAAAAAAATTTGTTTGCATTAATATTTCTGTGAAAAATTTAATTTTTTTTTATTTATAATAATATATAGTTTATTTACAAGTTTTAAAATATAAAAGGTACAAAGGTATGAGATTTTACTAAAAGTATTACAACAATAATAGTCTTATAATTAAATTTACAAAACTAATAAAATTAAAATACAAGCTTAAGGAAAATTTTTCAAAAAAAAACCTTTTTATCACTGAGGGAGTTATAAAGAATTTTATTTGGATAATCACTAATACTTCATTCCTAACGGACGAATCTTAGTGATTACCTTGTAAATTTCTTATTGTATCAAAGTTGGACAATCTGCATTTCTCATTAAATGTCAGTGTCAGTTTACTAGTAAATGAGTTTATCATCTTGTGTCCAAAGTTACAGTGGAGTAAATTTGTCGGATACCTACGAGGAAGATCATGAATTATTTTCAAATTCTTATTTTGTATAATTGGAAGCTTTTTTGTATGCGTTTTTGCAGTTTTATGAAACCATACTTGACAGCCGTACGTCATAATTGGTCGAATACACATTTTATACAACAATATTTTATTTTTCATGTTCAGTTTTGATCTCCTGTTAAGAATGGGATACAGCGCGCGACCACATTTTATAGCTTTTTCATAAATAAGACTAATATGCTGCTTAAATATTAGTTTCTTATCCAAGGTGATGCCCAAATACTTAATTTCTGATTTTACAGGTATAACATTTCCACGACAGAACATAGTTTGAGAAGGAATGCGTTTTGGAGACTTATTATATGGAAAAATAATAGCTTGCGTTTTATTATCATTAACTTTAATTTTCCATTTACTAAAATACTTTTGACTTGAATTTAAGCTCTCTTGCATTCTCTTCACTATTGAGTTAGAAACTTTACCACTACTAATAAAAGCACTGTCATCTGCATAAAATGCAGCTTCTTGATTTCTGCGTAGACCGATATCGGACGTATATAATGAATATAATGTTGGAGATAAAACAGAACCTTGTGGTAGACCCGCATATATATTTTTTTCATCGGAAAAATTTTTATCTACATATACCATGAACGAACGACTATCTAAAAAGCTTTGAATCGGTTTTTGTAAATATAACGGAAAGTTGTAGGAGTTTAATTTAAACAACAAGCCATTATGCCATATTGTATCGAAAGCTTTTTCAACATCAAGTAATATAATTCCTGTACTCCTTTGATTTCTTTTATTATTTTCAATAATATTAACCACACGTTTTAATTGATGGACAGTGGAGTGCTCTCTTCGAAATCCAAACTGTCGTTGATTAATGATATCATTCTGCTCAGAGAATTCAACGATTCTATTGTGGATAATCTAAAAAAAAAAAATTTTATTTTTTTGATGAAGTTCAATAAAAAACACTTCAAACTAAAAACCAAAATTGTATTTTTCTTAATAATGTTAGCATTTACAAGAATAAAGTACGATTCGTTTTACTTTCACCCACCCCTTACTACTCTAATTGAAAACGAATAAAAACATGGGGATGTGAATTGCAGAACACCAAAAATGCTAAAGTAATCCACTTTCGAGTGAATTCGGATTCTAGAACATACCCGATAATTTTTTTAATGTAATTCGAAACAAAACATATTACCAAAATTGAGTAACACATAAAAATTGCTAAAATATGTTTTAATATATAAGTAAAAGTGGATGAAAATTAACAAAAATTTTCTCAAAATTTTGTGCTCAAGATCAACACCCCTACCTTACCGTATAACGTATTCTACGTTAAAACGGACAAGAGTGTCGATGGGCCAAAGCATCTTCGCTATTATGATGGCGATCATATTAATGCAACTAGTATTAGGAGCACAAATACATATTAAAAGGTTCGAAAATAGTCTGGGCATACATTTTTAAGGAACTGGATCCGCAACAATTTCAACTATAGAATGGCAATTATTAGTTTGCTATGACTTAAAAGAATTTTGGACTGAAGCGGCAACCTTTTCACAAGGAACACAAACCTTAAACAATCTATGCAAGCAAATGCAGGACAAAACTACATGCACATGCCTGGTCAAGCATTTTGAACACACAGAAGCGGAATTAAAATCAGACAGCACTCTGTTGTCTGGGCGGATAAAAAAAGAGCAGCAATCGATCCAGTTGGAAATATCGCCCATTCACTTTTTGGTGTATTAGACTCCGAATACGCTAAAGATATGGCCGATACAATTTCTCAAAATACGGAAAACGGAGAGCATCTTCTCGACCTATTAAAAAATCAAACCTCAATCATTGACGCTACAATAAACATAATGAAATTAGATCAAGAAGCAGTAAAGAAAGAATTCGATCAAATTGATTTCCAAATTGAACAAGTACGCAATATGCTAATTGACGATCGGAAGCAAGAAAGGATTTACCGTATTTTTTTTTTGTCATTGTGCATACAATTTACAGCAGCGAAGCTCCAACAGACACAATTATCAATACTTGATATTTTAACAAACACTCACCATGGTATTATAAGCCCACTACTCTTAACTCCTCATCAATTACAGCAACAAGTAAGGAGAATCAAAATGCATCTTAGCGAATCACTGGAACTGCCGGTAAATCAGGAAAATACGTTACAACTATACAAACTCATGAAGGTCAAAGGAGGGTTCACTGACAACATAGTAGTTTTCGGTATAACATTAATACTAGTTCAACGTGAACGGTGTGAAATATTTAATATTATTCCAGTGCTAGCACCTGTTTTAATCATCAACACTGCTCTCAACCAATATTTTACCATTAGCAAATCTGAACTCAGCTTATGTTCACTCATCACAGAAGATAGATGTCTGTGCTCTAAAGGTCAAATAAGGCATCAACATGGCTCATCAACATGTGCCTGCGAGCTGAATTTATTTCACAACAACACCCAATCAGATTCCCCAGTACAGCAAATGAAATACAAAGAAGTTTGGATTCCCCTTCATCACCAAAGTGGATATATTCAGTTTTAAGCTTATCCCAGGCAACAGCACTATGCAAAACGGAAATCACACAATTCACACTTAAAGGATCTGGCTTGCTTGAATTGGAACCAGAGTGCAACTTTAAATATAAATTCACGACGTTGCGTGGACAGAACCTAATATCCAGCAAGTTTGAAAAATCATATACCAGCTTCTGGGAACTTACGCAACAACGACACGAAGAACGCATCAAACCATTGTTACCAAAAGAAAATGCGAATCAATATATGTATTTCCCAAGTTAAAAATTTAACAGCTCTTCAAAAATCATTAGAAACACAAGAAATATTAGGACTCCCAAACAAACTTGAAGCTCGCAATTATCATCCCATGACGGTTGGGTATACATCATTAGTGATTGCCATTAGCATTATCACATATTTACTAGTAAAATAAAGGTGAAAACAACGGTCAACTCCAATTTCAGCACCTCACAAGCAACAACTAGATTCAGACTTCACCGTTCACATATAACAACCAACACAACCTTCAACAATAACCCTAAAGCAAGAAATATTTTGAGCTGCACTCAACGGGGGAGGATGTTAATGCACGAGCATTATTTATTAAATTATTTAAGTTCAATAAACGTCAGTATTTTAAATTATTTAATAAACTTCAGCACACTAAATTATTTAAGTTCAATAAACGTCAGCACACTTGTCCTAAATTAAAACATTTTTTATTACAATTAATTTTTTTTTACTTTATTCTTTTCTTTCACAATTGTAATTTAATATGGCACACGTTTCCTAAATTAACACATTTATTATTGCAATTTAATTTGTTATGCAAAGTAATCATATTTCTTTGATAAAACTAGTATATAAGACTAAGAAACTTCTGAATAAAACAACTCTTACTTTGAAACTAAAAGAAAACAGCATTTTTTTCAACTAAGAGCAAGCAACACGGTTCAAGTGCTGTTGTTGCGCCAATTAAATCAATTCACTTCCAGGTTAAAGTGCTTGAGAAGTTATATATATAAAAAATCATTATTCAAACCCATTGAAGTAATCTTCCCATTTCTTTGAACTACAAGTCTTGGAAGAAAGCCCAAGGAGAAGATTCTTAACATTTTGGTGACCCCGACGTGATCCTGTTATAATTGCAGGACGTCTAAATTCATTGAGTCCGCAGTACTCAGCATATCACCAGTCGATCAACACATTATTCGAGTGGAAATACTAGCAGTGATAGCCAGCTAAATATCATCCACAATGGTGTCATTCGAAGAATTGATTCAAAAGCAAAAGATTCTTGGTGAGAACATTGAAACGATCATCAGAAACTACAAGAAGGATTCCCAAGCCCGAAAGGAGTCGGTGAGCTACTTTCAAGAGAGACTACGCAAATGACAACCAGATTCGGCTACTTGACGACAGACCTATAGATCACTGCTATTTCACGGAAAATTATTATGCCGCAATACAGAAGATTGTAGAACAATATAAACCAATATTCGAAAAATCTATGATGAAGGTAAAGTCAACTTCAGGCAAAATTCCACCAAGAGAGGGCTGTGATGTGTTACCAGCTGAGACAAATGAGTTCTTAAGGCTCAAACGTCGACAAGCGGTAATGATGTCTTCTTTAGAACGATTGCTTAATGACGAATCCACTCATCAGAATCGAAACATCGCATTAAACATATGGCAAGGCATTGAAGCCAAACATTTCCAAATATTTGAGCTCTATGACAACCCAGAGCAACTAGGCTACGACTCCGTGCGCTTTGTACAACTCGAGACTAAGCTGCGAAAGGTAATCAATACAGTAAGCACGATTGAGCAGTCTCAGCAGAACATCAGTGATCCAGAATCCTTGCCTACGCCAAAGGTCGCACTACCAAAATTCGACGGAAATCACCTCAAGTGGCAAGAATTCTATGACATATTTTTATCTCTGGTGATAAGGCGATCAATGCCTAAAATTCAAATGATGTGGTATCAAAAAACACAGCTAATAGGAGAAGCAGCAAATTTAATTAAACACTTCGCTGCCACTGAAGAAAATTTGTACCATGGTGGTGGAGCGGTATGACAACAAAAGATTACTGTTCAACAAGCTTGTGCAAGAGCTAGTATCTACTAGCCCCAATTAAAGGCTATACTGACAACTACAAGTAGCTCCATGACAGAACCAAGGAGTGTCTTTTAGCGCTTCAAAATCTTCAGGCGGATACGAAATCATGGGTATATTATGCTACCTACTACAAAAGAAATTGGACCAAGCAACGCGTCTCCGATATGAGCAAGCGCTGAAGAATCCTCGGGAGGTTCCGACAATCACGGAGTTCCTGGAATTCTTGGAAAGAAATTTCCAATCAATGGAAGTGTTTTCTGAAAAAACGCCGCATTCAAAATCAAGGGTGTGTACTTCAATCACCACAAAGCAAGTCAAAAATTCATGAGTTATGTGCAAAAATGGAAATCATCCGTTATTCGCATGTACCAAGTTTCGTCAGTTATCCACATCAGCAAAACTACAATTGATTCAAAAGCAAACATACTGTGTGAACTGTTTAAAGCCCGGTCACAACTCTAAAAACTGTATGTCAGGGGGTTGCAAGGAATGCAGCAAAAAGCATAATACATTGCTGCACTTGGAGAGCTCCAATCAAGGCAATAATCCAGCAACATTATCAACGCCAGCGGCAAACATTTCAAACAACAAAAATCTACAAGGCGATCACTCATCATCTAGAAATCAAGACGCCATATCACTTACAACGTACAACCAATCCAAAATCCCAACTACGTTCTTGTGAGCACAGCAATGATAAAAATACGAGCTAATGAGAAGGAGATACAATGTAGAGCACTTCTCGATTCAGAATCCCAACTGAATTTTGTCAGCGAACATCTAGTTAAACGTCTCGGAAATTAACTAAACCAACATCAATCTCTATTAGTGGCATCGCTTCTAGTGACACTAGGGCAACACGCCGAGTAAACGTAGCATTACATTCAAGAATCAATAATTATACCGCACGGCTTGAAGCAGCGGTCCTTCTGCACATAATTTCACCTCACCCATCACAAGTTATCAATATAGATCATTGGCCAATTCCAAAGAACATTATGCTAGCAGACCCACAGGTCAACCCTCCTGACAAAATAGATGTTCTACTTGGGGCAGAATTTCATCACCAACTACTGTTAGGTGGGCAGATTCAACTTGGTAACGATTTGCCCATTTTATGACACTTTACTTGGCTGGGTAATTTCTGGTAGAATTGGAGAACATGAATAATCAACTGCAGCATGCGAAATATGTACTGAAGACGAAGTTAATTTGGAAGAAGCTATTGCTCGGCTCTGGGAACTGGAACTATCAGCACATCTGATAGATGTCTTTCGGTGGCTGAAAGACAATGTGAAAACTATTTTTTGCAGACTCACACCGTTGACAAAAGTGGAAGATTCGTGGTGAAAATTCCATTCTGCACTAGCTCAAACACTCTTGACGAATCCCATGGAGTAGCTTTCAACAGACTTCTATCATTAGAAAGGCGATTATCAAAGTCTCCAGAACTCAAAGCTCAATATATAAATTTCATGAAAGAATATGAAAAATTAGGGCACATGGCCCAAATAGACATAAACTCTACCCACCAAACCAATAAGGTATTATAAACTAAATACAGTCACATATGAAACGAGACGCGCACCTTATCTAGCTACAAAATGCTTAGAACAAATTGCGAAGACAAATGTTTACTCGAAAACTTCTATGTAGATGACGGTATTGGCGGAGGGGATGACTTACCCACTGTGCTAGCAATTCAGTCAGAACTACATACAACACAACATGACAAACTGTGTGTGAAAATATGCCTAACACAGCGTCTACAACTGCGATTAACATTGACATAATATGAAAGAGAACGTCGGCAGAATGAGAGAACGGATCATTTTATGTTAATCTTAATATTGCACAAGAGGAATGCGTATTTCTATGTAAGTAAGTAAGTAATGTAATGGGGGTTTGGCCCTGTCCCTAGCAGTTTAATACGTTCGCAAATAGGATCAGTTCCTTCAGTGGGAGCATTAGCAGATCTTCTTCACTCAGCGTATATGCATGTAGAGTTCTGTGTCTCCTGTGGCACAATGCCCCACAATTTGCTATCAAGTGTTCCATCGACTCCTCATCTTCACCGCAAAATCTGCAGATGTCCGTGTCAGATAAGCCCATTCTGTATAGGTGGGATTTGCAGGTGTAATGGCCTGTGAGCGCCCCTACCAGCTTCCGTAGGCTTTTCTTGTCCAGTCTTAGAGCCAGATCCCCTGTGTCCTCTCTCGGATAGGATCTCCACAGTTTCCAGTATCGCGTAAAGTTCCGCCTGGAAAATTATCGTATCCCTGCTCAATGTTATAGACCTGTGTGCTCTAGGCCCCACTATTCCCGCCCCAACTCCTTGGAGCGACGTATTTCTATTACTGTTATAACAAATCATAAATCATTGATTGCAGCGAAGAAAAGACCTATTAGCCATCAATAGAAATTTTGTGGATTTTTTAGTTGGAGAATATTTCTTATACATTGTGCTGTTTGTCTTCAGTAAGTGCAATTAATAGAAGTTTATTTGGATTTAAAAATATAAAACTTGAAAGTTATTTGAGAATATTTCCAATCGACAGAAAAAAATGAATGTTCAAAACAGTCTTGCCATCTTAATGGCATTAAAAAATCTAAAAGATTTGATGGATATTGCCGATGATGAAATTTGTAATGAACGGCAATGTTGGGTAAAGCCCTTTCTAGAGAAGAGACAGCTTCACAGCTTAAAAGCTCATATTCTAAATGATCTGCTTTGGGACACCGATTGCTATCAAAACTTTTGTCGCATAAAAGTGGATGACTTCTACTATCAGTGGTGAGAATTAAACACTTTTTAAAATTTAAATAAATGTATGTAACGTAATAGCTCCAAAACGTCTGAGCCGATTTTGACGAAAATTTCAGGTAACCTTCAGAATACTCGTCCGGGTGACACTGTTAAGTCTGATTTTTTATTTTCGGTCTGTGGGCGGAGGGGCGTGGCAAAACCCAATCTATATATAAAATAGGATGTGTGTATGTATGTATGTATGTATGTATGTAGGTATGTAACGTAATGGCTCCAAAACGGCTGGGCCGATTTTGACGAAATTTTCAGGAAACCTTCAGAATACTCGGGCGGGTGACACTGTGAAGTCCGATTTTTTTATTTTCGGCCTGTGGGCGGTGGGGCGTGGCAAAATCCAATAATTCATAAAATGAGAACGGCTTGGCCGATTTCTGTAAAACTTTTTGTCAGTTGTTCGTATTTTTGAGGAGAAGGTTTTTATGGAAGACAATTTTGGAAAAACCCTCTGGAAAAGTCGGAAAATTGGAAAAATCGAAAATCGAGTTTTTGTATAAAATTTTGTTTGAAATTATTCCTTAATGGCTTTTCAAATTAAAAAATAGAAAGTTTGTCTGAAGGCTTAAAATTGGGGCGAGGCGAAGTTAGCCTGGTCCGCTAGTAGTTCATTGTAAAAAATATTCTGATTATTAGAAAGTAAAACACTCCGATTCATGGACAGTTTCTGCGGAAGTTTTATTAACAACTGTGCTAAAAAATACATACAATACAATAAGTAAAATACTTCAAAATGAATTAATATAACAATTCCCTTAAAACATAGAGAGAGTAAAAGATGATTTGAGTGACATAACCGTAAACAGTTATAGCATAACTTCTGCTGGTCATAGTCGACTTGCAATCAGGCTACATTTTTTACATCCTCGGCCCGGCCATGACTGATGATACCTCCAATGGATACAGTAACTGAATAGGTCTCTTTAGGATTAAGTTGTTATTTAATCGTACATTGCACGCTCGTACATGACCATCTCTGCCCTGGAATACAGATTCTACCACAGCTAGTTTCCAAAGCAGTCTGGACTTCAAGTCTTCATGCACTAAGACGACATCTCCCACTTTGATGCTGCGAATGGGACCAGGTTTATTGTGATGAATAGTGCGCAACTGTTGTAAATATTCAGTTTGCCATCGCTTGAAATACCGCTTAATTATACTTTGCCTTAAGTTCCATGACTTAGCCATAGATGATTGATCGGTTTGAAAATCTGTTGGAATAAAAATTGCTTTTTGATTAGTAATAAAATGAGCCAGAGATAATGGCTCTAAATCGTTATGATCGTTGGTAATGTAAGTTAATGGTCTAGCGTTTATGACGCTTTCAGCCTCTGCTAAAAACGTTCGTATTTCGTCAAAGCTCAAAACACTTTTACCAATTGCTGCTTTTAGACAGTCCTTGACGCTCCGAACTAATCGCTCCCAAAAACCACCCCACCACGCTGCTCTTTCGGGAATATATTTCCAGGTAATGCCTCTATGCGCAGTTATTTGTTGGATCTTTGTACGCTTCAATAATTGCTCTAATTTTCGTAACTCTAAGTCAGCTCGCTTGAATGTCTTTGCGTTGTCGGATATGATAGTTGCTGGCGGACCAAATCTTGATATAAATCTTCGTAAAGCATTTATGCAACTTTCAACCGTCATATCTTTGACTAACTCTAAATGTACAGCGCGAATTGCCGCGCAGGTAAACAACATAATGTAAATCTTTCGCTCTCTTATTTCACCATCGCTTTTAATGTAAAGAGGACCTGCGAAGTCGATGCCCGTTGTCTCGAATGGTCTTGTTGTTTTGATACGTTCTACTGGCAAAGTGGTCCATGGCTCTGAAGCGCTTTTTCCATGGAGTCTCTTGCAGATCACACATCGGCTAAGTATATTTTTAATTAATTGTCGCCCTTTTATAATCCAGAAACGTTTTCTTAAAAGTGCTAAAACAGCATTAACACCGCTGGGCATTACCGCGTGATGTGCCTCATTTATTAACATTATGCTTAGATGACAATTCTTAGGTAAGATTATTGGGTTGCACGCGTAATCGCTGAAACCTGAGTTTGATAACTGCCCTTGTAGTCGCATAACACCGTTGATCAAGATTGGGTTTAAGCAAATTAACTTGGACTGAGCTGAGACTTTTTTATGCTTCACTAAATCTGCGTATTCTGATTCGTAGTGCGCCTTTTGAAAATATTTAATCCAATAATCTTCTGCTTGTTGTATTTCACTGTAGACTAATTCGTCAATATTGTTGACAGCAATCAAATTCGAGGACTTTTCTGACAATTTATTTTTACAATTTTTGACAAAGCGAAGTACATAAGCTGTAACTCGTAGCAAATTTTTTAATTTACTGAATTTTTCAACATATAGAATTGGTTCTGTTTTTTGTTTTATCGCTGAACCGGACTCAACTGACGCAAAAAATTTCGTTGAAGACAACAAATTATATTCAATTGGCCAATATTCGGATCTTTCTGCTAACCAGACTGGACCCTTTTTCCAAGCGCTATTTTCTATAAGTTGTTTAGCTTTTAGTCCTCTCGTTAAGAGATCTACTGGATTCGATTTACCGTCGCAATGTTGCCATGCATATATATTGCTTAACTGATTTATTTCGTTGACTCTTGCTTTGACATATGGAATACGTTTACCACTACCATTTATCCAGTTAAGAGCTATAGTTGAGTCTGTCCAGAGATAAAACTCGCTTATTTCAAAGTCTAGTGAACGTTTTAGAAATTCCTTTAATCGTGCGGCCATTAGTGCCGCTGTGAGCTCCAATTTTGGCAATGACAGCTCATCATTTTTTGTTGTTTTGTCGATAGGTCGTATACGATTTTTGGAGCAAATAAAATTTGTGCAAAATTCACCGTTGTCAGTTTTCTGCCGAGAATAAGCAACTGCTCCATAGGCCAAAGGACTTGCATCTGCAAATATGTGAATTTCTACGCTGTATGAATTCGCTGATAGACACCGTAACATTGAATATTCTTTTAAATGTGATAATTCCTCCCGCCAATTTTGAAATTCATTTAGTAAATCGCCACTTAAATTTAGATCCCAATTAATACGTTCCTTCCAAATCTTTTGTAACAGGATTTTAATTCTTAAAGTAAAGGGACCAAGCATACCAAGAGGATCATAAATCCTTGCCATTGTTTGCAGTACATTTCGTTTTGTTGCTCGTGGTGCTTTTTCATCGATTAAATTCTTTAAGTCGACGGTAATTTTGTCGCTGACTGTACACCAAATTATGCCAAGTATTTTTTGCGATATTGGTCGCTCTAACCCATCAGATTGAAAATGCTTTCTCACCTTTGAATGGTTTGAATTCCATTTACGTAGCTTAAAACTCGCCTTTTCCATAATTTCCTTTGCAGTTTTCATAGTAGTTATAGCCGATGCAACTGTCGGTTCACTAATGACAATTTACTGCAAATACTTCCATACTGTGCTTCACAGTTGGACAAATGTTTTTGAATTGTCGCTGTCAAGAGGAAAGGACTGCTTGCTACACCAAAGGTTACTCTAGTCATCCTATATTCTGCAATTGCTGGCAATTCATCTGGTTTGTCTGGTGTATTCTCAAACCAAAGGAATCTATGGACATCTCGGTCGCTATCTGATAGGGAAATCTGTAAGAAAGCTTTTTCAATATCTGAGGTAATAACAATTTTATTGGAACGGAAACTTAACAACATTGATAACAAGTCTGCTACCATATTTTCACCAGTGCTTAAAAGGTCATTCAATGATGTTGTGCCTGGCTCGCTGGATGATGCATCGAAAACTATTCGCATTTTTGTTGTAGCTTTATCTTCTCTGTACACTGGCATGTGCGGCATGTAGTAAACACGATCTTCAATTTTTGAAGTAGAAATTTTCTCAGCAATGCCGTTTTTTAATAAATCGCGTATACCGGCATCATATTTGGCTAATTTTTCGCTGCTTCTCTTCAATTTTAACATTAAGCTATGTAAGCGGCCTATCGCAATTTGTTTTTTATCGTTTAGCTTAGTATTGTTATCACGCCACGGCAACGATACTTCATATCGATTATCTTTTAGAGTTATTCTATCAATTGTTTCGTCAATAATTGCTTTTTCGCTATTTGCTGCACAACTCTATATACCAACTGATTCTAAGTCCCAGAATTTTTCTATATCGAAACCTTCTGCAGCTTCTCTTATTTGAAAGATACAATGAGCATTACCGCTATTATCGTTGGTACCTTGTATTGTCCAACCAAAAAATGTATTGATGGCACACAAATTTCTTAAAATTAACTTACAACCCTGTTTATAAAATTGCCAATAATAATCTTGACCAATCAATAAATTAATTCCATCAATAAGTTTCATGTTACAGTTGACAGCATCAGCCAAATTATTAAATATCTCGTTAAATTTCCTATTTTTTATTTTAGGTACTGGCAAAACATCATCACAAATTTTTGGCACTACTGTTGCATTTATTGTAATCATTTTATCATCATATTGGTTTTTAATTATTATTTTCACGCGCTTAAACATTTCGGTTTTTACATCTTCTTGTTTCTCACCAAATGGAATTATTTTAATTTTCGCTGTTCCACAACATTTTAATTTTAACTCCCTCACCAAATGTTCGCTGACGTAAGTCCTCTGGCTACCGTTATCTATCACAATTCTAGACAAAACGCTTTTATTATTGTTTGTGTCGCTGATTATGCCTTTCGCTGTTTGCAAGAATATAACGCTCTGTTCTGCTTCCAATGTGTTTAACGCTGCTGCACCACTGCTCTCTGCCTTTGGACTTCTCTGTTGCTTTTGCTGTCTCATTTCGTTACTGGCTTTAAGATTATTTGTTTTCTTCTCACACATTGATGTAATATGTCTACCACTACAATGGTCACATTTAATCCAGTTAGCTTTACAAAATTTAGAGCTGTGGTTTTTGTTGGTACATCGAAAACACCTTGCTTCTCTCAACAAAATTCTTTTTTTCTCATCAATAGACAACTGTGCTTTACAGTTTTTGGTGGCGTGATTATCTCGTTTGCAAAAAATACAATTGTTGTTTGTGTTACTGCCGCTAATAAATAGTCCAGTTGCTGTACCGAGATTCGGTTGGACATCTCTGAAGTATGCTTTTCAGACATTTCTGCCTTTTCCAACGCTTCTACCTCCACTTTAATAAAATCAAGTAAACCCTTTAGGCTTTTATCGTTGTTCTCCGCTTCTTCCCTTCCTACTATTGTACTAGAAAGAGCAACTGTACTTGATGTTTTATGATATACTATACGAAGCTGTGCTGGTATTGCACCTAATAAAATTGATTTTACTATGAGGTCATATTGTGAAGGTGAAACTTTTAAAGCTGATAACGATCGAATTGTTGAGCTGACTTCATTATAAAGACGACGAAGACCATTTACATCGCCGTTAGAATGAACTTTACGTAAACAATTAAGCTTTTGTACAAATTGTTCTATTATCTTTTCTTGGTTGCCATATTCCTCTAACAGTAATTCAATGGCTTCATCGTAACATGCTTCTGTAGGCGTAAATCCCGCTATAGATGCTGCCGCTTTCCCTTGCAAAGCTTCACCAAGAAAGTTAAACTTTGCAGCCTTTGATAAATTACGACTATCATGAACTGCATGCTTAAATTGCTCCCAAAAGGGAAGCCAGTTTTCAAAATTTCCGTCGAATTTTTTAAGCTCAAAGGATTTCAACTTTATGCCGCTAAATTCGCTTGTATTATTTGTGACAACGCTAGTGATCCTGTTAGTACTATCAAACGTAAAATGTGTGTTAAGAATATGCTGTAATTTTGCAATAGTGCAAATTGCCTTATCATCATATTCTATGATTGCATCACATTCTCTCTGAAAATCCTCCGGCTTAATTGTAACACGAATAACCTGATCAGCTTTTTGTAAATTAATATAAGCATTCTTTATTCGCTGAATATATATATATATATAACATTCATAAAATGAGAACGGCTTGGCCGATTTCTGTAAAACTTTTTGTCAGTTGTTCGTATTTTCGGAAAATCCCTTCGGAAAAGTCGGAAAATTGGAAAAATCGAAAATCGAGTTTTTGTATGAAATTTTGTTTGAAATTATTCCTTAATGGCTTTTCAAATTAAAAAATAGAAAATTTGTCTGAAGGCTTAAAATTGGGGCGCCGCGAAGTTCACCTGGTCCGCTAGTATATATATATATATATATATATATATATATATATATATATATATATATATATATATATATATATGTATATATATATATATATATATATATATATATATATATATATATATATATATATATCTATGTATATAAAATTGGATGTGTGTATGTATGTATGTATGTATGTATGTATGTATGTATGTAACGTAATGGCTCCAAAACGGCTGGGCCGATTTTGACGAAGTTTTCAGGTAACCTTCAGAATACTCGGCCGGGTGACACTGTGAAGTCTGATTTTTTATTTTCGGTCTGTGGGCGGAAGGGCGTGGCAAAATCCGATTTTCATATTGCACCACCAATGACATATACATATATATTCATTTTTTATGCTTTTTTATTTTCTTTTACCTTTTTTGGAAAGCCGTTGTCATGTTCTTCAAAACGAGATATCAACCTCTTAATTAGGTTATGTAGTTCCGAAGATATTTACAAAAAATCTATGTTAATAATAATTTAATATTAAAATTTTAGAACTTTCGAAATGTTGCATTAAAAAATCCGAGTTTTCAGTTTATTTTCAAAATATTTACATCATTCGATAACACAAGATATTCCGCGCTTACTAAGGTGCAACATTGTACAATAAGTGAAAGATCTATATACATATATATAAAACAGGATATATATGTAACGTATGGACTCCAAAACTTTATGATATGTATTCCATGGATTTTTATTTAAAGGCCGTAAATTACCGTTCAATTTAATTCGTACGGTAATATAACTTTTGAGCTGTTTTCTTAGGGCCGGCAACGCGGACGGGGTCAGCTATATGTACATAAAAATCACGTGTATGTTCGTGATCGCTAAACTCAAGAACTACTGCACCGATTTTGACCAAACTGTATATACATGTTCTACGGGACGTGAGGAGTGTTTCTAGCGCGATAAGCCTATGCTGCGTTTTGCTGAAGGCGTTGGGTCCTTAATCAGCGTGTAGGGGGGTTAATTAGCCCGGTATTTGAACAATAATTGCTATGTCGATTTAGTGCAAATTTAAAGGCAAAACAACGTTTGCCCGGGTCAGCTAGTATATATATATATATATATATATATATATATATATATATATATATATATATATATATATATATATATATATATATATATATATATATATATATATATGTATATATAACTATTAAGTTCAGAATAATATTAAAAACTAAATACTGTCATGAGAGACGCCGTACCGCCAAAAACACGTTTAGCAATAACGTTACGCTATATAGCCACTGGAGACTCTTACAGATCTTTGGAATTTCTCACTCGTATATCCCGAAAAACAATTTATACCTGAAGTCTTGAACGCCATAATCATTGCTCTATCAGATAAATTCTTAAAGGTAAAATTAAAAAAAAAAACATAACTTTTTAAGGATCCTACATAAGTACATATTAAAGGGAATTTGCTTTAAATAAAATAAAGGTCAAATCCCATTATTACAAAGCTTAAAATTTTATAAAATTTCAAAAACGCAATCCAATGAAAATTTACTGGGATAGTATAAATCATGGATATGCATAATATCTGTGTTTATTTTTAGATACCGTGCAATGAAAGCGAATGGAGAAATATTTCACATGATTTTAATAAGTTGTGGCAGTTTCCACATACTTTGGGTGCTATTGACGGCAAACACATTCGAATCAAACGACCTCCAAATGCTGGTTCAGATTTCTATATTTATAAAGGCTACCATAGCGTTGTGCTCTTAGCTGTAGCGGATGCCCACAGCAGATTTATATATGTTGATATTGGTGGTAATGGGAGAAAATCGGATGTCGTTATTTTAAAAAACAGCAGTTTATTATCCAACTTGAAATCCGGAAATCTAAATATACCACAAGATGAGAATTTACCGGGAAAACTAACAAAAACGTCTTACTTTTTCATTGGTGACGACATATTTGGCTTAAATTGAAACTTGCTAAAAGCCTATAACCGTAATACAAAATTGACCACAGCCCAAGAAATTTTTTATTATAGGCTCAGCCGAGCAAGAATTTCAGTAGAAATGGCCTTTGGCAGACTGTCAAGCCGATTCCGAATATTTCACAGGCCTATAGAAGTCGAAGTAAAGACGTGCGATCTTGTTATTAACGCTTGCTGCATTTTTTCCAGTGGCTCAAAGTTAAAAAACAGGGGGCAAATTACGGCATTCGATATCGATCGAAATTTCAAACAAAATTTTCTTGAATTGTATTGAAATTTCGATCGATATCGAATGCCGTAATTTGCCCCCAGGTTGCAAATCCAGTACTTGTTGCAATAGAATAACAAATGTTATTGCCTTAAATATGCATCACTAAACCACCATTTTCAAAATTTTATCAACATTCTTACACCACATAGAACCGACAATATTTTTGTAAACCTTTTTTAAGTTACAATGAAAATCATGAAAATAAAGTAATAAAATTCATTTAAAAATTTATTTGGTTTTTATTTCATATTATGAATTCTTATAAAATTTTCAGGTAACAAAACATAAGAGGTAAAAACGTAACATAATATAACTAAAAAGATAAATTTCAATTATGATTAAAATTTGCAAACAAATCTAATTTATATTTTAATGCACTTATATTATATTAAATTCCATCACGAAATTCGTTTTATCTTTGTTTGTTTGGTATACAAACATTTGTACATATTCAGTACAGTACAGTACAGTAGTTAAATGAGTAAAAAGTAAAAATAATTTGATAATTATATCTCAACTGTAGCAACAACAATATACATATATGATATGAAAAACTATAATTAAAAAAAAATTATATTTAAAGGCAATCATTCAGTCTTCTCGGTGGGCGGGTGTGAATGTTTTCCCTTTCTTTAAACTTCACTCTATATTGGTTTCATTTATGGAAGTTTGCAAAATGTCCGGTTTATTTTCTTTCAGAATTCTTCTGCTTATCATGGTCTGAATTTCAGTCATGGCTTCAGCAGCAGATGTAAGTGAAAGTTGCGCCAATTGCAATGAAATTGATCTCCCAACAGGAATATACATATTTTCCTTTTCATTTTTTGAGGACGACATCACCATTGCACACGAAACATCAGCTTGCCGCACAAAGGCATCTATTGCGAAATTAAATTTTTCGTCCATTTCAATTCGTCTCTTTTTTGCAGATTTGCTTGCATCTATTGAAGTTCCTGGAGACTCCGAGCTGTTATTTGAAAATAACCTTTCTTGACTTCCGACAAGGCTATCATTTAAACTTTCTTCAACTGATGCAGTCTTCTACACCAAAAGACAATGTGCATGTTTCTGGTTCTCCCTTTCAAGATAATAACTCATTAACACTACTTTGTTGTTAGTATTTTTGCACATTTACATACCTGGATAGCATGGCTTGCCGTCTTCCTGAACATTACAGCGGTGTCTAGGAAATTCAATTCTTCAAAATAAAATAAATGAAGCACATATAAGTCTTCTGCAGAAGATCCCGGTTTTTTGGAACATTAAATTTTCCTCTTTTCTGCAACATACGCGCTGCGCAAGTTTTTGCCTTTTTTTTACCTCGTCTTCACCCTTACACATAATTTTCGAAATTTCTTACCAAGCATTCCTCTTCATATCAATCCTTTTGTATTGTGAACTTTTAATATCCCAAAGGCACGGGAATTGTTGATACAAATGAATAACTTTAAATATATCCTCACAACTCCATTCCATTTTGGACAGCCTGAAACTCTAAAATAAAAACCAAGAATTCAGTTGAACTAACACAAAATTAACGTATTTGTATAAATTAATTTTTATTTATTACTTATTAAAACAAATTATTTTTTTTTAACAAACGTAAAATAGAAAATATTGTATTAATGTTCTTTTCTTTATTCTTTTTGGATTTTATTTCACATTAGTTTTTTCAACTTAAATCTATTTTGTTTCTAATTTTGGTTTTCAACTTAAATTTATTTTAAGTTTTTAATTTTGTTTTTCTTTAATTAATTCTGTACTTTAGTTTCCTTAATTTTCTACTACGTAGAACTGTAAAAAGGGTTTTACTAAAGTTTTTTATTTCATTTTTTATTTATTATGTTCAAATTTTTAGCTGTTTACTAGTAAGGTTAGAAGCTGAGTGAGTTGCTTTTGGTTTCAACCATGAATTAAATAAGATCCGAATATCAATAGTGTAAAGGAGATGAGAAAAATGTAAAAATATCAATTAGGCACACTCAATGATATTTTAACAGTTAGGTCACATAGCAACCATCTGTTTTTTCCTTCTTTTTTAATATTACTTACAAAATCGGACTTAGTAACCAAACGATACAGTGGATAACGAAACTTAACACTATAATTTTTAAATTAATTTAATAGGTTCCTTAACTTCTCCCCCCGTTTAAGATCAGTCGTCCTCGACTGAGAAAATATGTTTTAACATTCATTGTCTTAAATATTAAATTCATCTTAGATTAAATTACAATATTGAATTTTAAGTTATTAATATTAAGTAAAATAAACATTTTCCGTTGATTACAAACATAAGTATGTATATTTTAATTTAGGATTAAAGTATGAGTTTTTGATTGTGGTTAATTCTACAAGACTGAAAATTAAGAAATTCATTTTTAATTTATACTTTCATTTAAATTATCTTAATACTATATTTTGTTCGAATGTCTGCTTTTTTTACTATTTTTCTTACAAAATTTTTTTACGATCTAGTCATTTTAACAGAAATTTTTTTTTAAGAATAGTAAAAATTCAAAAGGTTATTTGAAAAAAAATTTCTCCAGTTCTTAACTTTTCATTTTCTACTATTTTGAAAAATCCTTTATTATATTTTATCATTTCAATAAATTCTTTAAACATATTTGTTTTAATTTTTAACTTCTAATTTTCTACTATGTAGAAATTTTATCTTACATAATTTAATTTTCCAAAATCCTTTATGATATTTGTTTTAGTTTTTTACTTCTATGTAGAAATTTTATCTTACATAATTTAATTTTCCAAAATCCTTTATTATATTTGTTTTAATTTTTTACTTCTAATTTTCTACTATGTAGAAATTTTATCTTACATAATTTAATTTTCCAAAATATATGAATATAATTTTTGATTCATTTAACTTGTACTGTATTTTTTTTATTATAATTTTGGTACATGGTATGTATGTATTAATATATTACATACATATTTGAAGTCGTAAAAAAAATTACCTACTAACGACAGTGATAAATGTATTCTTATAAAGAAATATTAAACTAAAAAAAGAACTAAGAAAGGCACAGGTATTTAATTGTAATTGAGACACGATGTGGACAAATGAAATACATACATACATATATATTTAGCAATAAACATTTAACATGAAATGCGTATTTAACAATACAATTTTAACGAAACCGAAAAAGTACAAAAAAATTTCAAACATAAATACATACCAAAACAATTAAGGACCTTTAGTTAGATAAACAAAATTCAGAATAGTTTAAACTTGGTCAGAAATATCATAAATATTTCTGCAAGATTACAATTGAAGTTATTAAGTTATTATGAAGTTCTTTATAATACTTGGTACTATTATCTCCAGATAATAAGAGGGCATTATAAAACAGAACCGATAAAGTGTTTTGACATTGAAATATCATTGCTGTTTGTTTCATTTGCATCAATTGTAGAAGCATCTGATGCATTAAGTACAGTTTCCTGACCATGAATAGGATGATTGTTGATGGAAGCATTTGGTGAGTTATCAACTGCTGTCCTGTGAGCTTCTGTAAATGCATGATGATCACTTAACTATTTCCGTTTTTTTAAATTTTTTATAAGATCCAAAGCATGGGTTTCTACGTTGGGCGCCAATTAATTTTTATTTATTACTTATTAAAACAAATTATTTTTTTTTTAACAAACGTAAAATAGAAAATATTGTATTAATGTTCTTTTCTTTATTCTTTTTGGATTTTATTTCACATTAGTTTTTTCAACTTAAATCTATTTTGTTTCTAATTTTGGTTTTCAACTTAAATTTATTTTAAGTTTTTAATTTTGTTTTTCTTTAATTAATTCTGTACTTTAGTTTCCTTAATTTTCTACTACGTAGAACTGTAAAAAGGGTTTTACTAAAGTTTTTTATTTCATTTTTTATTTATTATGTTCAAATTTTTAGCTGTTTACTAGTAAGGTTAGAAGCTGAGTGAGTTGCTTTTGGTTTCAACCATGAATTAAATAAGATCCGAATATCAATAGTGTAAAGGAGATGAGAAAAATGTAAAAATATCAATTAGGCACACTCAATGATATTTTAACAGTTAGGTCACATAGCAACCATCTGTTTTTTCCTTCTTTTTTAATATTACTTACAAAATCGGACTTAGTAACCAAACGATACAGTGGATAACGAAACTTAACACTATAATTTTTAAATTAATTTAATAGGTTCCTTAACTTATATGCATAAATACTTACCTGTTTTGCAATGGAAATATTACTAAACTATAAATTTCACTTCTTTAGGTAATGTTTTAAATATTTTTTCCTTAAAATTGCAATGGCGGCTTTTCGTACACAAACACATAGTTGCTTTTTTGACAGCTCATCTCATAACATTGTTCTGATGAGATTTCTTATAACAATGCTCTCATAAGAATTATTATAAGATTAAGATAACATTGATTGGAAGTCTACAAGTAACATAAACCTCTGCGAATGAATTTGACATTATCATCGCAGATATTATGTTACGTGTAGACTCTATGTAAGGGAGATTAACCACGTAACAAAACGAACAATTAGCTCAGATTTAGCTAGTTTGTTCGATCCTTTGGGGCTACTATCGCCAATTGTAGTTACCGCAAAAATATTTATCCAAGAACTAAGTTAGACTGGGATGAGGCTCTGCCAGAAAATCTGCATTCAACTTGGGTTAGATTCAGACAAGAGTTAGAACACATAAAAGATCTAAGAATCGCCCGACATATCTTCGAAGGACATGTGACATCCTACATACAAATTCATGCCTTTGCAGACTCATCAGAAAATGCATACGGCGCAGCAGTCTACATTAGATCAACAACGAAAAATAATTAAATTATTGTGAGATTATTATGCTCAAGGTCCCGAGTAGCACCTTTAAAGCGTCAAACATTATCCCGTCTCGAACTCTGTGCAGCACTATTAAGCGCTCAGCTCACATCAAGAGTAAAGAAAGACTTAAAATACAAGGATGTTCCTACTTATTTATGGACAGATTCAGAGCTGGTCTTGGCCTGGATCAATTCACAGTCATCATTATATCAAACGTTTGTGATACCGGATAATGACCCGATATCAAAATTGCTGATGCAAATGGTGCATGAGGAAAACCGACATTGTGGTCCTCAGGCACTCTTATCACACGCAAGACAAAAATACTGGCCAATCAAGGGAAAGTCAATGCCCCGATCAATTGTCCAACATTGCATAAAATGCGCTAGAGCTAAGCCAAGGCTTCTTACTCAAATTATGGGAAATCTGCCATCTACAAGAATCATTCCAGCTCGACCCTTCATTAACTCTGGAGTTGATTTCTGTGGTCCATTTTGGGTTCACTATAAGAGCAGAGGAAAGAGACCTCAGAAGGCCTATATCGCAGTATTCTGCTGTTTTGCTACCAAAGCGGTGCATCTAGAACTAGTTAGCAGTTTAACAACAGATGCATTCATAGGGGCATTAAAAAGATTCATAAGCAGACGAGGCCATTGCAAAAACTTATACTGATAATGCCACCAATTTTGTTGGTGCCAAAAATCAACTGGCACAGTTGTCAGAAGCAGTTTACGGAGATTCAGCTACCGAAAAAATAGATAAAGAATGTACAGCTCGAGGCATTATGTTTCATTTTATACCACCAAGATCACCTCATTTCGGAGGCTTATGGGAGACAGCAGTAAAATCGGCCAAACATCTCCTTGTACGAAGTGTATCAACAGCATCACTAACATATGGGGAACTTGACACAGTGATCAAAGAGATTGAAGGAACTCTTAACTCCCGATCCATAAGTCCGATGTCAGACAATCCGAACGTTTTGGCGGCATTAACCCCTGGCCATTTTCTCATAGGAGCGCCACTCAACTCCCAAATTGACGTAGCAGCCACCAAAAACCGAAAGAATCTTCTCACTAGATGGAAGTTAGGTACACACTTAAAATCAGAATTTTGGAGGCGTTGGTCAAAAGAGTACCTGTCAGAACTTCAACACAGACACAAATGGAACAAACAACAGGATAACATTAAATCGGGAGAGATGGTAATAACAAAGGAGGACAACACAACTCCTTTACAGTGGCCTCTAGGAAGAATCGTAAAAACACACAAGGGCGATGATGGCTTCATTCGAGTAGTTGATGTCAAGACATCAAAAGGAGTTTGCAGAAGATCAATTTTTAGGCTGGCACTATTACCAATAAGTAACTCTGAAAATGACGATCCTTCCCAAGCACAAGCATTCATCGGAACGAAAAGCCTGAATGTGATAAAAAACGGAGAAGAGTGTCGATGGGCCAAAGCATCTTCGCTATTATGATGGCGATCATATTAATGCCACTAGTATTAGCATCACAAATACATAATAAAAGGTTCGAAAATAGTCTTGGCATACATTTTGAAGGAATTGGATCCGCAACAATTTCAACTATAAAATGGTAATTATTAGTTTACTATGACTTAAAAGAATTTTGGACTGAAGCGGCAACCTTTTCACAAGGAACACAAACCTTAAACAATCTATGCAAGCAAATGCAGGACAAAACTACATGCACATGCCTGGTCAAGCATTTTGAACACACAGAAGCGGAATTAAAATCAGACAGCACTCTGTTGTCTGGACGGATAAAAAAAAGAGAAGCAATCGATCTAGTTGGAAATATCGCCCATTCACTTTTTGGTGTATTAGACTCCGAATACGCTAAAGATATGGCCGATACAATTTCTCAAAATACGGAAAACGGAGAGCATCTTCTCGACCTATTAAAAAATCAAACCTCAATCATTGACGCTACAATAAACATAATGAAATTAGATCAAGAAGCAGTAAAGAAAGAATTCGATCAAATTGATTTCCAAATTGAACAAGTACGCAATATGCTAATTGACGATCGGAAGCAAGAAAGGATTTACCGTATTTTTTTTTTGTCATTGTGCATACAATTTACAGCAGCGAAGCTCCAACAGACACAATTATCAATACTTGATATTTTAACAAACACTCACCATGGTATTATAAGCCCACTACTCTTAACTCCTCATCAATTACAGCAACAAGTAAGGAGAATCAAAATGCATCTTAGCGAATCACTGGAACTGCCGGTAAATCAGGAAAATACGTTACAACTATACAAACTCATGAAGGTCAAAGGAGGGCTCACTGACAATATATTAGTTTTCGGTATAACATTACCACTAGTTCAACGTGAACGGTGTGAAATATTTAATATTATTCCAGTGCTAACGATGATCAATAACACATTAGTAGCAATACAACCATGTGCATCTCTTTTAATCATCAACACTGCTCTCAACCAATCTTTTGCCATTAGCAAATCTGAACTCAGCTTATGTTCACTCATCACAGAAGATAGATGTCTGTGCTCTAAAGGTCAAATAAGGCATCAACATGGCTCATCAACATGTGCCTGCGTGCTGAATTTATTTCACAGCAACACCCAATCAGACTGCCCAGTACAGCAAATGAAATACAAGGAAGTTTGGATTCCCCTTCATCATCAAAGTGGATATATCCAGTTTAAAGCTTATCACAGGCAACAGCACTATGCAAAACGGAAATCACACAATTCACACTTGAAGGATCTGGCTTGCTTGAATTGGAACCAGAGTGCAACTTTAAATATAAATTCACGACCTTGCGTGGACAAAACCTGATATCCAGCAAGTTTGAAAAATCATATACCAGCTTCTGGGAACTCACGCAACAACGACACGAAGAACGCATCAAACCATTGTTACCAAAGGAAGATGCGAATCAATATATGTATTTCCCAAGTTAAAAATTTAACAGCTCTTCAAAAATCATTACAAACACAAGAAATATTAAGACTCCCAAACAAACTTGAAGCTCGCAATTATCATCCCATGACGGTTGGGTATACATCATTAGTGATTGCCATTAGCATTATCACATATTTACTAGTAAAATAAAGGTGAAAACAACGGTCAACTCCAATTTCAGCACCTCACAAGCAACAACTAGATTCAGACTTCACCGTTCACATATAACAACCAACACAACCTTCAACAATAACCCTAAAGCAAGAAATATTTTGAGCTGCACTCAACGGGGGAGGATGTTAATGCACGAGCATTATTTATTAAATTATTTAAGTTCAATAAACGTCAGTATTTTAAATTATTTAATAAACTTCAGCACACTAAATTATTTAAGTTCAATAAACGTCAGCACACTTGTCCTAAATTAAAACATTTTTTATTACAATTAATTTTTTTTTACTTTATTCTTTTCTTTCACAATTGTAATTTAATATGGCACACGTTTCCTAAATTAACACATTTATTATTGCAATTTAATTTGTTATGCAAAGTAATCATATTTCTTTGATAAAACTAGTATATAAGACTAAGAAACTTCTGAATAAAACAACTCTTACTTTGAAACTAAAAGAAAACAGCATTTTTTTCAACTAAGAGCAAGCAACACGGTTCAAGTGCTGTTGTTGCGCCAATTAAATCAATTCACTTCCAGGTTAAAGTGCTTGAGAAGTTATATATATAAAAAATCATTATTCAAAACCATTGAAGTAATCTTCCCATTTCTTTGAACTACAAGTCTTGGAAGAAAGCCCAAGGAGAAGATTCTTAACATTTTGGTGACCCCGACGTGATCCTGTTATAATTGCAGGACGTCTAAATTCATTGAGTCCGCAGTACTCAGCATATCACCAGTCGATCAACACATTATTCGAGTGGAAATACTAGCAGTGATAGCCAGCTAAATATCATCCACAATGGTGTCATTCGAAGAATTGATTCAAAAGCAAAAGATTCTTGGTGAGAACATTGAAACGATCATCAGAAACTACAAGAAGGATTCCCAAGCCCGAAAGGAGTCGGTGAGCTACTTTCAAGAGAGACTACGCAAATGACAACCAGATTCGGCTACTTGACGACAGACCTATAGATCACTGCTATTTCACGGAAAATTATTATGCCGCAATACAGAAGATTGTAGAACAATATAAACCAATATTCGAAAAATCTATTGTAATGTGTCACACATGTCTACTATGCATACACAATAAACACAAAGAATAAGTAAAACTAAAATCAATAACACATGTGCAGCGTTAGCAGATATTTGAGTGACACACTTTCACTTTCAATTGCAATTGAGTTTTTATTTTAGAAACAATTACATGATTGGTCAAGAGAAATATGTAAGATGATCCTCAATAATGACAAGTGAAATGAAAGACAATTATAATAAGCTAGAATAAGTTAGAAAGGCTAAGATTTATTTTCATAAGTAGTATATAAGCAGAACAAAAATTTGAATAAAACAGATTTTAGAGAATAGAACACATATCGGCTTTAACAGCCTTGTTTTAAATTTAAAGTCTCAAACTTTTTGGCAGTTCCTTTGAACGCCTAGTGTTAAGCTGTTCTCCTTGGCAGCTGTATAAATATAACCAAAGACTATAGGGCATATTGTCATAGGGCGACCCTCAAATGCTAATCCACCACATGGCGATCCTGCCAACATCCCTATAACCACCACATGGCGATCCTGCCAACATCCCTATAACCACCACATGGCGATCCTGCAAAAATCGATCCTGCAAAAATCGGACCAATATAAAACAGTCTGATCCCGCCCACTACGGGCCATAAACATAAAAAAATAAATAAAAAAATTTATATATAGTTTAATCCTGCAACTATTGTTGAATTTGCAACCATTGTATATCCTGCGATCCTACATTTCCATTAACAAGATTGGAAAATGTATTCGATCAACCTGGTAGAGCCAAATATTTTTCAAATACCATAGAAGACGGACTACAAAAAACAAGCAAATTCTTAGAAGAACAAATCAAGAACGTAGTCAAAGTAAAAGACATTTTTTCTTTCCTAAAATGAATCATAATTGCTTACAAAAAATAAAAATTTTATATGACAAATATATAGGCTGGATAGTTTTAGCTCTAATATTAACACCATTAATTGTAGTCTTAGATATAAAAATATTAAAATTCATAAAATTAATTATAAGAGACATAAAGGAAACAAATAAAGTAAAATAAGACAAAAAGAAACTAATATAAATTTCATACGATAAACTAAAATTATTAATACAAAGATGTCAGATGGATGAAAATATCCAAAAACTAAAAGAATTATTTAAAAACCTAAAAAAAAGTCCAGGAAGAAAATATACTGAAAAAACAATACAAGAAAAACTACAAACCATTGAATGTATAAAACATGATTTCTTAGAACATGAAATAGCAGAAACAAAAGAAGAAAATAAAACAGCACTTACTATAGAATTCAACAATATTTATTCGAAAATCAAGGAATATTTAATAGGAAGCAGAAAAAATACTGAAACAGAAATGGCAGCGTTTAATTTAGATACTGTTGCTAAAGCACTACCATTATTCACTGGCAACTATGTAGAATTAGAAAGTTTCTTAATAACCGCGGAACTAATCAACAAAACTCTGTCAGACACTGCAAAAGTAGATTTCCTTCAATATGTTTACTATGCCAAACTAACGTCTAATGTTAGAACAACAATAGGTAGCTACAACAACCCAGAAAATTTTGAAAATTTAAAGACATTATTAGAAAACAGGTATAGGAACACAAAGACAATTCCAGAACTACAAAATAGACTAAACAACTTGTATCAAGGAAAAATGTCTATAAATTCTTATAAAGAAAAAATTTTGGCAATTATAGACAACCTCAATAAATTAGGTATAGAGGAACTAGGAAATGATTCCACACAAGCTGAGAAGAATGTGATAATCAAACTAAACAATAAATTAGCGTTAGATTCATTCAAAAAAGGATTAAATGAGAACCTTAAATCTACCATATATGCATCTCGACCAACAACATTGCAAGAAGCATCAGAACTTGCAATTGAACTTGAGAATGAAAGTAAGGCAATTCATAACGAAATTTTACGGGTCAAAAAAGAGAAACCACGGTATCAACAACAAAATCACAACAGAAACAACACTTTTACTAACCACAACGACAAGTCTAACTATAACCAAAATTTCAACAGAAACAATTACACTAGAAACAACAATTACAACAATTTCAATAATAATTCACTAAGAAACACTAATTACACTAGACACAACAGATTCAATAACAGTAACACTAGAAACAACAACAACAACCACAATCACAACACAAACAGGAACAATAATAGGCACATACATGCCATACAGAACTCGGGAAACCCAACAGGCTCGGAATATATCAATATTCCGGACAGCCAAAACTGAGAATATGGAAAGTTTCAGATAATAACACAAATTTCATTATTACAAGCTACAAAAATAGAAAATTAACATTTCTTGTCGATACAGGAGCCGACATATCACTGTGTCGTATGCAACCGGAATTCGAAGGCGAACCATATAAACCAAAAGAAAAATGTAAACTAACAGGAATCACCACAGAAGAAATCAATTCTTTAGGTACAATAAATTTAGAACTAACATTGGCTGACGAAAAATGTAATCATTCTTTCCAACTAGTAAAATCAAATTTTCCAATAGAAACAGACGGCATCATAGGTAGAGACTTTTTAAAGAAACATCTCTGTAAAATAGATTATGAAACATTTACAATAGCTCTTTTTATTAATAACAATACAATAACTCTTCCAATGCATACAAAAGCAACCACATCAATTCAGATAAAAATTCCACCAAGAACAGAAATAATACAAGCAATAAAATTAAACTTAACAGAAGACAGCGTGATTTTCAATAATGAATTAAAACCAGGTGTATTTCTAAGTAATTCGATAGCCCCCAAAAGCGGCATGACACATTTAAAAATTTTAAACACAACAAATGAAGAAATAACTTTACAGGGCATTACACTCCAAACTGACCCACTAAAAAATTATGAGATATTAAGTTACAACAATATAAACAATAACGAACGTTTTAAAAAGGTATTGAATGAACTACAATTAGAACACAATGACGAATATGTACAAAAACAATTGAAAGAAATATTTAAAAAATATCAAAATGTTTTCCACTTAGAAGACGAAAAATTAAGCGTCAACAACTTTTACAAACAGAAAATCACAACTTCAGAAACTACACCTGTTTACATAAAAAACTACAGGCTACCACATTCACATACAAACATAATAAATGAGCAAGTACAAAAAATGCTTAATGAAGAAATAATAGAACCATCAATTTCCCCGTACAATGCTCCACTCCTCCTAGTACCAAAGAAAAATATAGAAGACAAGAAGAAATGGAGACTTGTTGTAGATTTTAGAAAACTAAATGACAAAATTGTTAATGACAAATTTCCTCTAACTAGATTAGAAGATATTTTAGACAAATTAGGTAGAGCTAAATGGTTTTCTACGCTCGATATGACTAGCTCATTTCATCAAATAGAACTGGATAGAGACTCCAGACCTCTAACTGCCTTTTCCACACCACAAGGACATTTTCAATTTAAAAGACTACCATTCGGACTAAAAATTTCATCCAATAGTTTTCAAAGAATGCTTACAATAGCATTGTCCGGACTAGAATCTGAAGCATTTCTTTATGTAGATGACATAATCGTGTACGGTTGTAGTTTAAATCATCATAACCAAAATTTAATAAAAGTTTTAGAAAGATTACAAAAATACAACTTGAAGCTAAATCCAAAAAAATGCAATTTTCTAAGACCAGAAGTAGTTTACCTAGGACATTTAATAACAAAAGACGGTGTAAAGACAGACCCATCTAAATATGATGTTATAAAGAATTACCCAATACCAAAGAACGCGGACGAAGTACGACGATTCGTAGCATTTTGCAATTACTACAGAAAATTTATACCAAACTTTGCTGACATAGCCAAAGACCTAAACGCTTTATTAAAGAAAAAAACAAAATTTATATGGACAGAAAAATGCCAAAATGCCTTTGAAGAATTGAAAGAAAAATTAATTAATCCACCAGTATTACAATATCCAAATTTTGATAAACCTTTTATTTTAACAACAGACGCATCTAATTACGCATTAGGAGCAGTTTTATCACAAGGCGAAATAGGCCAAGATTTACCCATTTCATACGCAAGTAAATCACTGCAAAAACATGATATAAACAAACCAGTAATAGAAAAAGAACTCCTTGCAATTCATTGGAGCATAAATTATTTTAGACCATACCTATACGGTAGGAAATTCATAGTGGTAACTGACCACAGACCTTTAATTTCGTTATTTTCACACAAAAACCCATCGTCAAAAATGACTAGAATTAGGTTAGATTTAAGTGACTATGACTTCACAATCGTGTATAAAAAAGGAAAAATGAATACAAATGCTGACGCACTTTCCAGAATAGAAATTAACTCTGATATACTAAAGGAAATGATACCCCAAGAAATTGACGAAAAAGAAAAGAAAATATTAGTAACAACAAGGGCAATGAAAAATAAACTAAATGAGGCAAATAAGAATTTAAATGAGGCAAATAATATAATAAAGAATGGAAAGAATAATAAACATAATAATATGGAAACATGCATCTCTCAGAAGTCTGATCAACTTCAAATATGGGAATGCACATCCATAAGTGATATTAAAAATATTAAGAAACTGCAGTTTAATAAAATTGAAAACATAAAAGAAGTCGACATATATATTGAAAATAATATTGTGCACATAGGACGTGATGAAAATTCATCGAAACCAGTTTCGACTATGAAGAAATCACGTACCCAAATTGAAAATATGAATAACGGATGTAACGATAATTCATCGAAACAAGATTCGATTATGAAGAAGTTACATGCCGAAAATAAACAAGAAAATAATATGCATGCAAGAATCAGCGATAACTCAGCGAAACTAGATTCGATTCTGAGGAAACTGATATCTAAAATGAACAAAGAAAATATTAAAGAATTAGCGCTAGCAAAGAATGATAAAATATTTGAAGTATATACAAAAGAAGATTTGAAAGAAGCATATGCAAAGATAAAAATTGATAACAAAAGTCCTCAACTGAAAATATTAATATACAACGCCCCAAAAAGAATAACAGATGACATATTAAAATATAAACTAATTGACGAATTCCATAATACCACACACTCAGGCCACTTAGGAATTAGAAAGACAATTATCAAACTAAAACAACGATACGTTTGGAAAAACATTAATAAAATGGTAAAGAAATTTGTATCATACTGTGACACTTGTAGTAAAAATAAACAAACAAAAAACACAAAAGAACCACTTACATTAACAAACACACCAAACAATAGTTTTGAAGTTATTTCAATTGACACTGTTGGTCCTCTTCATATTTCAAATGACTACCGATACATATTAACAATGCAATGTGAGCTAACTAAATTTATTGTTGCACATCCAATGTCAACAAAAGATGCAATTACTGTAGCAAAAACATTAGTCGAACAATTCATTTTGAAATATGGTCAATTCAAGGTACTTAAATCCGACAGAGGGACAGAATTTAATAACGAACTTATGAAAAACATATGTTCGCTATTACAAATCAAACAAACATTTTCAACACCATACCACCATGAAACATTAGGTTCAATAGAAAGAAACCACAGGGTTCTTAATGAATTTTTGTTAACTACAGCGAATGACTATGAATGGGACAAATGGATTCCATATTTTACATTTGCCTATAATACGGCACCACATATAGATACAGGTTATACGCCTTTTGAATTAGTCTATGGACACTTACCAAGCCTACCATCTGATGTTGTAAACAGTCAAATAAAAACCTATAACTTAGAAGACTACGTACAAGAGCTACGAGTCAGATTACAATTTGCATTAAATAAAGCAAGGGAATTAATAATAAAAAGTAAAGAAAAAAGAGTTTTAGATGATAATCAGCAAAATAAATCAAATTTTAAAATAGGAGATTTAGTATTAATAAAAGTAGAGAATAGGAAAAAACATCAAAGTCCATACAAAGGACCATACAAAATAATAGGTAGAAACGGTGTAAATAGTATAATAGAATACAATGGAATAAAAAAAGAATTCCATAACAATAATTTAAAAAAATACAATACAATACTAGAATAAGCCAATTTGTACTACTATAATCAATTTAAATTTATATTAAATATTTCTAAACAATTTTTGTAATGTCATTATGGAGGAGAGAAGAAAAATCATTTTCATAATTTTTCTCTTAAGGGTGAGGGTGTAATGTGTCACACATGTCTACTATGCATACACAATAAACACAAAGAATAAGTAAAACTAAAATCAATAACACATGTGCAGCGTTAGCAGATATTTGAGTGACACACTTTCACTTTCAATTGCAATTGAGTTTTTATTTTAGAAACAATTACATGATTGGTCAAGAGAAATATGTAAGATGATCCTCAATAATGACAAGTGAAATGAAAGACAATTATAATAAGCTAGAATAAGTTAGAAAGGCTAAGATTTATTTTCATAAGTAGTATATAAGCAGAACAAAAATTTGAATAAAACAGATTTTAGAGAATAGAACACATATCGGCTTTAACAGCCTTGTTTTAAATTTAAAGTCTCAAACTTTTTGGCAGTTCCTTTGAACGCCTAGTGTTAAGCTGTTCTCCTTGGCAGCTGTATAAATATAACCAAAGACTATAGGGCATATTGTCATAGGGCGACCCTCAAATGCTAATCCACCACATGGCGATCCTGCCAACATCCCTATAACCACCACATGGCGATCCTGCCAACATCCCTATAACCACCACACTATGATGAAGGTAAAGTCAACTTCAGGCAAAATTCCACCAAGAGAGGGCTGTGATGTGTTACCAGCTGAGACAAATGAGTTCTTAAGGCTCAAACGTCGACAAGCGGTAATGATGTCTTCTTTAGAACGATTGCTTAATGACGAATCCACTCATCAGAATCGAAACATCGCATTTGGCATTGAAGCCAAACATTTCCAAATATTTGAGCTCTATGACAACCCAGAGCAACTAGGCTACGACTCCGTGCGCTTTGTACAACTCGAGACTAAGCTGCGAAAGGTAATCAATACAGTAAGCACGATTGAGCAGTCTCAGCAGAACATCAGTGATCCAGAATCCTTGCCTATGCCAAAGGTCGCACTACCAAAATTCGACGGAAATCACCTCAAGTGGCAAGAATTCTATGACATATTTTTATCTCTGGTGATAAGGCGATCAATGCCTAAAATTCAAATGATGTGGTATCAAAAAACACAGCTAATAGGAGAAGCAGCAAATTTAATTAAACACTTCGCTGCCACTGAAGAAAATTTGTACCATGGTGGTGGAGCGGTATGACAACAAAAGATTACTGTTCAACAAGCTTGTGCAAGAGCTAGTATCTACTAGCCCCAATTAAAGGCTATACTGACAACTACAAGTAGCTCCATGACAGAACCAAGGAGTGTCTTTTAGCGCTTCAAAATCTTCAGGCGGATACGAAATCATGGGTATATTATGCTACCTACTACAAAAGAAATTGGACCAAGCAACGCGTCTCCGATATGAGCAAGCGCTGAAGAATCCTCGGGAGGTTCCGACAATCACGGAGTTCCTGGAATTCTTGGAAAGAAATTTCCAATCAATGGAAGTGTTTTCTGAAAAAACGCCGCATTCAAAATCAAGGGTGTGTACTTCAATCACCACAAAGCAAGTCAAAAATTCATGAGTTATGTGCAAAAATGGAAATCATCCGTTATTCGCATGTACCAAGTTTCGTCAGTTATCCACATCAGCAAAACTACAATTGATTCAAAAGCAAACATACTGTGTGAACTGTTTAAAGCCCGGTCACACTTGTATTAAAATAAAACATTTTTTATTACAATTTTTTTTTACTTTATTCTTTTCTTTCACAATTGTAACTTAATATAGCAAACGTTTCATAAATTAACACGAAGATTCTTAACAGCAATTAAAGAATCCACGGAAAACGTTTTTAAAGAGGTTAAAACCCAACAATTGGTGTCAGAAGTGGGATTGCAAAATGAAGTTCGACGAGCTTAAGGTGGAACAGCTAAAGCAAGAGTTGACCAAACTGGACCTGCCCACAGGTGGTAACAAAGCAGAGCTGCAGAAGAGGCTAGCGTAGGAGGTTAATCGGCTTTGCCTGGACATCAATGAGTTCGAAGAAAAAGAAGAACTGGAAATGTATACACATTCAGCTATAAGCAATATGGACTTAAACTCTAAGCTTGCCGTGATTATGCAGTCTGTCCAGAAAATAGAAGAGAGCTCTAATGCCAATAATGAAATGATGTTACAGAAAATGGAAGAAAGCTCTAAGGCCAATAATGAAATGATGTTGCAGAAAATGGAAGAAAGCTCTGGTGCTACAAGAGAGTTGCTGAAAGCAACAAATAAAAAGATGATGGATATCTATGAGGCCGTGAATGTGAGGGTTAACATCATTGAAGATAAATTGACTGACATGGAGAGAGAAGTTCACGGCGTCAATGGGAAATTTGATGCGCTAGAGAAAGATGTTCATGAGAAGATTGATATGCTGGAGAATGGTGTCGATCGGAAGCTACACAGCCTAGAAGCAAGGGTACGTAATCTTTAACTGAAATAAGGGCCGATGTGAGTTATTCCGGAAGCTGTGAGTAGAGCAAGAGCGCCCACCTTTGATGACAGCATGCCTTTCAATATGTTTTAGTTTCAGTTTGAAACTGTAGCCAACAAAAATGTATGGGTCGCGGGGGAGAAATTAATTGAGTTAACCTTGGCATTATAAGGCGCTGCTGCACAAGTCCTATAAACTGTGCCCGCTACGTTAAGAAACAACTACGAGGAGACTATGGCGGCTCTGCAGCGTAAGTATGGCGGAGAACATAAGAGGAAAATCCACAGAATGGAGCTCAGAGGCAGAGCACAGATACCCAATGAGACTCTACAGGACTACGCAATGGAAATTGAGCGTTTGGTGCTGCTTAGCTAGCCTGGAGAAAGTCACTCATTTTTGAATCACTTTAAAACAGAGGCATTTGTGAACGGAATTTGTTATTTAAGTATATATTTGTTAATTTTTCCGACCAGATGTTATAGATCTTGGCGTCATGAAAAATATCTCTAGGGATTTAATTCATGTTGAAGCTTCTCATGATCTCTCCTCCGATCACTCGCCAACGATCGTTACAATTTGTAGCCCACTAAGAAGTGACTTACCTCACCCATATATGAAGATGATAAATCGTGTTAACTGGCTGGGGTTCAAAAAATATCTCAGTACTCATTGTACGGAAAATATCAGGCTTAGAACTCCCGATGATATTGAATTTAACATTGCCAATCTTACCGATAATATTAAACAGGCTGCTAAACATGCCACTACCTCCCATCCGCAGACTGGGTTTAATAGAATTTATTCTGCGGATATTGAACGTCTCATATGTGAAAAAAGAAGAGCTAGAAGGGAATGGCAACAATACAGATCGCCCCAACATAAAATCAGACTTAGAGAATGCACTAAACGACTCCAAGAGTTGCTTTCAGCTGAAAAATCTGCTTCTCTTAAGAACTACCTGGAAGGTCTCGATGTCACAGCAGCATCTAATTACTCCTTGTGGCGCGCTGCTAAAAAACTTAAAACACCCGTTGAGTCTAAACCACCCCTGCGCACTTCTACCGGAGGTTGGGCAAGAAGTAATACTGAAAAAGGTAACATATTTGCTGGGCATTTAAAGTACGTATTTACCCCAAACACATGTACTGGTGCTGTTGATTTACCGAGTGTAGTAGCTCTACCCCCTCGACCCATGAAATTTAAGATGCGTGATGTACAAAAACTAATTGCTGAAACCAACCCAAAAAAGGCCCCGGGTATTGATGGAATTAGTAACAAGATGCTGATGAAGTTGCCTCGTATTGCTATTAGAATCCTGTTATTTATTTTTAATGGCATTTTACGACTGGAGTATTATCCACACAGCTGGAAACTTGCCATGGTCAAAATGATTCCAAAGGCGGGCAAAGATCTTACCAAGGCTGAGTCTTATAGGCCAATAAGTTTGCTGTCAACAATTTCAAAGCTCTTCGAAAAGCTGCTCATGACAAAATTGTCCCCAATTCTAACTGATAATGGGTGCATACCGGACCATCAATTTGGTTTTAGAAGTCAGCATAGCACCATTGAACAAACTCATAGATTGGTCCATTTCATAAGAAGAGCATTTGAAGAAAAAAAGTATTGTTCTTCCCTCTTTATTGATGTCTCTCAGGCATTTGATTAAGTGTGGCATGACGGCCTATTTGTAAAATTGAAGACATATCTGCCAATAAACATTGTAAATCTATTGGAAAGTTATATTCTTGCCCGGAAATTCACTGTTGTGGAAGGAGACTTCATGAGTGAGCCCGAAACTATCTCATCCGGTGTGCCACAGGGGAATATACTAGGGCCAGTTTTGTATTTGATCTATACCTGTGATACGCCTTTAAGCAGTAATATCCTCACTTCTACATTTGCCGATGATACAGCCTGCCTTAGTATGCATGAAAACCCTCACGAGGCATCCCGATATCTTCAGGAACATGTTAACCTGTTGGAACTGTGGTTGAACTTATGGAGAATAAAAGTAAATGAACAAAAGTGTGTTCATGTCACATTTACACTACGAAGAGACACTTGTTCCCCCATTCAAATCAACAATCAAGTTGTTCCTCAACATTCACATGTGAAATATCTTGGTATACACCTCGACCGACGCCTCACATGGAAAAACCACATTGACTCTAAGCTGACACAAAAAAAACTTAAATTGACTCAGATACATTGGCTGATTGGTAGAAATTCTACCCTCAGTCTAGATTGTAAACTTTTAATATACAAGTCGCTTTTGAAACCCATATGGTGTTACGGAATTCAGCTATGGGGCACTGCTTCAGCTTCCAATGTAGAGAGAATCCAACGAATGCAAAACAAAATTTTAAGGTTAATAACATCGGCTCCTTGGTACATGAAAAATTCAATTTTACATCGTGATTTAAATATGCCACTTGTGACCGCTGAAATTGCAAAATATGCAGGCAAATATTTAACAAAACTCGAGTCCCATCCTAATCCGCTTGCTCGTAACATCTTGAACTTTCCTGGACACATCCGCTTAAAAAAGAGGGATAGTACGGCCTTAATACGCCACACTTCAGATTGAATTTTTTTAATATTTTTGTGCTTAACATATTTATGTATTATTAATTACTATCACTAAGTTTATGTCCGACACTGGTTGGGCCTAATTATTATATTTATACTTAAGATTTGAACACTTATTGTTAGTTCTATTTGAAGATACAATAAACAAATAGCAGTGAAAAAAAAAAAAAAATTTTTTCCGACCAGAACGGAAAACATGCTGTTTTCGAAAGCCGCTACACTTTCATCATCAGCGTTCTTGTGTTTGGTCCACTTCTGTGGTGTCAGTTGATGTATATTTCAGCTATTCAGTGAAGGTTTGTATGAATAGCTGAAATATACATCAACTGACACCACAGAAGTGGACCAAACACAAGAACGCTGATGATGAAAGTGTAGCGGCTTTCGAAAACAGCATGTTGTTCCGTTCTGCTAGTGTTTGTCAGAATGATTTACACATTTGTCTTTGTTGTAGTTTATTCCTTGATAACTATCACATGTAATTTGCCTTATAAAATATGATAAAGTTTGCTTTACTTAAATTCCTGAAGAAGAGAACCGATGGTGATCGAAATATGGAATAAAAAATAAAATTTAAATAAAACAAAAAAAGAAGGTTTATTTAATATATGACCTAGAGCCGGAATAAAAATAAAAACAGAAATTTGTTATCCTGATATCAAATTCGCTGTGTACGCAACACAAAAGGCATCATTCTCTGAAACAATCTCATTTGCGTTGGCCCAAGAGACGGCCAGGGTAATTTCAAGGCCACAGGTACACAAAATACGGGAGATAGAGGTGATTAATGAGACAGGAGATGGACTGGTTAGTGCGATAATGAAATAAGTTCTGAAAGCGTTGGCCGAAAATTCAAACAAAGGAAAGGTTAAACATTTTAACTGCGGAAAGCAGTTCACTACCAGCGCAACTGTGTAGCCCCTAGAAAACGTACTAGGTCCGTATCCCCGCAGAGGCCGAACAAAAGAGGAGGCCAACAACAGTCCCAAGGGTCTCTATTAAACTAAAACGAGTCAGCCTTAAGGGGCAGAAGCTGTCTCCCACAAACGAGGGCCCCACAATCTCCATATCAGTAATGCAGCAGAAAAACAGCAACTTAACTGTCTGTGGATATATTAATGGAAAAAAGCAAACCTCAGTCATAGATACAGGAGGTTCGCAGTTTATAATAAGGCCTGATTTGGTACCAGGAAGGGTTGAAGCGCTACATAACGTGAGGCTGCGTACAGCTACTGGGGAGGCCGCTACCCAAAGGTATGTATAGCTAACAATGTGTTTATTGTTACCGGTATTGTTGACGAGGTGAAGCATCTCTAAAATTTTAGGAATACATTTTAATATTTAAAATGCGAAGGGAAACATGTCCTCCCATTCAAATTAATGGTCAATCCATATCGCGTTACAGTGAAGTCAAATACCTCAGCATTCACCTTGATCATCGTTTAACATGGGAATCGCACATAGATACTAAAATGATACAAGTGAAAATTATAGCCTGCTAAAACTAATTGGCTTATGGAGAGAAATTAAACATTAATCATAGATTACATACTTCTTTTATACAACGTGCTCCTAAAACCAATATGGTGGTATGGAATGCAGTTGTGGGGCACTGTCTCAGCGTCAAATATAGAAAAAAAGTCAAATATGCCTGTTCACAGTAGTAGTTCGTGATGGCTTGATGAGATTAACAACACAGGTTAGGTTTAATGAAATTCAATTATTTTTTTATTGTCAGCTTGTGACGCAACCTTATGTTTTAATTCCTTAAAATATTACAAATTAAATTCATTTATGTAAAGCTTAGTCTAGACGATATGTTGAATCAGCATATTTTAGGTGAAAATTTTGTTGCAAATGCCAACATATCGACCCCTTTGCGCGAAATTATCGTATGTTACAAAAACCAAATTTTACAGGACAGCCATTTTTCTATTTTTCTCTGCTTTCGCTTGCAATATCAAAATGAAAATATACATGTGCTTAGATTATTAACTAATATAACTACACCTAAAAGTATTCTGGTGGAAAAGTTCAAGTTTTCCGACAAAAACGTATTTTTGGCACATACGATAATTTCATTCACAAAATTTCGTAGATGCGTGTGTAGAAAATGGCACTTACGATATCATTTGTCAGTGTTTGAAATAAATTGAAACAAAGATTTATTTGTGGTTTTATGTATTTGTTCATTATTTTTTAACTTAGAATGGCACAAAGTAATAAAAAATGTAATCAATATTTAACAGAATCATTAATTCATTAAAAAAAAACCTAAAATACCAATAATAATAATAAGTGAGTTAATCTTCTTCATCGCTTTCATTTAACATGTCTCTTTCGCGTACAGAATATTTTAAATTTAAATACTCATTATGGTATTTTGACGGTATGCTATTTTTTAAACATGGATTTTTCAAATCATTGAATTTTTGCAATGAGATACGCAAAGGTGAATTGTACAACTTTTGTAACTTAAAGGTAAAATTAAAGTTATTTATATTTTTTTTAGTGGAATTGTCGGAATATCCGTAAATGAGTTCAATTGACTTTGATTTTTTGTCTAATAGCGCTATGCGAACTTTATTTATGTTTAGTTTACCTTTGTTTGATAGTAACAGATTTGCAAAGGACTTCCAGTTTTCAAACTCTGAGTGGGCTATTTCAATACAGTTGTACCCCGATGGATTAGTTCGTGCATTGCGAATAATTGTGGGCCATTCACTTGGCGCCCAAACGGTACGTCTGCGTACAAATGATTCAATTGTGCTATGCACGGAATCAACTGACATCATTGTATGACCGGGAAGTAAGTATGTCATTTTAATTTTTTCAACGAAATTTGAAAAATTTTAAAAATGTGTCAGCATAGCTAATACAGCCTTGTTGCGGTTTTGACCAGTGCAACTGTCGCAATATATTGATATGTCTTTAACTGTCTTTCTTTGGTCTACGATTATTAAATACTTATACAGGGCTGTGGAAATTTCATTGCAGCCTCGCTTACCATCACGCTCACCCCACAAATAACAATAGCCATTTCTAGTACCGTTTTCATAAACGCTGAAATTGTAGTAGGCGTACTTGCGTGAGTAAAAAAGGGTTATATTATTTCCGAACGGAGTATTCAACACTTTTTGCAAATCGAAGCTGGCGCAAACAAAACTAGAAAAATTTTTGCTTTCATTTTGATCTCTTAAAATATTAGCCTTGGCCTCATCTTTGTCTCTTAAATGCATCCTATAATCATCGGAATTCTGCAAACGATTTTTTTCCTCTTCATCAAGATGTTTAATATTTTCGCAATTAGTGCACTTATCTTTTTTTGGCAAATGAAAACCTATATTAAAATCTTTTTGGAAAACCTGTCTGAAAACCCAATTCGATACAATGCAGTTGCTGAGGTTCTTATCGTTCATATATTGAGTGTAGCACCTATAAAGGGTTTGCTTCTTTCGAAATTCTTGAGGCAAATAAACTTTAGTACTTTTGGCTCTACAATAATATGACGGCACAGCTGGAACTTTTTCAAGATATTGCTTTAGAAGCTTTATGTTTTGCTCATTTGTTTTATTATGAGGCCGAACCTTAGCTTTTGGCTGAGCATAATTATTTTCCCTTAAAAGATATCTAAGCATCATTTGAGAAATATTTAAAGTTGCCAGCATGAATTTTTGACAAACTTTAAAAACGATCCCTTTGTGAGTAAAATTATATTCAAAAGAATTGTTTCGTCTACAATCTCCTCCTTTAACAACAGCTTTCCTTCGTTGAATTTGTTTATGATTTATACAAGAAAGCAGCCACATTCTTCTTTTTGCTTTTGACATTCCCCAATAATGTTCATTTAAATATTCACGAGATGTCTCGGAGAGACGCCAACATTCATTGTGGCACATCTTATTAAGGCACGGATTAGGTAAAACTATTTTTTTAATATCTTCCTTTGATTTAACAGCCAGAGGTTTTCTGTAGCCCCGTTTTCCGACGCAGTTTTCATTTTCAAATAAGCATGAGTCATCACTCTCACTATCGCTGTATGACACTAAAAACACTTGAGAAACCTGCTTCTTAATATTTTTTTATTAAATAAAACACACAATTTAATAGACATCAAAGAACCCAAACATTACCAAACTTTTAAGTTACATTATTTACTTACGGTTTTGGGAACTGATAGCATTATTAAGGCACTATTTATTAATTTCTCTGGTGACAATGTTTTACTTGGAGTGGTTTACAATAACTGATTACCTCAAACACATGATCCGAAACAGAATGCATGCTAAATGCTTCTCTTCAACTTTAATATAGCCTTTTCTGTAAAATTAACGGTAAAACGAATAGAGGCAAAAAACAAAATAAAGCGAGCAATTCCCTTTACCAAAGACTATAGATTATAAAGATTTTTTTAAGACGCACTTTCTACATGTGCATGTATGTTTTAATGTGTGTTGCTTTATAGGCTGAGTTATTCTCTCAATTAGCGTGAGTACGAAATTTATGCTTTCCCTGTTACATGTTTCCCCCTTCATCTAAAGAAGAGTGAAATATTTTAAAATTTCAAATGTAGGAAGTACAACATCTTTATAATCTATAGTCTTTGCCTTTACCTTCTAATTCTAACTTAGAAAGAAATATGCAGTAAATATTGTTACAACTACAATATGCAAAATATTCTTCAATGGCAGATACGATAAAATCGCTCACAAGAAAAAATGGAGTGTAACATACGATAAAGTGTTCCATCAATTTTTGGAGCAACGAAGTAGAATTCGCCTACAATATTTAGTCAGGTGACGTCTCCTTGAATGTAGAACAAGATGGCAACATAATTTCAATTTCAAAAAAATTGGCATATACGATAATTTTGCGCAAAGGGGTCGATATCGTGTGGACACTAAATTTTTTCAACATACATATGTTGAACCATATATGATGGGTATTTGTTAACGATACCAACAAACGTATGTTCACAATTATAGCATATCGTGTAGACACCATATTTTTATTTTTTAACAAATTTTCAACGTATGCTAACAGATATGTTATTTGTTGAAAACCTTATGCAAGCTTTTCAGCATACGGCAAATTTTATAGCATATAGAATTGGTAATTCATGTATCAGTGTTGCCTTATTTGGCATATTTTCACTTATATTTGCCAATTTACGGCATTAATACCTACCGTACCACTGGTTAAAAGAAAACGGTAGACAATTTGTTTAAAATATAAAAAATATAGTTAATATTGAAATTTATCATCATCATCCTCTAATTCTGATGCATTTAGAGAAATGGCAGCGAACGCGATCTGTGCAATAGAAGAAAAGACAGATGCGAAAGACCAATTCGACGCTTTTGGTGCTTATATTGCTGCTGAATTGCGCAGTCTTCCACTGCAAAAAGGAATGCTACCTAAAAGGACATTGCTCGTGCTATAATGGACATTATGGATAAAGCTGAAAATGCTATTTAATCAAGTTGCAATAAAGCGTAAAAAATAAGAACTTTAGTAAATAAAAAAATAAAAAACGAATTTGTTAGTAATTATTATATTTTATTTAATAATTCAACTGATTAAAAATTAACAACTAAAAATTAGATTTGTTTATACTGCCAATCTAGTTAACCTTCTTCCACAAATTACATCGTAAATTCTTTTTGTATTTCCTTAGCACCTATGTTTGATTGAACTTCAGAATTTGTAGCAATTTGAAGTGGGAAAAATTTAGAATTTGCACTATATTCACGTCGCCAAGTACCTTCAATTAACACCCCATTTTCATCATATTGATCGGTTAATCCGAATGGTGTGTATAAGTTTTTGTTTATAGTGATCATATAATTGTAAAGTACACAGCATGCTAAAACTACTTTTTTGGTTTCATATGCGACACAAAAGCAATGATTCAATCCTCTTACCTTCATATATTTGTCTAAAAGCACTGTATACATCGCATCCAACACTTCTGGAATAATGGTGTTAATAGTTTGTTTAGGAATGCGGAACAGGTACTGTAGTAAAGAAAACGAATCACCACTACCTAGGAAACGAAGTGTCAAAATAAGACGATCACTTGCTGCTTTACTTTTTTGCCTTACAGGGTCCTTTTTTGTTATTATCGGAGACACCAAACAGAGTAAATGGTTAAACTGTTGAATATCCATACGTAGAAAGTTTTTGTATAAAAAATGGTCTTCTTTTAGTTCCTTGTATAATTTTGCACAGAATCCCTCCTCGTCTCTTCTTTCAACCCATTTCTTTTGCCAAATTCTAGGTCGTTTTTGCTTTAATTGATCATCATCATCAAAAAACTAATCCAGTCAGAACAACGGCTAGTGCTAGGTCCTTTGTGACATTATGTTTTATTTTTGAATAATAATGATACAAACTAGTAATAAAAAATAGTACTGTCAAATTTATTTTTAAACAAATGTTTATACGACCCAACAAAAATATCATCATACGAAATTCAACATATCGTGTAGACACACAAAATATATAGTAACTCATATGTTGAAATACTATATGTTGGCATATGTTGAATTTAATAAATTTGGTACTTTCAGCATATTGTGTAGACGCCTAACAAATTGAATATGCTGGTAGAGGCATATGTTATTATTTTAAAGCATATGAGTGTAAGCATATATTTGCTGATTCAACATATCGTCTAGACTAAGCTTTATGTATAGTTAAGTTAAAGATATATTTAACTTACGTTTTGGTTTCAAACCACCAACTTTTTCACAAAGAGAATTTTAGGCACGTTGTGCGCAAGTACTTGTGGTTCAGAGGACGATTATTTTAAAAAGGAAAGTCCCGGATAAAATTACGGAAATATTACGAAATTGACAGATATAAATGACAAGTTTACAGTTGTCATGTGTATAAGAAAAATAATATAAAAAATAATACAATTACTCCACTTGTAGTCGGGACCTTCGCTTTCGTACCTGCCCATCATTTGCCATAGCAGTTTTTAAAATTTTACCTCTTAGCCACACATTTCTTGGACTCGGCAACTTCGTCCTAAGAGTTAAAGATGGCAAGTACTCTTTACCCAGTTACGCCAAAATATTTCTGCATACTTTTGTGCAGCCAGCCAGTTATGCTTTAGTGCCACGACGCTTTCGTCATATGTCGCTAAAGGTTTCATACCATTTGATGAGTAAACAAGCAGATGGTTCGGAGTTATTGCTTCCGCATTTTCATGTTCAATCGGAACATATACCAATGGTCGATAATTTATTATGTTTTCTACTTCAGCTAACATTCTGCGAAGATTCATCACTTGGTGTACGAGTATGTGAAATACTATAAAAAACATTTTTAACCGATCTTACGAACCTCTCCCAAGCCCCTCCCATGTGCAGAGACGAGGGAGGAATAAAGTTCCATTTTGTAGTAGCCGTGGTAAACGTACGTCCCAATTCATTTTTATCAACCTCTTCCACAGCTTTTTGAATTTCCCCTTCGGCACTAACAAAATTCATCCCGTTGTCGATATAGAACTCTTTCGGTGTTCCGCGACGACGTACGAAATTTCTAGTTGCTATTATGCACGATGAAGTATTTAAAGAGTTGACAACCTCCATATGGACAGCTCTTACCGTAAGACACGTAAACAAAGCGCCATAATTTTTCTCCGTTCGTCGGCCCACCGTCACTATAATTGGACTAAAATAGTCCACGCCTGTATACGTAAAGGGAGGACAAAATGCTGCCAATCGGGCTTCTGGTAACTTCGCCATCTGGGCAAAGTGTGGAACAGCTTTCTTTATTTTACACATTTGGCACTGCTTCAACATATTTTTAAAAACAGCTCTTAACCGAGGATTATAAAATCGCTGCCTCAATTCATTTATCACGGTTTCATGGTTGAGACGTTTATAATTTGTATGAAAATTCATAATTAAAAGTTGAGTAACACGACTATTTTTAGGTAAAATTATAGGAGATTTGGTTTCCTCAGAAACAATAGCTTTATCTATTCGGCCTTCTACACGAAGGATTTGGTTCTCATCCAATTTCGGAGTAACTCTATACAGCGAACTTGCTTTCGATAATTTTTTATTTGATATTAAAAGATTTATTTCTTCAGAGTAAATTTCATTTTGAGCAAGACGAAATAATAAATTTTCTGCTCTGGCAAGTTCCGCGGAATCAAGTTCGCAGTTACATTTTGCCTTTTGTTGAACTGTATCACAAAAACGTATCACATATGCAGTGGTCCTCAACAGTCTATTCCAGTTGGAAAAACGATTTTTGTCAATAACCATTTCTTTGGTGTCATGAACTTGTACATATTCGATATTTGAATCACATGAGTCTAACTCGGTTTCACAGCATGACCATTCACTTGCAGGTGTTAAAAGGAAATCAGGTCCCTTAAACCAACGACTTTCAGAAGAAATGTCAGGTTTTTTAGTCCACTTTGTTGCTTCGTCGGCAACATTATGCTTTCCGGGAATCCAGTGCCACTCTTGCAGGTCTGTTGTATCTAAAATTTCGCTAATACGCAAAGAGACAAATTGGTGATATTTTTTATTACCATTTTTTAACCAACTAATTACTGTCTTCGAGTCAGACCAATAATATCTCTTATTTACAGAAATCGTGTGATTTTTTATTACGTTGTTGGCAAAGCGACAGCCGATGAGTGCAGCCATTAACTCCAGACGAGGTATTGAGGTAATTTTCAAAAGAGCAACGCGAGTTTTCGAACCCACCAAAGAGCAAATGATAACATTATTACGAACTATTCGAAAATAGGCTACAGCTGCATACCCGCTTTCACTCACATCTACAAACGTATGGAGCTCTATGTATGCATCGGTATAATCAACGATTGATTTTAAATAGCAACGCTGAATGATAATTTTTTGCAAATCGGGAAGATATTTTAACCACTTCTTCCATTTAACGAGTTGTTCTTCTTTAATTGACTCATCCCAGTTAACACCGCTTCTCCAAATTTCTTGTAAAATAATTTTAAGATACATAACGAAGTTACCGATTAGACCCAGGGGGTCGTAAACTGTCATTAAAATTTTTAAAATTTGTCGTTTTGTAGGAGGTTTATTAAAACGAATAACATCGTTGCTTAGTATATGGGGTGAAATCTTAAATACGATTACATCTTCTGTTGGATTCCAAAAAACTCCTAAAACTTTTTCGGTTTCCTTTTCTGACCCCATATTTAACTGCTTTTCATTCGCATGATGTGGTTTTTCTATTTGGTTGACTACTTCGGTTTTATTAGAAACCCAATTTCTGAGGTTAAAACCAGCTTGCATTTGGATATACTTAACTTCCTTTGCTATATTAACGGCTTGTTCTACTGTATCGGCAGAGTACAGAAAATCATCCACGTAATGGTTGTACTTCACTGCAGAAACTGCTTGTGGAAATTTACTTTCATACTTGGAGGCGTTTGTATTTTTCACATATTGGAAAATACTTGGAGCACATGAGGCTCCAAATATCATAACGTTCCTTGGGTAAACATCAGGTTCCTTACTAGCATCGCAATTACGCCACAAGAAACGCTGAATATGTCGATCTTCTTCACGCATGAAAACCTGATGAAACATTTGCTCTATGTCACCGCATATGGCTATAGACCTTTCTCTAAATTGAAAAAGAATTGCTTGTAATGAAGCTAACAGGTCTGGGCCTTTGTATAGCACGGAATTTAAAGAAATTCCATTAAACTTTGCGGCAGCGTCCCATACAATTCGTCATTTGCCTGGTTTATTTTTGTTATATACTGGAAACGTGGGAAGATACCAGATCCTTTCAGCTGGTGTATTTATATCAATTTTGGTAATATAACCTTTGTTGAGATATTCGTCAATGGTTTTAGCATAAAATGTAAGGAGGTCACTATTTTTTCTCACTTGCTTTTCAAGACACAAAAGTCTATTTTTTGCCATTTGATAATTATTTGGCAAAAATATTTTATCATTTTGCCACAACAGACAAGTTTCATAATAACCATCATCACGTTATTTGGTAAAATTATTTAAAAGTTGCAACGATCTTTCATCCTCTTTGGTGGCCTTCAAGTTTTGATAATTGATACCTAAACTTTCAATACTAAAAAAACCTTTTACCAATTGATTCATGTGACTATCTGTCTCCAAACACTCACAAATATGTAGATTGTACTGTATGGGTTGACTGATGCCACAAGGTCCAAAAACTATCCAGCCCAATGCCGTTTTAATAGCAATAGGTTCATTTGTTCCACCTTCTTTAATTTTGTTTGCCACTACAATATTTATGTTGTTAAGTCCAATAAGAATTCTTGGTGTAACAGCAGAATAACTTTTAACTGGCAATCCTTTTAAATGACTAAATTTTCTGTTAAGATTTTCGTAATCAAGTGTTTGCTTAGTAAAAGTCCATTTACTGTACGAACATCGATACCAAACTTCTTGCTGTTATTACCAGACACCTGCACTGTTAAACGCTGCGAGTTTTCTTCAATTCTCTCTACATTTCCAGTCCATTTCAAACATAATTGTTCAGCTTCCCCTTCTAAATCCAATTGCTTTACTATTTCTTCATCTATTAAACTAATTGACGAGCCGTCATCTAAAAATGCATATGTAGAAAAGACTTTGTTGTTGTTTCCATAAATTCTTATTGGAATTACTTTAAAGAGAATTTGTTGTTTTTGAGTATTATGGGCATTTACATTTTGTACAATGCTGCTGTTCTGTTCTTTCTCATTGTTTTCTTTCGCTGTATTGTTGTTTTCGTATTTATGAAGAAGATTATGATGTTTAAATTGACAGCCGTCTACATTACAATTTTTGTCTTTGTTGTAACAGACACCCGAATGTTTTCGTAAGCAGTGCTTACACAACTCTAATCTGTTAACATCTAATTTAGCGATCAGCTGACAAGAAATTTTTACAGGTTGGAACATTTTTACAATCACTGCTGCAAACCAAACATTTCTTTTTATTCGTTTCTGTGTGTGTATTGCAAAACACATTCTTTTGTTTACGATTATTAACAGATTCAACTGTCATATTATTTTCAACATTAACAGTGCTGGCTGACAATCCAATATCAAATATCCAATTAGAAAACTCAGATAAGTTTGCTTTTTTATTATTTTGATGCAGATTTAGTTTGGTTGAACCCCAAATTATTTGGTAATGCGGTGGCAATTTTGAGACGAGTTCCTGGAGTAACGATGAATTATTTAATTCATCAAAAAGGCCACAAGCTTCAATAGTTGATTGTAGACCTTTTACTTGGATGGCAAAGTTGGTAATTGTTTCCATTTTATTGGTATTAATCTGTGGTAATCTTTTTATTTTATTTTTTAGAGAAAACAGAATCTTATCTGGCTGACCGTACAATAATTTCAAAGTGGAAATAGCGTGTGGTACACATGAGGGATGAACCAGAATTCTTTTGACAGCTTCTAATGCTTCACCACGGAAAGATCTATGAAGCCTTATTAAATTTTCAGCATCCGTAAGCCCGCAGACTTCTGTAGACCTTAAAATGCATTCTTCTTCACTAAATTGTTTCGTCGGAAATAGAATTTCCGAGTTGCAAGAAGATTGTAAGGATATTCAGTGGAGGCATGTTCCATCAAAGAAGAATCCTGCAGACATTGTATCCCGTGGATGCAGCGCAGTTGAATCACCAAATACTATTTGGTTTTCTGGACCAGAATTTCTCCTAAAGGACTCAAATGAATGGCCTGCACAAGTCGATCAATGTCCGTCGCAATTTGAGAATTTAGAAAAAAGAAAACAGTTTTCCTTCAAATGTAGTGGTAGTGACAGTGGCATCGCTGGAACCATCGTGAATGAGATAATTGAACGCTACTCGTCGTATTACAAAATTCTCCGCATTTTTTCATACATCTTTAGAGTTTTCAATAAATATCCAGTTTATAGAAATCAAACGGCAGTTGATATTTTGCACTTGTCCAGAGCAGAACTTGATAGAACATTTTGGAGAATTATTTCTGAAATACAACGGTTTGAATTTAAGGATGAATTATCAAATTTGTCCAAAGATCAACCAGTAAAGGGCAGTCTAACAAAACTTTCTCCATTTTTACAGAAAATGCAAATTGACAACAAATGTATCAAAATACTACGAGTAGGAGGACGTTTGGCTAAAGCTCCAATTGCATATGATGCGAAATTTCCTGCATTTCTTCCAAAAACCCATCGCTTCACTCAACTTTACATAGAGCACCTTCACAGACAAAATCTACACGCAGGGCCTAAGGTTCTCATTGGTCTCCTTCGACAACGGATATGGGTAGTCAACGCAAGAGAAATTGTACGCAAGGTTGTAAGGAATTGTACTCATTGCTTCTTCTACAAACCTAAGTTAATGAATCAAATTATGGGTGACCTTCCCGCAGATAGGCTTAAAGCCCATCGTCCATTCCTCGTAAGTGGTGTGGACTTTTGTGGTCCGTTTTTTACATCATATCGAGTTCGAGGAAAACAACCATATAAGACATATGCTGCAATATTTGTGTGCTTTTCGTATAAAGCCGTCCACTTGGAACTGGTTTCCGATTTATCTACTAATGGTTTTTTACTTTCTCTAAAAAGATTTGTAAGTAGACGCGGCATACCATTGCGTTTGTACTGTGACAACGCTACTAATTTTGTCGGTGCTCAAGCAAAGCTAAACGAGTTTCGCCAAACATTTTTTAACAAAACTTCTCTGGATGACATCGTGAGCTATTCAAGCCAAACAGGGTTTGAATTTCGTTTTATTCCGCCCCGCGCTCCGCACTTTGGAGGATTATGGGAGGCGGCCCTCAAATCAGCTAAAACACTTTTAGTCAAAAATGTCGCTAATTCCAATTTAACGTTCGAAGAGCTTCAGACAGTTTTAATTGAAATTGAATCAATACTAAATTCACGTCCTATTACATATTTATCAAATGATCCCAATGATGGCGAGGCACTTACACCTGCTCACTTAATTATTGGATGCTCTTTGAAGGCTTTGCCAGAAGAAACATTTGAATGCAACAAGGTATCCTATCTTACCAGCTGGCAGCGTGTAACATATTTGAAACAACGTTTTTGGGAACTTTGGGTCCGTGATTACGTACACGACTTGCAACAACGCTCCAAATGGTTACAGCCTCACACTAACATAAAGGTTGGGCAATTAGTCATAGTTCATGAAGATAATCTGCCACCTCAACAATGGATGCTAGCTCGTATAACTGACACTATACCAGGCGCTGATGGTCGAGTACGTGTCGTACAACGCACATCAAAGGGATCTTTTAAAAGGCCAATTCACAAGGTTGCTCCATTGCCTCTCAACGATGATTCTTGGAAGCCTTGAAGGTTTCAACGGCGGGACTATGTTGGGCCATATCATACCATATATTTAATACCAATTAAAATAATCATTGTTATCGTAACCGATTACTCATAAACCATTAATATTATTGTTAGCATCACTATGTCCGAAACATCAACAGAACTGTAACATATGTAAGCTCTCCTCTCACATAAGTATGTAATATTCATTTTACATTGGTACTTATATGCATACTCTTGAATTGTAATTCTTTCCTTTTGTGATCAGACATTGAATAAAGCAGACGCTCAAACATTATACTACGCAGTATTTTATACATATGTACATATAATTCCTCGTGCAAAAACAGTTGCAATAATACAAAACCGCTCAGATAAAATGTCATATTTTTCTTCATTTCTAATAAAATGTATTACCGTACTTACTCCATTCTTTAATAGTTGTATCTATTGATTTGAGCTTTCCTAATAAATAATATAAACGGTTTTGATGTTCATTTAAGAAACATAAATTTATTGATTTTTGTGTTTTTCTTCCGACGGGGTTTGTTTGAATTTGGGACGATTTTCCGTCATCCCACGTCAAATTTGGTTTGTAAACAGACCGGTTTCGGCTTTGTGCCATCTTCAGTGTTCTCTTGAATAAATAAATAAAATAAATAAATAAATAAATAAACATAAATTTATTGTCTATATTAACAATATTAAAAATTTTTGATTAGTTGAATAAAAACTAAAAGTAGAAAAAATGCATTTTATTCAAAATATTTAAAGTAGTTGTACGACTTGCATCTTTATCTAAGAAAATTTCTTTGTATACTGTTCACAATAGTAGTTCGTGATGGCTTGATTAGATTGACAACAGGTTAGGTTTAGTGAAATTTAATTATTTCTTTATTTTCAGCATTCGACAAAACCTTATGTTTTAAATCCTTAAAATTACAAAATAAATTCAATATGTATAGTTAAGTCAAGAATATTTAACCTACTTTTTGGTCTCAAACCACCAACTTTTTCAAAAGGAAAATTCTACGCACGTTGTGCGCAACTACATGTGATCCCGAGGACGATTAGTTCAAAAAGGAAAGTCCCGGATATGAAATTACAAATTTGACAGATATAAATGACAAGTTTACAATTGTCATGTATAAGAAAAATAATATAAATAAAAGAGAAGAATGTCGGTTAATTTTCAGAGCTGCATATTCCGTACTTTAACAGTGGCGGCAACAGCCCCCCACAGTATGACGAGAAGCTTTAGAAGTCATACTCTTAAATAGAGGTCACATCCAATACCGCCAGTCTAGTAGCAGGCCGTACAATTACTCCACTTGTAGTCAGAACCTTCGCCTTTCGTACCTGCCCATCATTTGCCATAGTAGTCTCTAAAATTTTACCTCTTAGCCACACATTTCTTGGACTCGACGGGTCAACCACAATAACTAAGTCGCCAACTTGCAACGGCTTAATCTTCTCATGCCACTTCGTCCGAAGAGTTAAAGACGGCAAGAACTCTTTTACCCACTTACGCCAAAATATTTCTGCATATTGTTGTGCAGCCAACCAGTTATGCTTTAGTGCCACGCCGCTGTCGTCATATGTCGCTAAAGGTTTCATACCATTTGATGAGTAAACAAACAGATGGTTCGGAGTTATTGCTTCCGCATTTTCATGTTCGATCGGAACATATACCAATGGTCGAGAATTTATTATGTTTTCTACTTCAGCTAACATTCCGCGAAGTAATTCATCACTTGGTGCACGAGTATGTGAAATACTATAAAAAACATTTTTAACCGATCTTACGAGCCTCTCCCAAGCCCCTCCCATGTGCGGAGATGAGGGTGGAATAAAGTTCCATTTTGTAGTAGCCGTGCCAATTCATTTTTATCAACCTCTTCCACAGCTTCTCGAATTTCCCTTTCGGCACTAACAAAATTCGTCCCGTTGTCGCTAAAGAACTCTCTCGGTGTTCCGCGACGACATATAAAATTTCTAATTGCTATTATGCACGATGAAGTATTTAAAGAGTTGACAACCTCTATATGGACAGCTCTTACCGTAAGACACGTAAACAAAGCGCCATACCTTTTCTCCGTTCGTTCGCCTGTATACGTAAAGGGACGACAAAATGCTGCCAATCGGGCTTCTGGTAACTTCGCCATCTGGGGACAGTTTGGAACAGCTTTCTTTATTTTACACATCTGGCACTGCTTTAACATATTTTGGCAAAGCGACAGCCGATGAGTGCAGCCATTAACTCCAGACGAGGTATTGAGGTAATTTTCAAAGGAGCAACGCGAGTTTTCGTCGGTATAATCAACGATTGATTTTAAATAGCAACGCTGAATGCTAACTTTTTGTACATCGGGAATATATTTTAACCAATTTTTCCATTTAACGAGTTGTTTTTCTTTAACTGACTCGTCCCAGTTAACACCGCTTTTCCAAATTTCTTAAAATAATTTTAAGATACATAACGAAATTACCAATTAGACCCAGGGGGTCGTAAACTGTCATTAAGATTTTTAAGATTTGTCATTTTGTGGGAGGTTTATTAAAACGAATAATATCGTTGCTTAGTATATGGGGTGAAATCTTAAATACGATTTTACATCTTCTGTTGGATCCCAAAAAACTCCTAAAACTTTTTCGGTTTCCTTATCTGACCCCATATTGAACTGCTTTTCATTCGCCTGATGTGGTTTTTCTATTTTGTTGACTACTTCGGTTTTATTTGAAACCCAATTTCTGAGGTTAAAACCAGCTTGCATTTGAATATATTTAACTTCCTTTGCTATATTAAGGGCTTATTCTACTGTATCGGCAGAGTACAGGAAATCATCCAGGTAATGGTTGTTCTTCACTGCAGCAACTGCTTGTGGAAATTTACTTTCATACTTGGAGGCGTTTGTATTTTTCACATATTGGAAAATACTTGGAGCACATGAGGCTCCAAATATCATAACGTTCCTTGGGTAAACATCAGGTTCCTTACTAGCATCGCAATTACGCCACAAGAAACGCTGAATATGTCGATCTTCGTCACGCATGAAAACCTGATGAAATATTTGTTCTATGTCACCGCATATGGCTATAGACCTTTCTCTAAATTGAAAAAGAATTGCTTGTAATGAAGCTAACAGTTCTGGGCCTTTGTATAGCATGGAGTTTAAAGAAATTGCATTAAACTTTGCGGCAGCGTCCCATACAATTCGACATTTGCCTGGTTTATTTTTGTTATACGTGGAAAGATACCAGATCCTTGTAGCTGGTATATTTATATCAATTTTGGTAATATAACCTTTGTTGAGATATTTGTCAATGGTTTTATCATAAACTGTAAGGAGGTCACTCACTTGTTTTTCAAGACACAAAAGTCTATTTTTTGCCATTTGATAATTATTTGGCAAAAATATTTTATCATTTAGCCACAACAGACAATTTTCATAATGACCAGCATCACGTTGTTTGGTAAAATTATTTAAAACTTGCAACGATCTTTCATCCTCTTTGGTGGCCTTCAAGTTTTGATAATTGATACCTAAACTTTCAATACTAAAAAAACCAATGCCGTTTTAATAGCAATTGGTTCATTTGTTCCACCTTCCTTAATTTTGTTTGCCACTGTAATATTTATGTTGTTAAGTCCAATAAAAATTTTTGGTGTAACAGCAGAATAAGTTTTAACTGGCAATCCTTTTAAATGATTAAATTTTCTGTTAAGATTTTCGTAATCAAGTGTTTGCCTAGGCAGTGAAAGTCCTTTTCCTGTACGAACATCGTTACCAAACTTCTTGCTGTTATTACCAGACACCTGCACTGTTAAACGCTGCGAGTTTTCTTCAATTCTCTCCACATTGCCAGTCCATTTCAAACATAATTGTTCAACTTCCCCTTCTAAATCCAATTGCTTTACTATTTCTTCATCTATTAAACTAATTGCATTTATATTTTGTGCACTATTCTTTCTCATTGTTTTCTTTCGTTGTATTGTTGTTTTTTCGTATTTATGAAGAAGATTATGATGTTTAAATTGACAGCCGTCTACATTACAGTTTTTGTCTTTGTTGTAACAGACACCCGAATGTTTTCTTAAGCAGTGCTTGCACAACTCTCATCTGTTAATATAATTCCATCTAATTTAGCGATCAGCTGACAAGAAATTTTTACAGGTTGAAACATTTTTACAATCACTGCTGCAAACCAAACATTTCCTTTTATTAGTTTCTGTGTATATTGCAAAACACATTCTTTTGTTTACGATTATTAACAGATTCAACTGTCATATTATTTTCAACATTAACAGTGCTGGCTGACAATCCAATATCAAATATCCAATTAGAAAACTCAGATAAGTTAGCTTTTTTATTATTTTGCTGCCGATTTAATTTGGTTGAACGCCAAATTATTTGGTAATACGGTGGCAATTTTGAGACGAGTTCCTGGAGTAACGATGAATTATTTAATTCATCCCTGAGACCACAAGCTTCAATAGTTGATTGTAGACCTTTTACTTGGATCTCAAGGTTGGTAATTGTTTCCACTTTTTTGGTATTAATCTGTGATAATGTTTTTATTTTATTTTTCTTATCTTACAGTACAATAATTTCAAAGTGGAAATAGAGTGTGGGACACATGATGGATGAACCAGAATTCTTTTGACAGCTTCTAATGCTTCACCACGGATAGATTTTTGAAGCATTATTAAATTTTCTGCATCCGTGAGCCCGCAGACTTCTGTAGACCCGTCATATGTCGAGCTAAACAAAGGCCATTCCTCGGGACACCCAGAGAAATTGGGCAAATCCTAAGGTACAGTTTGACGAGCATGTAGTTCGTCAGCTCTTAGTCTATTTCCCAGGGACGTTGGCTGCAATGGTGGTGGCTGAGATGATTCCGTCTGTTCGGGATTTATAAAAGATTGCGACTGCTGTTTCTGTTGGTCCTTCGTAGACGTATTACTGAAGTTTTTTTTGCAGACAAAAATGCAAAAAAATAAAAAAATCGTAATAGGTACTGATTCGTAATTGCACTTATTTTGTGAAATTTACACTAATAATATTTCATATATTCAAAACAAAGTGACTGAGGAATACTCTGCATGAATACCTCAAAAACAAACAATTGTGAAGTGAGTTCTAACTGCAGAAATGCCTATTTTACTGTGAGTTCTGATATTCTTAATGCACTCAATAAAAATAAAAAATCGGATGATAGTTTTTTGTAACGGCAAAGCCAATTTTTTGCGAGCGATAAACTTCGCTTACTCCAATGCCAAGTAGTGATTCGGTAACATTACCATTGCCTAGTTCATCTTTATTTAAGTCAGCGCCTTTATCCGCTCCGGGCTCGTGTTCATCACTTAACCAAGTTATCGTAACAGACAATAGTAGTTAGAAGCGGGCGAAGCCCTAATTCTTCAAAGATCTCATCTGTTCCCAAGATATCCAGAGATATCGACACCGCCACAGTTAACCGTCAAAACCGCTTTAAAATATTGCATTATGACAATGACAAACCCGAAGCATCCTCGAAAAAAACCTCCGAACCACCTCCAATCTATTTGAGAGAAAAAAATTCAAACAACCTTATCAAAAAACTAATTTCGGTCATTGGTGAAAAGGCATTTCACATTGTTCCAATAAAACGTGGTAACATTGACGAAACTAAATTTCAAATATGTATACATATGAAGAAAAAGATTTCCGCAAAATGGTTAATGAATTCGAAAAAAATAAAACAAATTTTTACACATTCAAGCTTAAAAGCACTAAAGGCCTGCAGATGTATTGAAGGGCAGAGATTCTTACGTTGTCCCTGCTGAAATAAAAGATGCTCTCACCCTGAAAGGATTCAAGTTAAAAAATGTATCTAACCTCTTTTTCATGTTGAACTGGAGCCAAACGATGTAATTTTGAAGAAAAATGATACCCATTCCATTTATAACTTAAAATATCTCTTATACCGGAAAATCACAATTGAAGAACCAGACAAGCATTCACGACCCGTACAGTGCCATAATTGTCACGAATATGGCCATACGAAAACTTATTGTAAATTACCTACTGTTTGTGTTGTGTGCGGTGAATTACACAGTACTGCTATTTGCAATAAGTCGCAAGACCAGAAGGAAAAAAAGTGCAATAATTGTGGAGGTAAACACAGTGCGAACTACAGAGGTTGTCTTGTATACTCTTTCGTTAAACAGGCTATGAGTCAAAAGCCTAAAGTACCCCCACCGCTAACAGGAAATGGGTACTCCGCAACTTATCCTCCTATGGCCCAACCTATCACTACACAAGTATCGTATGCTGACGCTGTGAAGATCAACTCTGTTCCAGTGCAAGTGTCATCACCAACTAATACAACAAATGCAAATGTAAGCTTTAATTTCAGTCGTTAATTGATAATCTGGTGCAAACTATAAACAACTTTACAACAAATATGACTAGCATGATGCAACAAATGCTGCGAATGCAGAACACGCTGCTTCTAGCATTAGTTAATAAGCCATGAACACGTTAAAAGTATGTTTCTGGAACGCAAACGGCATTCGCCAGCATAAAAACAAACTTGAGCACTTCCTCTAAAAAATATTGATATAATGTTGGTATCTGAGACTCATTTGACTTCGAGAAGCCTATTTATAATGAGTGGCTACACCTTATATGACTCAAAGGACCCGAGAGGAAAAGCATGCGGAAGATCAGCAATTCTAATAAAGTCAAGACTCAAGCATAATATTCTTGAGAACATTTGTGAGGACCATCTGCAGGCAACAAATATTTGCATCAAAAATTTTTGGTGAAATCTCGTGATATCATCAATTTACTCCCTTCCCAGATTTTCAATCACTGAAGAACAATACGAGGATTTTTACAAAACTCTTGGACCTTGTTTCATGGCAGCCGGAGTCTACAATGCAAAACATACGTTCTGGGGATCGCGTGTTATTACACCTAAAGGTCGCGCATTGTTCAACACAATTTCAAAAATGGGTTTCAATGTCATTTCGACCGGGGAGCCAACTTACTGGCCTACTGACATACAAAAAATTCCGGATGTTATAGATTTTGGGGTCATGAAAAATATCCCTAGGGATTTATTTCATGTTGAAGCTTCACATGATCTCTCCTCCGATCACTCTCCCACGATCGCTAGAATTTGTAGCCCACTAAGAAATGACTTACCTCACCCATATGTGAAGATGATAAATCGTGTTAATTGGCTGGGGATCAAAAAATATCTCAGTAGTCATTGTACGGAAAACATCAAGCTTAGAACTTCCGATGATATTGAATTTAACATTGCCAACCTTACCTAAAATATTAAACAGGCTGCTAAACATGCCACTACTTCCTATCCGCAGACTATGTTTAATAGAATTTATTCTGCGGATATTGAACGTCTCGTATGTGAAAAAAGAAGAGCTAGAAGGGAATGGCAACAGCACAGATCACCCTAACATAAAATCAGACTTAGAGAATGCACTAAACGACTCCATGAGTTGCTTGCATCTGAAAAATCTGCTTCTCTTAGGAGTTACCTGGAAGGCCTCGCTGTCACAGCAGCATCTAATTACTCCTTGTGGCGCGCTGCTAAAAAACTTAAAACACCCGTTGAGTTAATGAATACAATCATTAGCGACCAACGGGCATTTTGCAAAAGCTCTAATTGTTTCTAACGATTAGTTGGGGATAATATCCTAAATAATGAATTTCCATATTAAGTATATATATATATACATATATATATATATATATATATATATATATATATATATATATATATATATATATATATATATATATTGATTTGAATACTTATTGTTAGTTCAGTTTTGAATATACAAAAATAAATATTAGCGTGAAAAAAACTGCTGTGCGTTATTTATATTTTGTGATAACCGAGACGCGGTTGGTTGAGATTTTGATTTATTGTTGAGTGTAGTGAATTTTTGGATAAATAAATTTATAGGGTTGTGAACTTGTTATAATAGTTTGTTTATTTACCGTACTGTATGCGACAGCGGTTGTAATAGGGGCGCTATTTGATACGACCGGCACATGTACTGATGTGTTATGTGAGGTTCGGTTCGGCGGTGGGACTTTGGAATTTTGCTTTTGGGTAATTTGATTCGAAGCTGTTGGAAATTAATTATCAGCATCTTTTTCTTCAATTTCATGAAGAATTTGATATTTTTTATGCAGATATTCCTGATCGCGTCTCATGGATAGGTCGCGTTCTTCTTCTAACCTTTTTAGCTCAAGGGCCTTTCTTCTGCCAACAGAGCCTTTTGACGCCAACGGCGAATGTGTGCTAGAAGCAGAATGCATGGCGTTTATGTTACACGATTGACACAACCATGACTCTTGTGGGCTTGAGATTTTTGCGCAGCTGATATGGTGTGGTTTTTGACATAAGTTACAACTTACCACTACATCGTCAAGTTGTTCATTACAAAACTGACATATTTGTTGGACGTTTTGTGGCAAGACGCCTGCTTTGTGTGTTTGAATAGTCCATATAGATACTTACGTGTGACTGAAGTTATGTTGAATTTGGCAACTGTATCCACTTTCGCTGGCAAGGGCAAACTCCAGAATCAGTTAAATCCACAAGGTAGAGAAGTATCCACAAAAAGAATTAAAATTTTTTTTCACAGTAGTAGTTCGTGATGGCTTGATGAGATGAACAACACAGGTTAGGTTTAATGAAATTCAATTATTTCTTTATTGTCAACTTGTGACGCAACCTTATGATTTAATTCCTTAAAATATTACAAATTAAATTCATTTATGTTATGTATAGTTAAGTTAAAAATATATTTAACTTACGTTTTGGTTTCAAACCACCAACTTTTTCACAAAGAGAATTTTAGGCACGTTGTGCGCAACTACTTGTGGTTCAGAGGACGATTATTTTAAAAAGGAAAGTCCCGGATGTGAAATATTACGAAATTGACAGATATAAATGACAAGTTTACAATTGTCATGTGTATAAGAAAAATAATATAAATAAGAAAGAAGAATATCAGTTACTTTTCAGAACTGCATATTCCGTACTTTAACAGTAGCGGCAGCAATGCCGAATAAAATCCTCTGTGTGACTACAGAATACGACACAGAATACATAAGGAAACTAGGGCATCATCCAAACTCACTAGCACACAAAATTCTACATTGCAGAGGCCACACTCGGATGAGAAGGAGGGTCACTCTTGCTCTTAGGAGAACGCGGCAGATGTGAAGACAACAGAGAAGAAAACATAGAAACTAGTTTTTTTTTTTGTCTGGCATTGGTTGGATTTAGTTAAATAATAATATAGATTTAAGATTTGAACACTTATTGTTAGTTTAATGAAATCGCTTACCATTTTTATAAGCAAACGCACACACACGAAAAAAATTAAACCAAATATTGGAATGTTTTTCACCCGGTTAAGAACAGTTCAAGACAACAATAATATCACTATGCTATATAACCCTTATTGAAAATAGCTAATGTGTTTTCAATTTGGACTAAGCTAAACACGTAGGTGATTGTAAAGATTATTTTTCTGTGTCACTTACCATTTTAATGCTATGAAAAAAATTAGTTACATACATACATGTTTATAGTCAGTGTGAAAGTATTTCTTATTTCGAATTTAGTACAAATGAGCACTAATAATGTATCTATATTTTTTGACCTTTTTTATAATAATTTGGTTAATTTAATATTTAAGCTTGAGGTCTTTTATCGTTTAAGAATTTTATTAAAAAATAATAATAATAATAATAATTTTCTTTTTCTTTCATTTTTTTAAATGTTAATTTTTTAATTTTATTATTTATAAAAAAATAGAATTGTCCTGAATATGATACTCAATGAGTATCGAAATATCGATTATTTTTTAATAAAATTGTTAAACGATAAAAGAACTCAAGCAACTGGCATCTCAGCCTCAAATCGTAAACAACGTGTTTTTATTTTCGTGAATGATTTATATAATTTAAATTAATTTAATTAATTAAAAAGACCATTACAAAGTCTTCTTTAATCGCTTCTGGTCATGTTTGTTCCAAAAAGGAAAAAGTATTGGGGCAACAGCCCCAAATTCAAGTTGTTGAAAACAAACGATGATGTAGATAGCTGTAAGAAATGCTAATAGATTTCGTTTATTAGCCGACTCCGAGGAAAATGAGGAAGTTTCTGTCAAAGATAAAGTTCCACCAATAATTGTGGGTCCCACTCATTAGTTTTCGGATATAATTGGTTTATTAGGTGTAGAATACACCTTTAAGAGAATGTCAGTTGGTACAAAAATAATATCCAGCTCGTTGGTGCTATATGAAGCAGCATTGAAAACTCTCAAAAGCAGAGGTTATCATTATTATACGCATGAAGTAAAGGAGGCGAAGAATTTTAAAATGGTTCTCTTTGGGTTACCTCAATTTACTACCGAAATTATCAAAAATGAATTTGTCAATGAGTTCAACATAACTCCCGTAAGCGTCTCGGCAATAAAAACGAAAAAAACTTCTGCTGATGATGCTTTATATATGATTGAATTCAACCGTCAACACGTCTCGAAAAGAGTAGTTCTAAAAATTAAATATTTTTGCAATATCGCAGTATACTGGAGAAGGCCACTCAAAGGCAACAGGGGTCCTACTCAATGTTCCAAATGCTCTATGTATGGTCATGGAGCAAGAAACTGTCATAGAATGGCAGTGTATTCAGCCTGTGCAGGGAATCACGATTACACGGAATGTAAGTTGAACAAAAGTTCCCAGGATACTAGTGTGGTGTACAAATGCCACAACTGTATAAAGAAGGGCTATAAACATATTAACCACAAAGCGGATGATCCCAAGTGTCCATGTCGTCAGGAATACCTTGAAATTCGACAACGAGTTACCACTAAAGGCTGGGGCACATAGAATCCGTCATCCGTCATCCGTCGACTTTTTCAACTGACAGCTAAGTTAAAATACAGGTTTTGTTATGAGCTTGGTTACATACAGTACGTCTCCTTCAACGCAACGGATGAAAGTTGGGCAACTTTTAAATTTTGGCGTACGTTGAGTACTTTGACAACTATCAGTTGATTTTTTGGTATGTTTTGTTTTAATTAACAGTTGATTTTTTGTGTCTGACCAAAAATCTTCGACTTTTATCCATTATATCAAGACAGCTTGAGCTTTATAAAGCAAAATTATAATTAAAATAAACTCCGTAATTTCTTCAAAATCCATAGAAAATTTTTACTCTTTAATAAAAAGAAATGTTGCAAACATGTAAAAAAAAGCAACTGATTTTCTCCACGTTAACAAAGTACTCATTGTGCCAACCTTATCCGTCATTGCGTTAACGTCAGTTAAAAAAGTCGAAGGAAGACGGATGACGGATTCTATGTGCCCCAGCCTTAAGTCCAGTCTGGTTAGTAGACGTATTAATACGTCATATTTCAACTTAGGTGATTACAATTTTCCTGAATTGCCAAAAAAAGCACGTACCAATGACACACGTGATACCCGCCCTCAAGCTGGTAACCAGTATTCACATGTTTTGAAAAATAATCATTATGCCAGGGATAATGATGATGATATCTACAATGAGGCCCTGCTATAAATATTTTTTGGTGCAGTCGATGCTCTTCAAAAATGTCAAAACAAATATGACAAATTAAGAGTTTTGGGTAATATGCTTAAACATGCCATATAATTCAACTTTCATACATAATGTTCATGTTATGCACTGGAATGCACAAGGCATAACGACTGAGTCAGTAGCTGCTGGAGCAAATAGTACGTAACAAAGGAGTTGAAATTCTACTCCTAAATGAGACTTTTTTAAAACCTCACCATAAATTTAATCTCGGAGGCTTTAAAATTTACAGAGAAGACCGGCCTACCCATGGCGGAGGTGTACTTATTGCAATTAAAAGCTATATTCAAAACATACAATAATAATTATATCTTCTTTATTATTAAAAAGAGGTTCTGCACCCTTTCACTTATGATTCCCTAATGTAATAGAAGGACTCAGTTGATCAAATGCATTAATCTTAATAACATGACAAAAAATTGCTCCTCTTATATTAATTTCATATATTATTATTAAACCTTTAATAATAATATACGTCTTATTTGCAAATAAAAAAGAAGAATGTTGCCGTATAACTTTTTTATTGTAACTTATTAACTCACTTAAACAAGTCGTGAATAACGACACTATTTGCAAATAAAAAGTAAGACGTTGCCACTTCATGAACGTTTTTTGTGTTTTACTTACCAAACAATCATATTTTCGTCACATGGCATCACTAATAATAATATGAGTTCTGTATGCAATTACCCGTATAAACAGTGAATTAGTTATTTGCAAATAGTTCTATTTGCAAATAAGACGTGCGTATAAACGTGGTAACAAGCTATTACCTAAGATAAAGACGCGAATTACCGATAATATTTCGATACAAATAATGATTAATAGAAGACCTGTAATTGTGACTGCAGCGTATAAGCCGCCGCACTGTGGCGCCTTTTCCCAAAAACCGTGGCAAAAATACAAAATTTGATGACAAAATTTTGTAAAATGAATGAACACATCGTATAAAGACCATTTTACTGATCAGAATTCAAAAACGTGTTTCTTAATCGGATGAGAATTATAGTTGGTGGAGCTGCTTAAAGTCGACAGTTTTTTAAAAAGTCCAAAAAATGTGATTTTGAGAAAAAAAAAAAAAAAGACATTTTAGAATTGAAGTGTCAGAAATATTGCCATGTGATCACTACATTTTTGGTATTGTTTTAAAGGTATATATATTGTTTATTAAAAAAAGTAAGAAAATATCCACCAGATACCGTACTTTTTCGGCAGTTTCCGTTTTCAGACACCCTATATTTAGTTAGTTTTTACAAATAAAATAGAGAATATCTAAAAATGGTCACGCCCATATTTTCTTAGCATATTTACTACACAGTACTTTAAATAATTTAGCTAAATTGGTCCACAAAAAATTACAGGTTTTCTTGAAATTGGAAGAAAGATGTGACAATCTTATAGCCAGCGTTGCCACATCCAAGATATTTTTGCAACCAAAATTAAAAAAAAAAATGCCAAATAAGAAAAAAAGCTACCAAAATTTTAATATTTTTTATATTTTATGTTATCTTACAGCACAAAAATGTAAATATATGTGGAACTGAATGACATATTTTTGTTAATGTATGCACATGCGCCTACTTAAAAATATGTAAGTATGTAGCCTTATTTCATTGAAATATATATAATCGTATAGAAAGATCAAATCTTAGTTTTCTTTTTTTACAAAAATAAGAGAAAAATTACTTGTACTTTATGTTATAAAATGTATTTTATTACTAAAAGATAAAAAATTATTTTATATATGTAACAAAGATGCGTTCCAAATATGAAAAGAAATAATTCTCTCTATACAATTATTTTCACTGCATCACTTGTTACTAATATTTGCTGCTTTTCGTTAATACGAAAAGTTTGCAGTGATTTTTTCCCTACATTTTTCTTTAATTCTCATTTAAGTTGACAGCCTTTGTATACCATTCGTCAATAAAGTCTTGAAAGTCGCCATAAAAAGTCATAGTATGAATCGCATATAAATGATAAACAATATTTTGCTGTGTCAATCAGGTAGGCATAATTATTACAATTTGTTTATTTATTTAAATTTAAGAACACATATGAAAATAGGCAGGTAGTTTTAAAACTTGGTTTTTGTACTAAGTAAAATAAAAACTGCAGTTGTATATAATCCAGTTAATTGTGGCCTAGATTTATGTTTCGCAAATCATGTAGTTTGAACCTTTTTATTTTTGGATATAAATTAATCTGCAATTGTGTAATGCAATCAGTTACCGTTTTACTTTGCAAAAGTAGTGATCAGTACCAGAACTCGTAATGTCATTTCAAAATTCGGAATTGTTCGAGTTATTTAGAAAATCACATAATGAAATCGTATTTAATTTGGCTATTGTGGTACGGTTTACCAGGGTACCACAAAAAGGATGTTAAAAACAAAATTCACGTCGTTTTCTTGGATATTCGTAGAAAATGGCTTGCCTCAAACCGTACGACAAAAACCTTTACGGAAAAGTACACAGACTGGCTAAATGGAGTAACAACTTTTGAAAACATCGAAGAACCCTATACATCTTTGGACAACAGAAAAGGAAGACCTGTTAAACTATATACGAGTGATGAGGTAACATCCCAAATTACTGGTGTCGACAACCATATTATAAAAAGGTTGGCAGTTATAAACTCTAAAGATATAGTAAATGGCCCAAAGTTTCAGGATTATGCATCAAAAACGGTCCAGCTTTTGGCTCAAAAGTACCCTGAGGAGAAACTTACTCCTACAGTCCATAAGATTTTGGCTCATGGCCAAAACTTAATTGAATATCAATGCTTACCAATTGGAGATTTATCAGAAGAAGCCCAGGAATGCAAAAACAAAGATTACAAGCACTTTAGATATGCGAATGCAGTAGAATCTTAGAAAAGTTAACTCTCATAAAAGTTAAACACGCGGATAAGTTAACAGCTTTTCATAATCCACGTGCAGCTCTAAAAAGTTAACTTTTCGGTTAACTTTTTAGAGCGTGTACATCTAAAGTAAGTTTCTCGAAAGCAGTTGAAAGCATCAATAGCGTTATAAAATGGTTTGAGAGCAACAATGATGCAAATCATGTGTCAGACCTAATATGCGCGCGAAAATGATCAAGAGCTATTATACAAAAGAAAAGAAACAAACAAGCCTTGACTGCTTCTTTAAACCTCTATAAACTATTTTTATGCGAACAAAAAAACTGAGCGGGACTTTGAAATTGAACACCCAAGACAAATTAAACATAAGTTCCTTTTTTGTAATAATGAAAACTATTATATAAGTCTTTTAATAAAAATGGAACATTTGGTATCTAAAAAAATTGTTTACATATTACATACATACTTCATTTATTCATTTTTTCGACTCAAAAAAACCGCTTAGAAAAGTTAAAAGTTCGGAAAAGTTAATACCCCTTGGGACTTTTTTAAGATTCTACTGTACTTGCAAAATTTCACGGATTAGACAGAATGAGGATCTTTTTAATATGTTGGCGGCCTCTTCAGACGCACTGATTTCATCGCGGAGACATATAAGATCTCGCAAGAATTTGGAAGAATATAATTATAGCCCCGATATGTTAAGTCTATTACAAATCGCTCAAAATATTAATGACTACTTTGAAGAAAACTAACTATTAAAAAAATTAATAAAAATAACTCAATATCATTATATAATATATCATATTATAAAATAATATTATAAATTAACATTAGTATTAAAAATGTTTCAATAATTTTTTCTGTAATATAAGTAAAAATATTTATATTAATTTTTGGAATTCTTCCTAAAGCACGGTAGGCTCGAAGGACCATATGTTAGAATTCTTCCTAAAGCACGGTAGGCTCGAAGGACCATATGGTGGATTGGGTATCTTCCTAGTCCATAAAGAAAATTTTCCAAGGTATTGAAAAATTAAAACAAGGTGAGTTCTTCTAGAACTTAAAATAAAGTTTATTTATTAAGAAGCTCCGTTGCTTCATTTAAGGAAGAATTCAAGTTCATTACTGACTAAGAAATATTAATGTTTCATAAATTATAAGTATACTTTAACAAAAAATGGAAATAAAAGTAACAAAAAACTAACGGACTTCGTGTCTTTAAATGAGTTTTCTCTTATACAATATATATGAAAAAGGCTTAAAATAAGTCAGAGGTACCCAATTGGTGCTTCAATAATAGAGAAAAGGAATATATACAAAAATAAATAATCAAAAATTTGTTGAACAGAGTTCAACATATTCCGGGGGCCAAATTGTGGCAACTGCAACCATTCCAATAGCCTGATACGATCCAACCAAACGATGATTTCTGTGCGATTGCCTTTTTCCCTGGAACTGGTGGTTGGAAGGAAGTTACAATTTGATTGGCGATGTCCGCCAACTTCCTTGATGGAGTGGAAAAACGGATGAGCTAGTGGATCGAATTTTTTAAAATGTTTTTGGATGTTCTCGGCATTTGGTAGAGGGGAGATTTCGTATCTTATAAAGTCCTTGATTGCTAGAAGTTCATCCTTTTCATGATGCGGAAATGCAGGCTCAAATATAAACTGTCCATACGCCCGACCCTCACATTCATGGAGTGGCCGAAAATCGGGTAGTATGCGGGCAACATCAAAGAGTAAGGACGACTGGGGTGCTGAATGATCCAAAGCAAAATTGGTGTACATTTTTTGGCTACGGTAGTTAACATTTACTCTAAGAATTGGCGGTATATACAGAGGAGGTGATGGTTGAGATTTTAATGTGAACGTAGGCTGGGTGGAGTTGTCCTCTAGTGGAGGTTGCACTGATTCACAGTCCGGCATAAATTCATTTGCACACTCATCTAAATTGAGTTCTCTAGCCGGTTCTTCTTCCCAGTTGGGGACGTTGACACCTTCGTCCTCAAAACTTGAGGAAAGGGGGTCTCGTTCAGAACGATGAAGAAAGGTGTGATGACGCGCGTTGCACAGTTTGTTGTTTCCTATCTTAACGCCACACCGCTGTCTAGAATAGCACCATTCGCGTATATGAGAATGAGCTAAACAATTTAAGCAATACCCCTTGTTTTTAATAGAAGTACGTCGAAGCTCTACGTTCAAGCTCAAAAAGATTTTACAGAATCTTAGGGGGTGATTTGCTTTACACAAATGGCATCTAGGGCGTCGAAAATCCATTTATTTATTTATTTATTTATTTACAGCTACATTATATTTACAGCTGACATTACAAAAATATTACATAAGTGACTAGGTTAAAAACAATTATAAGTAAAAACATTGGAATTTAAATAATTTAAAAGCTTTCTTTTAATAATATTAACATTATCCGATAAATCAATGAGATCATAAAATTTATTAAAATCCGAACAAATTCTACGGAATGGATCGAAATTCATGAAATTTGATCTGTGAAATCTAAGATATAAGGGTTCATATGATCTAAGTTGCCTATTTGGAATATTGATGTTTATTTGGTCGTGAAGAAAAATACAATCCGTTTGACCTTGAAATAATTTTAAAAAGAATACAATGTTAGATGCAATTCTTCGGCTTTTTAATGTAGGGAGATTTATGAGTGCCAAACGATTACGATATGGTGGCAGATTCACAGCTGGAGACATCGAAGACAAAATAAAAGGAATTGTTTCTGGACTGATTCTATCATTTTAATATATAAATTGTACTGAGGATCCCAAATAACAGAGCCATATTCAAGAATGGGTCTTACTAAAGATGTGAAGAGATTTTTTGTAACGTAAGGATCATTAAACTCTTTTGCCCATCGTTTTACGAAAAATAAAACACTATTAGCCTTGTTAACAGCATATGTGACATGTGTGTTAAAATTAAGTTTTTTGTGGAAGTAAATTCCAAGGTCTAAAATTGAGTCAAGAGCTATTAGCTCAGTGCCATTTATAAAATATTTGGTCGAAAATGGTGAATATTTAGTGAAAGTCATTAATTTGCATTTATTAATATTTAATTCCATAAGGTTTACGGTACACCAATTAAAAAAGTTGTTTAAATCCTTCTGAAGGTGAATGGCATCGTCGATTTTAGCAATATTTGAGAAGAGTTTGACATCATCAGCATACATTAGAACATTACCGAATTCAATGGCTTTTGGAAGATCATTTATAAAAATCAAAAATAAGAGAGGCCCAAAATGGCTACCCTGAGGAATACCAGAAATTACTTCAAAATAATTTGATCTGGAGTTATTGTAAATAACACATTGTTTGCGCCCTTTTAAATATGATTTTATCCAGTGTAGGAAGTTCCCGGTAAATCCGATAGCATGAAGCTTCTCAATCAATAGGTCATGGTTTACCTTATCAAAAGCCTTACTGAGATCTGTATAAATAACATCTGTTTGCTGGCTATTATAAAAGCTTGCGTTGATATATGATGTCAATTCCAATAAGTTTGTAGTTGTAGATCTACCACGCCAAAATCCATGCTGTTTTGGAGATATAATTGATGAAATTTCATGCTTGAGTGTATCCGTTATAATTTTCTCAAACAACTTAGGGATAGCATTTAATTTTACTATGGCTCTATAGTTTGTAGCATTATTACGACTACCAGATTTATAAAGAGGGATGATAAATGATTCCTTCCAGCAGCTAGGAAATAAACCAAACTTCAAAGAAATATTAAATAAATACGTTAATGGGATAACCAATGACTCCGCACAATTTTTTAAAATGCTGCTCGGTATACCATCAGGTCCAGGTTTGCAAGAGCTCAGCGAAAATATTAGCGATATCAACATCATTCGAGTATGTAGTACCATTGAATTTCATAGTTGTCGGGTATGATGACACTTTCCTTTTTGAATTAACAAAGTTGAAAAATAATTTGGTGTTGTTTTTGATGTTATATTTAATTTTACTAACATAGTAATCGTAACATTTTTTACTTTCAATATTAAAGTGACTGCTTGCTATTAAGTAATTGCTTCGATCTAATGAAGTTTTGCTCAATTTAAACTTTTTATGGAGTCTGTTACGTTTATTTTTCAACCATGCCAATGTATTAGTAAACCAGGGAGGACGATTGGATATAACCTTTTTTATCAACGGAGTACTGGCAGAAACACAGCTATTAAGCACTGAGTAAAACTTTTGAAGGAGTAGCTCAAAATCACTTCCGTCATTTCTATACGTAAGTATTTCTAACCAATTTATATTAGAAAGCAAATGATTTAAATATGTAAAATTCGTTCGTTTAAAACATAGACACTCAGTTATATTATGTATTGTTTTCATCTTCGGGAAAGGTGTAGAGATAAGAAGTGTAGGATGATGACGATCCTCTGGAATGCATAGCGGGATGGTCCTGCTCACATCAAATAAGGAGGGGTTATTTACAAAAATCAAGTCAAGTAATCTGTTATTAGTATTATGAACACTATTTATCTGGGAAACATTAATATCAGCAAGGCACATAAGAAAATCGTGTGTCCAATCATGCGGTGTAATCGGAATCAAAAATTCGGTGTCTTCGGAAGAAATCCAAGATGCTGTTGGAATATTAAAATCCCCCAATACCATCAAGCAATCTGCAGGTTTAAGTTTATTTGCGACAGATTTGATAACCTTAGCATGCGTTTGATAAATTTGTGGATCAGAATTAGGAGGAATGTAAGAGCAAGCAATAAAGAGAGATATGTTTCAAATTTGAGCAGCCACGACAACAATCTCTATATTCAGGGAATTTTCTAGAGATAAATAAAAGAAATAAAAAGAAATATATACAGTGCTAAAAAATATGTTGTGCGAATTAATTTATGATTTTAGGTGTAAGATTTTTGGTGAACTAACAGGTGGATTATTCGGGTTTAAAATTCTGAGCATTTGATGTTATGGGAAGCTTGCATAATTAGACGATTGGTCGTCTGATAGTTCCGTTCTGGGTTAAGACATCAACGACTCTAACTTTCTTGTCGTTACCATATATTACGTTTGTAACACGACCCAGGCGCCATTCGGTGGGTGGCAACAAGTCTTCCTTCACAATGACAATATCGTTTGGTGCAATATTTTCTCCTTCTGTTTTCCATTTATTATGGAGTTGCATTTCGGTTATATATTCGTTTTTCCATCTTTTGGCGTTAATATGCTGGATAGCTTTGAGTCGTTCCCATTGTTTTAAATGGCATCCATCTTTCAGTGATGGGTCAGATGGGGCTTCTGGTGGAGCGATAATAGGAGCGCCGCGAAGCAAATGGCCAGGAGTAAGAGGTAAGATTTCGTTAGGGTTTTCTGTTATCGGTGAAAGTGGTCGGGAATTTAATACTGCTTCGATCCTTATAAGCACGGTTGAAAATTCTTCAAAGGTGAAAGAGAGGTTGTTTGTGGTTTTCTTTAAGTGGGACTTCATGCTTTTTACTGCCGCTTCCCAAATTCCACCCATGTGGGGTGCGTACGGCGGTATAAAGGACCAAGGCTTGTTCTGCTGTTTTCAGAAAGAGGTTGTGGCTTTTTAGAAGAGCATAACTTGCTCCTAGGAAATTTCTTCCATTATCGGAAAATAGCGTTTTTGGTAGTCCTCGTCGTCCTGTAAATCTATCGAAACAGGCAAGGAAGGCATCTGCAGAAAGATCGGAACACATTCCAAGATGGACTGCCCGTATTGAAAGACATACAAACCCTGCGACATACCCTTTCAATATTTTGGCATTTCGTAGATTTGATGATTTTATATTGAAAGGTCCGGCAAAGTCGACGCCAGTGTAGGTAAACGGTAGCGAAAAGTTTACTCTTTCAGGGGGGAGTGCGGCCATGATTTGGTGGTGGAACCGTTTTTTGTAAATGGTACAAGCTTTACAATTTCGAATGCATTGTCGAACGCCGTTTTTTAGTCTGGGAATGTAGAAACCTTGACGTATTGCGCGAAGCATGATGTGATGTTCTGCGTGAAGTAGAACACGATGCGTAAATTCGACAAGAAGGATGAAAAAACGCGACTTTTCTGGAATGATGATTGGATGCTGTTCTTCATCGCGAAGTTCCATATTGCTAAGACGTCCGCGAACTCTTATAAGATTGTTTTCATCTATAAATGGATTTAAAGTTAGATGTCGGCTTCTTTGAGACAGCGGTCTCTTCTCTCGTAGGGATTCATATTCTTTGGGGAAATACATTTGCTGAGCATTTAACATTAATCTATTCTTTGTGAATGCTATTTCTTTAGCCGTTATGAATTTCTCTGTAGCGGTTGATTTTTTCATAATACGGTGAATAAATCTAAAACAGTAACTAATAACTCGAAAAACTCGTTCTATTGATGAAAAGTTTTCTAGAATGTCGTACGATGTATCCACGGCAGACGATGACTTTAGGTCAGAGATTTTATTATTTGCCTTTAAATTGAAGTTAAGAATTTGTGAATTTAAGTGAACGACTTTTTCGCTTTTCTTTGATTCAAGATCATGTGGATCAAATTTGCGCGGGGTCGGCCATAAGTCAATGGGTAGTAGCGGCAAGGGGCCCATTCCACCATAGAGGATTCAGCATAAGTTCTTGAGGATAGCAACCTCGACTACCAAGATCGGCAGGATTTTCTTCTGTTTTTACATGCTTCCATTGACTTGTACTAACAATGCGGAGAATCTGCGCAACTCGATTTCCTACGAAAGTTTTTAGGGAATTTGGATCCTTCTGAAGCCAACCAAGAACAATGGACGAATCTGTCCACATAAACAATTCGTACGAAAATTTAAAATCCATGATCAAGTTTCTATATAATTTCGTTAACAAAAGAGCCCCGCACAATTCTAATTTTGGGACAGTTGTTCTCTTTAGAGGAGCGACTTTTGTTTTTGCTACTAACAAGTGGGTAGTAATTACGCCTTCTGAGCTTTCAGTTTGCATGAAAATCATTCCACAGTACGCCTTCTCTGAGGCGTCACAAAACCCGTGTATTTGAACTTTGTATTGCGGTGCAAAATGTACCCATCTAGGAATTTTTATCTCGCCTATAGTCTGGAAAGTTTCTACAAACAACTTCCACTTATCTAAGATCGGAGGTGGAACTGCATCATCCCAACCTGATTTTTCTTTCCATAATTCTTGTATTAAAAGTTTGGCAATTACTACTATAGGGCCTAGCCAACCTAGTGGGTCAAACAATTTTGCGATAACTGACAAGATTTGTCATTGGTTGTAATAGTGGAAATTTCGATGAGCTCAATGACGTAATAAAAGTAATCTTCTCTCGCGTTCAAACGAATTCCTAACGTATTCACATTGCTGGAATCATTGAATCTCAAAAAATCTTCGTGTAGTAGATCTTCAACAGATAAATCTTGCAGGAGAAACTTTTCATTCGCCGTAATTTTTTTCAGGGGGAATCCAGCCGAATTCAATGGTTTTCTAAGTTCATATCGCTTTTGTTTAGCTTCCAGTAGGGTATGTCCGCCGGACAATATGTCGTCTACATATATTTCATTCTTCAAAATAGTGGAAGCCATAGGATATGAATTCTTGCAATCGGTACTAAGTTGCTGAAGAGTGCGAATCGCCAAAAAAGGGGCGCAATTCACTCCAAAGGTTACCGTTTTCAGTTGAAATGATTGTACGGGATTATGGTCATTCTGTCGAAACAAAATTTGTTGATACGGCCGATCGTCCTCATGTACCAATATTTGCCGGTACATCTTCTGAATATTGCCTGTAAACACAAACTGGTAATGTCGCCAAGAAAGCACCACTTGCATTAAATCCCTTTGAAGTGTAGGGCCCCGATTTAGCACATCGTTGAGTGAAAATCCACTACTGGTTTGTTGGACGCATTGAAGACGACCCGTAACTTGGTGGTTTTACTGTCAGGTCGTATCACAGCGTGATGTGGGAGATAAAATGACCTTTGTTTCTCATCTTTGGTTTCGAAGTGGATCACTGGCTCCATATGATCCAAATCTACGTATTCTTGGAGAATCTTCGTTTTCTCACCTTTGAACTCTGAAGTTTTTTCAAGTGTCCTTTCGAGACGATAATACTGAGCGATTGCCATATTTCGACAATGGCCTAAAAAGATATCATGGGGAAATTCTTCCTTGAATGGAAGGCGTACGACAAATCTTCCGTTTGATAGTCGCGTTGTGGTCCGTTGATACAAGTCTTCACAGAATTTATCACTTTCACATCCCAAAGAGACATTTCCGGTTTCTTCCAGCTTCCAGAACTTCTTTAGCTGATCCTGAAGCTCAGTTTCGGAGGAATTGTGCACCAAAGTTGAAAAAGTATTAATCTGGTTAGCAGACATGGGACCTGACAAATACCACCCTCTTGATTCTAAACAATTTGCGACCCTTGATTTGACCCCAGATAAATTTATAAATGGTAAGTAGTCACTGCCTATGATCATGTCAATAGCTGCTGGCTTGAAAAAATAAAGATCCGCTAGATCCATCACCTCGATATTTGAAAGATTTTTAACCTCAATGGGCCTAGAGGGCAAAAAATGCGAAAGTTTCGGTACCACGATTGCATTTACTTTGATTGAGAATTCCGACACTCTAGATTTTATGGTCAATGTACATCTCCCCTTAGAATTTCCCACTACTGTTCTACCAAGACCAGATATTTGAGAGGTATGTCTTTCTAACGGTAGAGAAAGATTTTGTTGAATTCTGGTGGAAATGAAAGTTTTCTCTGATCCTGCATCTAACAGGGCTCGAACTGCGAAATATTGTCCTGACTGTTCAATGTTGACTAATGCTGTGGGCAAAATTGTGGTTCCCTCATTTCTAGAAAAGTGATTCATGACATTGCTCGTTGAGCTTCCACCGGAGGACTCTTTTTGAGAAACCCGATTATTGGCAATACCCGTAGACTGTTGAGTCACATTTGTAATCGGCCTTTCATGATTCTGTAGAAAGGATGGTGATTTATTTGAAGAATATTTATTTTTACTAATCTTTTCTTTTTGCTCCAGATGTAGCATGGTGTGATGCTTCTGGTTGCATCTGGTGCAGAGATTGGTACTTTGACACTTCGACTTGAAGTGACTTGGGGATAAGCAATTCACGCAAAATTTGTTGGAATAGACGAATTTTATTCTATCGTTCACTGACAGCGCTTTAAAGTTTTTACAAAATCGTAGGGGATGATTTTGTTACACATTTTACAATTAAACTTTCCTATTGCTTCTTCAGACTGAGAATGGAAAGATTGATTCTTTGAAGAATGGCCATCCTTACTAAAGGGTTTTCTCATATCGGAGACAGTTTCCAACATCTCTATTCTTTTTGAGAGATAGTCGGACATATCTTGCCAAGTGGGCCAATTTTTGTGATCAGATAACGAATTTTCCCAAGATCGCATGGTTTCCTCAGGAAGCTTGGAGGCACACAAGTGTATTAAAATCGCATCCCAGGTCTTGGTTAGCTTAAGTGACTCACATATAGCTAAGCTCTCGTTAAGGACACTTTGAATTTGTCGAATAGACTTTGCATTTTCATGTTGCACTGTTTGAATTCCAAACATAAACTTCATTTGTTGATGGGCAAAAATTATAGGATTCTCGAAGCGAGATTTTAATGCCTCCCAGGCTAAAACAAAATTTTTATCAACCAAATCAAACCTCTTTACGATTTGGTTGGCCTCCCCCCTTGTTTTGCTACGCAAGTGGAATAGTTTTTGAGCAGGAGCTAAATGTGGGTGTTTTCCAATTACCGCCTGGAACAAGTCCCGAAACGCTGGCCACTTTGAATAACCTCCCTCAAAATCTTCTATGTCACATGGTGGTAACTTCAGAGTCATTGATGACGGTTGCACCATTGTTGTATCTCCTCTTTGAGATTCTGCTGATGTAATTAATCCAAGAATTTTCGCTTTGGTTTTTTGAGCCAAATTACAAATCCTATCGTATCGCCTTGACAAGTCATCTTGATAATTTTCATCTAGTTCCTTATCATCCCTTAGTATGCTCAAAAGTTTCCATTGATTTTAACCATCTTCTCTCCAATTCAGCCAGTAATACCTCTAAATATGGATTATTTAGTTCCACTGACGGAATTGTCTCAAAATTTTCGCAAAATGCCTCTAATTGGTGGAAGTCATATTTGCATCTTCTTTTGTTTGCCATATTAAGAAAACAGAAAAAAATTTAAAACCTCTTGTTTCCCGCACCACAACAATAAAATAATAAAATGATTGCCCAAAAAATTTATTCTTTTTCAATCCTATTTATTTCCTTACTAAAATGTAGTTTTCATTGAAATAAATGTATTGTATCAGAAATATTTGTAAATTCCCACTCACTTTTTTTCCCTGCAAAAAACTTGTACTGGAAACCCTATTACGATTAACCAGCAGTTTGTTGTTGTTCTTGGATGTTACAGAAATTGTTTTAAAACACAAAATTCTAGTGGAGTATAAATGCTGTTGTAGCTGTTTACCGGAATTGTTTTCTTATTTTTAAATTGGTTATTTTTCTTTTTATGATTAGTCCACCTTGCTTTAAATTATGTGTACTTGTTTTCTTTAAATTATGTGTACTTGTATAAAATTACAAATTCCCACTCACCGTTTTCTTCCCGCAAAGTTCAAGTAACGGGAGCCCTAGCTCAGCTTGTTGTTGAGACAGCTCCTTTTTTACAGCAAACACACACACTCTAGTGAAGCACCAACTTCATTTGTTTCTTGGGGATTAATTTGGCCTAATATTTCTCCGCTAGATTATTTATCTATATACATACATATGTATGTATGTATTTTTTTTATTTCCCACTTTTTTAACGAAAATTTTTACTGTGTTTTGGTTGTAGTTCTTTTTTTTTTAATCAAAAGAATGTTGTTCTATGGGAGTTTAATTTAATTTGTCATGTATGTAGATATGTATGTAGCTTTTTTCACTCTTATTTTCACTTTTCTATAGTTTTTATTTGAATATTTCTTTAATTATTGTTCTCTTAAATATTGTTTGAAAAAATAGTTTTGTTCGCAAAAATTTCTTCACCACTATAGTGAATACCGTTTTACAATTTTATTTTATGTCGTTTTCTTTCTACTTCTTTTCTGTGTTTAATAAAAGGAACGTATGAGAATGAAACACCTTCTGTAAGTGTGAAGAGTATGACAAGTTGTTTTATGTATTTCTGCGCATGCTCTAAATATTTCCGTTAGACTGTGTTCAGACACATCATGTCTTATTGACATGATTGCTATTTTATAGGCGAGATCGACGAGGGGAAAAGAAACGAGTACGCATGTTTATGTACTCTGTCAGTACGTTTTGCTTTCTCATTCGTAATGTCAAAAATGCTCAAACAACGTTTTTTATGTACACATACATAAAAACAACTAGTCAACAAGACATGACTTGTGTGAACGCCAAAGAAAGTTCAAAGAAGAAAAAGGAAGAATCATGTCAATAAGACATGATGTGTCTGAACGTAGACTTAGAATTTGTTGAATATTGATGGTACTTTATGATGATGGGCCTTTTTACTCAATATTTTTCCCCTTTTTTCCAGAATTGACTGTAGGTTTACTTTGAGGTTATGCATGAATTTTTTTTTGTTGTTGGAGGGAGTTGTTAACGAATTTTCTTATGGATTTTTGTTGAATCTTATTTATTCCCAATAATAAAAAAACTAATTTAAACACTGTACATACCCATTTTAAAATCCTTTCCTCTAGACTTATATGAAGTATTGAGTACAGAAAACTTTTCTGTAGTTGGATATGATGATTCTTCTTCTTGGTGAGAATTTTCTTGGCAAATATGAAGTCGTCTGGGATGATGGAATTCTTCCTAAAGCACGGTATGCTCGATGATATTTTTCATAAGCTCGGTAGGCTTAATGATTTTTGCCAAAGCTCGGTAGGCTTGATGATTGCGTAACAATCCTATTAAATTTGCCGCTAGCAAGTAGTTTTCCTCTAGGAGAAGTACAAACGTAGGATTCTCCTCTAGCTAATTCAATCAATTCCTAGACCAATCTAGGAACGCTCGAAGGACCATATGTTGGAATTCTTCCTAAAGCACGGTAGGCTCGAAGGACCATATGGTGGATTGGGTATCTTCCTAGTCCATAAAGAAAATTTTCCAAGGTATTGAAAAATTAAAACAAGGTGAGTTCTTCTAGAACTTAAAGTAAAGTTGATTTATTAAGAAGCTCCGTTGCTTCATATAAGGAAGAATTCAAGTTCATTACTGACTAAGAAATATTAATGTTTCATAAATTATAAGTATACCAAAAAAAATGGAAATAAAAGTAACAAAAACTAACGGACTTCGTGTCTTTAAATGAGTTTTCTCTTATACAATACATATGAAAAATGCTTAAAATAAGTCAGAGGTACCCAATTGGTGCTTCAATAATAGAGAAAAAGAATATATACAAAAATAAATAATCAAAAATTTGTTGAACAGAGTTTAACATTAATATAACATGTTACATTAGAGTAGCATTTTTTTAGACTTTCCTATGAGAATGTCATTTAAAGCACAAAATGTTGTGTTTTAAATGGTTGAGAAATTCTAAAAACATCATTACTTCAAAATATATGATTTTTGCGAAAAGAAAGGTCAAAGGTGTTATCGTGTCCAATGCCTATCACAATAAGGGAGCACTTATTTTGATCCTAAAAGATTTAAAAATCAAGTGTTTTTTTCCCATTAAAAATTTCTTGGTAACTTCAAAAATTATGATGTTTTCAACAAAAAAAAAAAAAAAAAAAAAAACACTGTGCATAGTGCTATGGCCAATAATGATACTCATTTTTATTAAAATATCTTTCTTACCTTGAAAATTATGATGTTTATAATAAAAGCAGTCGAAAACAGACTCTGTGCACAGTGCCGCGCCTAACCTATGACCGTACAAATCATGTATATTACAGCTAAAAGAGTTTCCTTTCAAATTCCTTTTAAAATTTTTAAATATCTTTATCAGTTCAAAAGTTATGATTTTTGCAACGAAAAAAGTCAAAAGGCCCCACTGTGCGCCGGTAGACTCTGTTGACTTTGTAACGGATCTGGATTTATTAACCAACTCTACAAGCGAGTTTTTTATATTTGGAGATCTGAATGCACATGATACTCATTGGAATTGTGTGGCGAACAATGCTACTGGGAATGAACTTTACAATCATTGTTTAAGATCTAACTATTATATACACCATCCAAATGCCTTTACCCGGTTTGGTCAGAATTTGGTTCAAGTCCAACCCTCTAGGGTTGATATTCTTTTAGCGAACTCTAGTGTTAATTTTTCCAATTTAGAAACCCATCCTAACATACTACAGTCAGACCACGCACCAATCACTTGCTTTATTTTTGGTCATATTCATAGTATGATAGAGACAGTTCCCTTGTACTATCGCGCAGACTGGCCCGCAATCAGAAGCTGGGTCGATAATGAAATTAGAAGCCAGTACATTGATCAGACCGTAAGTAATCCTGATAGCCTAGAGCTGTACTTAAGTAGATTAATATCAATCGCTAAAGAGGCTTTTAATAAAATTCCTACTGGTACCAGAAGTTCTTGGCAGAGAGAAATCTCTGACACTAGTAAATTTTTAATTAGATAGAGAAATAAATATAATCGCAAATTTCAAAGATGTAGAGATTTAAACCAAAGAATGCAAATAGATTTCATATTAAAGCAATTGAATAGATTAATTAATTTTCACCTCAATAGAGACAGAAACGAACGCTGGTCAAAATTTATTTCAAAACTGCCTACCGGGTCTAAAATGTTTTGGAAGCTATCAAAAGCTCTTAAAGGTAATAAAAATAATTTTACAGATTTACACGTAAACAATGACATTATAAAAACCAGTACTGAGAAGGCAAATGCATTAGCTGACGTTTTCGAAACCTCCCACACCATAACTATTAATAACCCATCCCCGCTGCATCCAAGAGTCTCAAATTACATTAATCGCCTAAATGGTATTTCTGATTCTAGAACAAATGCTGAACTAACAAATACAAGTGAAGTTTGTTAACTTTATCGAAAATAATAAGTTTAATAGAAAAAGCACTGGCGTTTTATTTCTCGATATTGAAAAAGCCTTTGACTCCATCTGGCATGGCGGCCTGTTATTTAAACTTAACACTTTCGGTTTCCCAATTTATCTTCAAAGGATTATTAAGAACTTTTTAGAAAATCGCTCGTTTGTTGTTTGTGTTGCTAATACTTTTTCGAGTGAGAGGCAAATACCTGCTGGTTTGCCACAGGGGTCGAAATTAATTTCGATACGAGTTATTTTACTGATGATAACTCTCGATACGTAACGAATCGAGTTATTGCTCCAGTGTTGTTAAAAGCGTGGGGAAATAAGTTTGCCAACACCGAATAAATTGAAGTAAAATGCAAACAAAAAACATATGTTTGTATGCACAAGAAAAAGGAAAAAATTACAATCAAATTTTAAATAAATAAGGAAATGTATCCCATGTTGTTTTTTTATTCAGAATCTTCTGATTCTGACGAAGTGGAAAACCTAAACATTATAAGAAAAAAATAAGATGCAGCATGGATCCCTTAAGTTTGTCAGGAAACGAGTAAGTGTATTTTTTGTTTTTTAAATAAAACTAATAGTATTTCTTTTATAGATTTAAAAAACGTTTTAGACTTACCAAGGAAGCATTTAATTATGCCCTTGGAGAACTGCAGTTTGAGGGGCATCTTTATACTGCTGTTCCACCAATTCAATTGGCTGCTACACTTTCCATTTTGGCGTCAGGTGGGTTCCAACATTGTGTTGGCAACGACCTTTTAATTGGAGTAAGTCAGAGTGGTATCTGTAAAATCACAAAACGTGTCATAGAAGAGATGGAACGTAAGCTTTGTGGCCAATTTATACAGTTCAACCCCAGAAATAGTGATGACTGTAAAGAGTATTTTATGTCAAAATACAACATTCCTGGAGGTATGTATGCAAGTGAAATACATTTGACAAGTTAGTTATTATTTTTTTACAGTTATTGGCTGTGTGGATGGAACGCACTTCGGTTTACAGAGGCCTAAAAATGAGCATATGTTCTTTAACAGGAAGGGCTTTCATAGTATAAATTCAATGGTGGTGAGTATATATGTATATATTATTGAAATTATTGCGTTACTGTTTATTTTAAAATTTAAAGATATGCGACCACAAGCACAAAATCTTGGCAATTAATTCATGATATGGAGGAGCAGCCCATGACTCTTTTGTGTGGAAAAATTCTGACGAAAGAATTCTAATTGAGCAAGAGTACAACAACAATTTAAGAAACTTTTGGCTCTTAGGTAAGTAAATTTAAAACGTTATTCAGAAACTTGAAATTAAAATGTTTATGTATTTAAAAATGTATTTATAGGCGATTCAGGGTATCCATGTGAACCATGGTTAATAACGCCATACCGAAATCCACAGGAAAACACAATGGAATCGCGGTTTAATGAAGTACATTCAAAAGCAAGGTGTACCGTTGAGAGGACAATTGGCATTTTAAAGGCTCGTTGGAAAATTTTGTGCCACGACAAAAGAAGTCGTTACAGTGCCAAAAGGGTCGCCCAATTTTCCAACGTATGCGCTGCATTACACAACATGTACATACATTTTAAAGTGCCGGATTATGAAAATGTACAACAAACAACTGATAGGTTCCAGGTGCCTGTAGTCGATGATGCAACAGAAACAAATATAACAAAAATTGGGGAAAAAATTCGTGACAACATAAAACGGAGTCTGTGTAACATTTAATTTCATATGTCCATACATTTATTTAAATTATTGCAAGTTCATTTTCATTAAACACTTAAAACTAAATAAAATTATCACAAATTCATTTACATTAAAGACTTGAAACTAAAAGAAATTAAGAAAATAATAATTGCATAGGTACTTTGGTATTAAAAAATAAAAATAAAATAAATAAAATTAAAACTAAAAAACACTATTATTGCATCTCATGGTTTAACTTCTCCAATTCCCTTTTTTTATCATAAGCTCCATTTCTTTTATTTGTATGGTAAGTTGCTGTTCCCTTTCTTTCATTTTAAGGCTTTTTGCTTTCATATCATTAAGTTGACCAGAAAGTTCTATTTCTTTTTCCTTTAACTGGAGCTTTTTATTTTTAATTTCAATTAGTTTATCTAATCTGCTTAACAACTCTTTCTGGTATACTTCTGCAGATATCAAATTTTGTTGCAACTAAGTTGTTTTACTTTGTTTTAGACCTTGGTCATCGGTCGGTAATTTCTTAAAACGAGCTTCTTTTTTAATAGGCTCTGATTGTATTTCGTCTTCACTTGCAAATCAGTCTTGTTGAACCTTCGTAGTGAACAGACGTGTTAGCGGAGTTATTTTTACATACTAAACAAACAAAAATACAAACAAAAAAAATATTCGTAATAAGTACTGATTCGTAATAAGTACGGGTTTTTGTGTAATTTGCTTTATTTGCACTAATAACATTTTTCATATAATCTGAAACAACAAAAACAAAAAAAAAAACAACCGTAAACAAAGTGACTGAGGAATACTCTGCATGAGTACCTCAAAAACAAACAATTGTGAAGTGAGTTCTAACGGCAGAAATGCCTATTTTACTGTGAGTTCTGAAGCTCTTAATGCAAACAATAAAAATAAAAAAATTGATGATAGTCTTTTTCTAACGGCAAAGCCAATTTTACGTGAGCGATCAAATTCGCTTACTCCGATGCCAAGTAGTATTTCTCTAACATTACCGCTGCCTAGTACTTCTTTATTTAAATCAGCGCCATTATCCGCTCCGAGCTCGTGTTCATCACTTAACCAAGTTATCACTACAGACAACAGTAGTCAAAAACCTAAGGTGCCTGTCGGAATGGACAGATATATAACAGTGGTAAAGCGCGGGCGAAGCCCAAATTCTTCAAAGATATCATCTGTTCCCAAGATATCCAGGGATATCGACGCAGCTAACCGTCAAAACCGTTTCAAAATATTGCAAGATGACAGCGACAAACCCGAAGAATCCTTGAAAAAAACCCCGAAACCACCACCAATCTATCTTAGGCAAAAAAATTCTAACACACTTATAAAAAAACTAATCTCGGTCATTGGTGAAAAGGCATTTCACATTGTTCCAATAAAACGTGGTAACATTGACGAAACAAAAGTTCAAATATATAATGAAAAAGACTTCCGGAAAATGGTTACTGAATTTGAGAAAAATAATACAAGTTTTTACACATTCCAGCTCAAGAGCGCTAAAGGCTTACAGGTCGTACTGAAGGGCATAGATTCGTACGTTGTCCCTGCTGAAATAAAAGATGCTCTCACCCTCCAAGGATTCAAGGTAAAAAATGTATCCAACATAATAAACAGGGAGAAGATCCCCCAACCCCTATTTCGCGTTGAACTGGAGCCAAACGATGTAATATTGAAGAAAAATGAGACCCATCCAATTTATAATTTAAAATATCTTTTATACCGGAAAATTACAGTCGAAGAACCACACAAGCGCTCAGGACCCGTACAGTGCCATAATTGTCAAGAATATGGCCATACGAAAAGTTATTGTAAATTACCTACTGTTTCTGTTGTGTGTGGTGAATTACACAACACTGCTATTTGCAATAAGCCAAAGGATCAAAAGGAAAAAAAGTGCAGTAATTGTGGAGGTAATCACACTGCTAACTACAGAGGATGTCCTGTATTTTCTTTTGTTAAACAAGCTATGAACCAAAAGCCTAAAGTAACTCCAGCTCAAGCAAGAAATACGTTCTCCACTACTCATCCCCTAATGGTCCAACCAATCACTTCACATGTATCGTATGCTGACGCTGTGAAGATCAACTCTATTCCCGTCCACCAACTAATGCAACAAATGCAAACCCAAGCTTTAATTTCACTCGCCTTGAAGCTACTATTGACAATTTGGTGCAAACTATATACAACTTTACAACAAATATGACTAGCATGATGCAAGAAATGCTGCGAATGCAGAACACACTGCTTCAAGCATTAGTTAACAAGCCATGAACACGTTAAAAGTATGTTTCTGGAACGCAAACGGCATTCGCCAACACAAATATGAACTTGAGCACTTCCTCACGGTGAAAAATATTGATATAATGTTGGTATCTGAGACTCATTTGACTTCGAGAAGCCTTTTTAAAATGAGTGGCTACACCTTATATGATACAAAGGACCCGAGAGGAAGAGCATGCGGAGGATCGGCAATTCTAATAAAGTCAAGATTAAAGCACTATATTCTTGAGAACACTTGTGAAGACCATCTACAAGCAACAAATATTTGCATCGAAAATTTCTGTTCAAATCTCGTAATATCATCAGTTTACTCCCCTCCCAGATTTTCAATCACTGAGGATCAATACGAGGATTTTTACAAAACTCTTGGACCTTGTTTCGTAGCAGCTGGGGACTACAATGCAAAACATACGTTCTGGGGATCGCGTCTTATTACTCCTAGAGGTCGAGCATTGTTCAACACAATTTCAAAAATGGGTTTGGATGTCATTTCTAGTGGGGAGCCCACTTACTGGCCAACTGATATACAAAAAATTCCGGATGTTATAGACTTTGGCGTCATGAAAAATATATCTAGGGATCTAATTCATGTTGAAGCTTCTCATGATCTCTCCTCTGATCACTCCCCCACGATCGTTACAATTTGTAGCCCACTAAGAAGTGACTTACCTCACCCATATGCGAAGTTGATAAATAAGGTTAATTGGCTGGGGTTCAAAAAATATCTCAGTAGTCATTGTACGGAGAACATCAGGCTTAGAACTCCCGATGATATCGAATTCAACATTGCCAATCTTACCGAGAATATTAAACAGGCTGCTAAACATGCCACTACCTCCCATCCGCAGACTGGGATTAATAGAATCTATTCTGCGGATATTGAACGTCTCGTATGTGAAAAAAGAAGAGCTAGAAGGGAATGGCAACAGCACAGATCACCACAACATAAAATCAGACTTAGAGAATGCACTAAACGACTCCAAGAGTTGCTTGCATCTGAAAAATCTGCTTCTCTTAAGAACTATCTGGAAGGTCTCGATGTCACAGCAGCATCTAATTACTCTTTGTGGCGCGCTGCTAAAAAACTTAAAACACCCGTTGAGTCTAAACCACCCTTGCGCACTTCTACCGGAGGTTGGGCAAGAACCAATACTGAAAAAGGTAACATATTTGCTGAGCATTTAAAACACGCATTTACCCCAAACTCATGTACTGGTGGTGTTGATTTGCCGAGTGTAGTTGCTCTACCCCCTCGACTCATAAAGTTTAAGATGCGTGATGTAAATAAACTAATTGCTGAAACCAACCCAAAGAAGGCCCCGGGTATTGATGGAATTAGTAACAAGATGCTGATGAAGTTGCCTCGTATTGCTATTAGAATCCTGTTGTTTATTTTTAATGGCATTTTGCGACTGGAGTATTATCCACACAGCTGGAAACTTGCCATGGTCAAAATGATTCCAAAGGCGGGCAAAGATCTTACTAAGGCTGAGTCATATAGGCCAATAAGTTTGCTGTCAACAATTTCAAAACTCTTCGAAAAACTGCTCATGACAAAATTGTCCCCAATTCTAGCTGATAATGGATGCATACCGGACCACCAATTTGGTTTTAGAAGTCAGCATAGCACCATTGAACAAACTCATAGATTGGTTCATTTCATAAGAAGAACATTTGAAGAAAAGAAGTATTGTTCTTCCCTCTTTATTGATGTTTCTCAGGCATTTGATAAAGTGTGGCATGAGGGCCTGATTTTGAAATTGAAGACATATCTACCAACGAACATTGTGAATCTATTGGAAAGTTACATTCTTGCCCGGAAGTTCACTGTCGTGGAAGGAGACTTCATGAGTGTGCCCGAAACTATCTCATCTGGGGTGCCACAGGGGAGTATACTGGGGCCACTTTTGTATTTAATTTATGCCTGTGATATGCCTCTGAGCAGTAATATCCTCACCTCTACATTTGCCGATGATACAGCCTGCCTTAGTATGCATGAAAACCCTCACGAGGCATCCCGTTATCTTCAGGAACATATTAAGCTGTTGGAACTGTGGTTGAACTTATGGAGAATAAAAGTAAATGAACAAAAGTGTGTTCATGTCACATTTACCCTACGAAGAGACACTTGTTCCCCCATTCGAATCAACAATCAAGTTGTTCCTCAACATTCACAGGTGAAATACCTTGGTATACATCTTGACCGACGGCTTACATGGAAACACCACATAGACTCTAAGCTAACACAAATGAAGCTTAAATTAACCCAGATACGTTGGCTGATTGGTAGAAATTCAACCCACAGTCTAGATTGTAAACTTTTAATATACAAGTCGCTTTTGAAACCCATATGGTGTTACGGAATTCAGCTATGGGGCACTGCTTCAGCTTCCAATGTAGAGAGAATACAACGAATGCAAAACAAAATTTTAAGGTTAATAACATCGGCTCCTTGGTACATGAAAAATTCAATTTTACATCGTGATTTAAATATGCCACTTGTGACCGCTGAAATTGCAAAATATGCAGGCAAATATTTAACGAAACTCGAGTTCCATCCTAATCCCCTTGCTCGTAACATCTTGAACTTTCCTGGACACATCCGCTTAAAAAAGAGGGATACTACGGCCTTAATACGCCACACTTCAGATTGAATTTTTTGAATATTTTTGTGCTTAACACATTTATGTATTATTAATTACTATCACTAAGTTTATGTCCGACACTGGTTGGGCCTAATTATAATATTTACACTTAAGATTTGAACACTTATTGTTAGTTCAGTTTGAAGATACAATAAATTCATACTAGCAAAAAAAAAAAAAAAACTTGCAATAATATATGAAATGTCAGCAGGTAGCATATTCTCATCTCCACTGTCATCCAATAACTGTAGAGATGTGCACAAATAAATGGTACTTTTTTGTTGGGATGTAGATGGATAATTATTGTCGTCTTGCGGCAGATCTTTCAATATTTGTGATCCAAAACTTTTAACAGTTTTTAGACCTTCGACCGCGACTTCTATACCCGCAGCAGCCAGTATTTGTTCTTCTACATGGGAAAGAACTTTTTCCTCATACGGTCCACCACCAGTTTTTTTCTTTGATAATTTATTAAAAGCAAATTTATTTTTCACGTTTTGCTTTTGGTCAGAGTAGACCTATATATGTACATATATGTAAATACAAATTAAGTATTAAAAAATGTATTTATTTTTTATTTGTACACATATTTACCTTGCGCCACGACTTGACATCTTTTGTTGGAGGGCCAGAGGCGTTTAGCTTGGCCGTTAGTTGCTCCCAAATTTGGTTAGCCTTTGCTCTCCCTTGCGAATTATTTGGCAATATGCCCTTTGCCAAGTCTGTGTGCTGAGGCATGAAATTTCCAAGAATTTCCTTTTGAGTATAATTAATTTTTGTTATGTTTAATTTATAAAATTTTACTTACATTTTCTTTTTTATTTTTCTTTGCACTTAAAATACGTTACTGCTGTTTTCTTGTTTACGAATGGCTTTTTTCTTGCGAGTAAAAACTCGCACGCACGCGAGTTAATGATTACTCGGTATCGAGCGTCATCATTAGAAATTTCGATACGGGTTACTCGATAGCGAGACAGAGAATCCCAAAAACTAAAAAACTCGATCCATCGAGTAGGATTTCGCACGTATGCGAGTGTAAGAATTAGCCCACTGTTCGAGTTGTTTGCATTGTACAAAGTGTCATATAAACCAGTACGTCAAAGAAACAGCATTAAAAATATTTAAATCGATCGTAATTTTTCTTTCCATTTTAAAAGATTTATAAATATTTAAAAAAAAAATTGTAATTGTTAAGTTTTTCTTCCACTTGTTTTTCAATTATTTTACAGCTATTGACAATGATGCAAATGCTTTGTTTTTATAATTTGAAGACTTTTAAGCGTCTAAAAGCACTTAAATAGATTTTAGTTTAAAAAGTAAACAGCATTAGTATTTCAGGAACTACAAAAATGGTTTTTTTGCGTTCCAGCTATTTTGGGTAACTTTGGCAAATTTAGAGAGTAATTTTAATTTTGCTCTCAATAGTCCGAACTTGTCCGAGATCTTGTGGAACAAACCTAATATAACACACATATACATATGTACATACATTTGGTATTAAATAATTTAAATAACATACAAAGATAATATTGTCCTTTAGTTTTGTGGGAAATTATTTACATAAGTACATATGTATTATTGTACCATATTGTCAACATATTAAATAACTCAAAAGACTTTTATATATATACATATATATATATATATATATATATATATATATATATATATATATATATATATATATATATATATATATATATAGTGAAAGCTCTCATAAGCGGACACCTTCCGTCGGCGAAAATTTTGTCCGCGAAGTGGAGATGTCCGTTTATTGGAATGGCATGAAAAATAATTTTTAGAATTTTGTTTGTTTAAATTATTATTATTAAACAAAAAAGTTACTAAGTTGGAAAAAAATCTAAATTTTTTTTCTTATTTGCCTCATTTTCTTTAATCATTTTTTCTCCATATTAGCATTCTATGATGTTTCAAGGGCTCAAATCCTGTATAGTCTTCTTTTGCAATTTTCAATAAGCGTCTAACTTCTTCTGGGGTTTCTTTAAATGAAGATATTTTTTATGATCTTCTTTTAAAATGCTTGTATCATTTTAGTTAATCTGCTCTGCATCTTATTCTGTATTATCCAAATATTTCATAAATCCTGCTTTTCCAAAACAGTTCTTAATGGTTTCGTATGTTACAAAGCATCAAGAGTATTTATGGCTGTGATCGAATAAATTTTCTATTTGCGATTTTTTCCGCTTTAGTTTTTCCAATGTTAAACCTTTAACAAAAAATTATTTTTTCTTATCCTTTTTATATTCTAATTGAAATTTAATGTAAACTATGTACCTTTTTGCTAATTTACGCACTGATATTTTTCCTTTTTCTAAAACATTTATTATTTCAATTTTTCTCTTAAATATGGCATTTTAAATTTGTTTTAATTCACTCAACTAAATGCGGGTATGTATGTTCAAATTTTAGATAGGGAAATCACAAAAAATTCATTAGCTTTGGTGCAACTCTATAATATAACTAGTTTAAGAGGTATTTATTTAATAGGTGGTATCGCCTCAGCAACTACAGTTTTTAGTTCCACATGTTCTATTTCTTTTTTAAATGTCCGCTTATTGGAATGTTTTGGCCAAAAAAAATGTTATTTTCATGTCCGCCGCTGGCTATGGGAGCGTCCGTTTTTGGGAATGTTTTTTGTTCGGGTTTATAATATCGGTTCTAAAATTTTAGGAATTGTCCGCTTTGTAGAGATGTTCGCTTATAAGAGCTGTCCGCTAAAGGAGCTTTCACTGTATATATATATATATATATATATATATATATATATATATATATATATATATATATATATATATATATATGTATATGTATGTATATATATATATATATATATATATATATATATATATATATATATATATATATATATATATATATATATATATATATATATATATATATATATATATTATCGATAACAAAATACCCATGTTTTCTAGCATTTTTCATTATGTTAAACGATAAAAACTAAAGTTTTGTATGTGCCCTGCTAAAGAGTTCTTAGAAATCGTATCCTAAATTATTCGTTGCATTTTTACTTCATTTAAACTAACATTTTTTAAGGTTTTAATTTGTACAATTTATAACGAAATTGTAATTGTAAAGAAATTGAGTTAGACGAGGGGGGATATCCGTGCTAAAGGAAAAACTTCAAGTCCAATAAATATTCTTCTTTTTTAATTTATAAGATCCATGTGTTAAAACATACATATATTGAATAATTTTAAAAGAGCATTTTTAAAGCCAAGTTGATTTAAAAATACATTGATTTACTTGTTTAAAAGGCGCATGTACATACATACATATGTACATACTTATGTACATACAAACTATGGCAATATTTCTTATTCAAACTGTTTCCACTTTTCACAAGCTTTTAAGAAGAAATATTATGTACGTAACGCAGTCTTCATTAACATATAGTTGAATTAATGGGGACGGTTGTTGTCATGATAATATACACGTCACGTTACTCACAATAAAGCTTCTACGTACACGTACTACTTCGCCATAAATTATTTCATTTAAATATCTCAATTTCGTACAATATGTGCCATTTTGTTTTTGGTTTTCTCGTTTTATTTATGCAAAAATCATGGCATGTTGAAAAGCAAAAGATCTTATTAATTCAGTTTTTTTCTTTCTATATGATGATCACTGTCAATCGAATAAATCGGTAAAGTTACCATTAAAATGCGTCATAACGGTCAGGTATAAAAGCTAATGTTGATAATGAATAGCACTCAGTTAAGGATTTTTATTTTACCAAAACAACATACGACAGCCCTTTCTCCAGCTGACAAGTGAACTCAACAAAGGAATCTTAAATTCCGAAAAAAGATCTATTTATAATATGTTACCTTTGTCGTTGGTATTACTTTCAATTTTATTGTCCTATGTTGTGGCAGTGTACATTCGGTTGTTGTATAATTATGGACGAAAAGTGCGCATAGTGGAGCGTTTTGGTGATAAAAGTAAACAAATTTTAAAAGAATACAAGCAAGCGCCGGGTCCGTTTCCGTGGCCTATACTTGGAAACTTGTCAATATTAGCCCAATATAGAGTTCCCTTTGAAGGATTTACTGAATTGTCAAAAGAACTGGGTGATATTTTTACACTTACCCTTGGGTCGACACGCTGTTTAGTGGTTAATAACTTGGAGCTGATACGAGAAGTTCTTAATCAAAATGGGAAATTCTTCGGTGGTCGCCCCGATTTCTTACGATATCATAAGCTGTTTGGAGGAGATCGTAATAACTGTATGTATCATTACTCCTTCTTTGATTGGTGTAATACTTTTCAATTACATACATACATGCATACATACGTACATATATGTAAGTATATTACCTAACATTACAATTTTGATTTTATAGCTTTAGCATTGTGTGATTGGTCGTCGCTGCAACAAAAACGTCGCAATTTAGCCCGTCGACATTGTTCACCTAGAATGTCATCATCATACTTTTCAAAAATGTCGTACGTGGGTTCCTTTGAAGTTGGCGAGCTAATGGAAAAAATTAAGGAAAGGGTATCTCCAGGTGAAGAACTTGATTTTAAACCTCTAATTCAACAAGCCTGTGCAAATATGTTTGTGCAGTATATGTGCTCAATGCGTTTCGAGTATGATGATGCAGAATTTCAGATGACTGTAAAATATTTTGATGAAATCTTTTGGGAGATTAACCAAGGCTATGCATTGGACTTTTTACCTTGGCTATCACCTCTTTACAAAAAACACACACAAACAATAGTCAGTTGGTCATCTAAAATAAGGAAGTTCATATTAGAACGGATTATTAGTAAACGCGAGCAGAACTTAGATTTAGATGAGCCTGAAAGCGACTTTACAGATGCTTTGCTTAAGAGTTTGATTGAAGACAAAAATGTTTCACGGGACACTATAATTTACATGCTAGAAGATTTTATTGGTGGCCATTCAGCTGTTGGAAATCTAGTTATGATGTCGTTGGCGTACATTGTTAAAAATCCTTCCATTGGAAAGCAAATACAATATGAAGTTGATGATGTTGCAAAGAAATATCAAAGAAATATTAATCTCTATGATATGGAAAGTATGCCATATACAATGGCAACAATTTACGAAGTCTTACGTTATGCTTCCTCTCCTATTGTACCACATGTAGCTACAGAAGACACTGTTGTTGCGGGATATGGTGTAACTGAAGGAACAGTTGTATTTATTAATAACTACACATTGAATACAAGTTCCAAATATTGGACTAATCCTAATCTATTCAACCCTTTGCGATTTCTGGAAGCTCGAGAAGAAAAAGAAACTGACAACAATTTCAGCTCAATAACATATACCAAGACTGCTGCAGAAACTGATATCATGTCGAAACGACGAAATTCTGAAGGTTCTGACTCTGGCATAGAATATGATAAGGATCTGCTGGCCATAAACTCATCAGTATCCGAAAGCTCAGTTCTAAACCCATTATCAAAGTCCCGAAGTACAGCTAAGATAAGCCACCATGCAAAGGTGCAACTTAAAAAAAATATACCCCATTTCCTACCATTTAGCATAGGCAAACGCACCTGTATTGGGCAAAATCTAGTGCGCGGGTTTGGATTTATTTTATTGGCAAATATTCTTCAGCAATATGATATAAGTTCAAAGGATTTATCAACCATTAAAACCGTGCCAGCATGCGTCGCTTTGCCACCAATCGCTTTTCCCTTAGTATTCCATCCGCGCATTACCAAACAAATTAAAAGAGGTCAAAATTAATATTAATAACTGGATAGTGTTGGTAGCGTATAGCTGGTGGTGTTTTTTTATTGCTCTCTGAAACTGGTCTGGATATTTTTTTAAGTTTTATTGTATTTATTAATTTATTGCTTTTTATATTTACATACTTAGGCTCAGTCTTTAGAATGTGGTACACTATTTACTTTATCTACTTCAAATTACAGGATTTGGCTTTTAAAATTAATAAGAGTTATGTAGTCAATTCAGCAAAAGTAGATATTGAATTTTATATTGAAATAAACGGAGTTGATTGTACTTGTGGCAATAAGCACACAGCTCTCGATACAGAAATTATCAACTGCTCGCGGTATATAGTACATAAATTTTACCTCTTTGCAACCAGGTTTGTAAGCCAAAGATTTGCTTCTTTTCCTTACAAATCTGCTAGCTTTATTTGTTTATTTTTACTATGTAAGAAACCACATGAACAGATAGTATGTTCAGTTTATAATTTTCATTCACTTATATAAAACAATTATGTATATTTCCTTAATAGCAATCGGTGGCTTTTCACGTATAAGACTGAAAATATATGTATGTATGTACTTATGTAATTTACTACATTATTTCTTTATAAAATTTTTATTTATAACAAATAATATAAAAATAAACTGCTGTAAGTCTTATTAATACGAAATATCCAATGCACATTTTTTGCTTTATAATTGTCAGCCTGATGAAAAATAATTTTTTATTTTGGCTTTTTCATTCAGAATTATATATTTGTTGATGCTAAAGATGGTACGTCGAGAAGATCTTTTGCTCGTTTTTAAGTACAATCACACATACATAATAGCTCTGTTCCACATGCATAACGAAACAGTCCGAACTAGCCCAAAGTTACCCAAAACCGTTCCACATAACAATTTTTGTACAAAAAAGAGAGAAATTGAGAGAGTAATTTTTTTAATTTCCTGTACAAATTTGCACGAACTTTTTCTTTGGGTAAGTTCGGACAAGAATTTAACAATCAGCTGTTTTTTGTTTACATATGAAATCTATCAGATTTATCGGAAACTTTGCAAGCAAAAGAAAAAGTTTAGTTTTTATAAATAAATATATTAAAAAGCAGAAGTTGAAAAAAGAAACAGCATTAAAAATATTTAAATCGATCGTAATTTTTCTTTCCATTTTAAAAGATTTATAAATATTTAAAAAAATTGCAATTGTTAAGTTTTTCTTCCACTTGCTTTTCAATTATTTTACAGCTATTGACAATGATGCAAATGCTTTGTTTTTATAATTTGATGACTTTTAAGCGTCTAAAAGCACTTAAATAGATTTTAGTTTAAAAAGTAAGCAGCATTAGTATTTCAGGAACTACAAAAATGGTTTTTTGCGTTCCAGCTATTTTGGGTAACTTTGGCAAATTTAGAGTAATTTTCATTTTGCTCTCAATAGTCCGAACTTGTCCGAGATCTTGTGAAACAAACCTAATATAGTAAATACAACTGGGACGAACGACGACAAATTCATGAATAATAATACGAGTATGTACATATGTATGTATGTTGTGTATATTCGAATCATTTTGAATCACAATTTGCACGAAAAAAGCATTAAAAATGCCATTTAAGTTTTATTTTATATGAATTTGTATTCATTCATAAAATGAAGCAAGTAATTTCAAAATATTTTTTATAAAACTTGGTTGTTTGAAAAAGTTATTAGAAACTTAGGTTTTGTGAACCACCGATTAAAAATGAGATGCCGAGTGTAATAGCATGTTTCCACGGCAATTCGAATCTCCTGTTTCGCTTTCTGAAGCAAGTTTATGAATTATGCTGTTTACACGACTCATCTACCTGCTTTGATTTTATAATTTTTTTTCTTTCCATTGTTTTTTAACTTTTATAAAATTTAAATAAATTAACTTTTCACTCAATTCAAATTTATTATTACGTCTAGGGAACACACACAAAAAACAATTATATTTTTTAACTTTTCACTTTTAAATTTGCCTTGTTTACAAAAATATTTAATTTTGACAACTAGTGCAGATAAACTTACGATAAAAATTAGAGAAGAGAGGATTTTTTCTTGATTCGCAAGTAGATTAAATATGTATGAATCTACCTGCTCCGCTCTCAAAATTTTGTATGGCGAAGCAAGTTGATTCGCTCATGATTGGGGTGTGAAGCAAGAATAGAGAGCGAAGCAGGTGCCGTGGAAACATGGTATAAGGTGTTTGGTTTCCATAGAAATAATTTAGCACACTTAAGGACAAAATATGAGAAGCAATGGCGATCGATTGGCTTATCTTTTCTTAAAGAATACTGGAAGTTTAACAACTCTTGTATATCATTTACAATTTTCACGGATAATCGTCAACGTTTTTTGCATGGCCTGACAGTTTTGACGTTTGCTCTTGACACTTAAATAATCTTTGGATGCTATATTAAACTTGCTTGTTGAACCTTCGTAGTGAGCAGACGTGTTAGCGGAGTTTTTTTTACATACTACACAAACAAAAAAAATTTTCGTAATAAGTACTGATTCGTAATAAGTTCTGTTTTTTTTAAATTTACTTTGGATTAATAATATTTTTCGTATAATCTGAAAAAACAAAAACAGCAAACAAAGTGACTGAGGAATACACTGCATGAGTACCTCAAAAACAAACAATTGTGAAGTGAGTTCTAACGGCAGAAATGCCTATTTTACTGTGAGTTCTGAAGCTAATAATGCAAACAATAAAAACAAAAAATCGGATGACAGTCTTTATCTAACGGCGAAGCCAATTTTACGCGAGCGATCAACTTCGCTTACTCCTATGCCAAGTAGTGATTCGTTAACATTACCGTTGCCTAGTTCTTTTTTATTTAAGTCAGCGCCATTATCCGCTCCAGGCTCGTGTTCATCACTTAACCCAGTTATCACAATGGACGATAATATTCAAAAACCCAAAGTGCCTGTCGGAATGGACAGATATGTAAGGGTGATAAAGCGCCGGCGAAGCCCAAATTCATCTAAAATCTCATTTGTTCCGAAAATATCCAGGGACAACGACGCCGCCTCAGCTAATCGTCAAAACCGGTTTAAAATATTGCAAGATGACAGCGACAAACCCGAAGAATCTTCTAAAAAACCTCAAAACCACCACCAATCTATCTGAGACAAAAAAAAAAAAAACTCAAACACACTTATTAAAAAACTAATCTCGGTCATTGGTGAAAAGGCATTTCACATTGTACCAATAAAACGTGGTAACATTGATGAAACAAAAGTTCAAATATATGATGAAAAAGACTTCCGCAAAATGGTTACAGAATTTGAGAAAAATAAAACAAGTTTCTACACTTTCCAGCTTAAGAGTGCTAAAGGCCTACAGATCGTATTAAAGGGCATAGATTCTTATGTTGTTCCTGAGGAAATAAAAGATGCTCGCACCTTCCTAGGATTTAAGTAAAAAATATCTCTAACATAATAAACAAGGAGAAGATCCCCCAACCTTTATTTCGTGTTGAACTGGAGCCAAAAGATATAAAATTGAAGAAAAATGAGACCCATCCAATTTATAATTTAAAATATCTGTTATACCGTAAAATCACAGTTGAAGAACCACACAAGCGTTCGAGACCCGTACAGTGCCATAATTGTCAAGAATATGGCCATACAAAAAACTATTGTAAATTACCTACTGTTTGTGTTGTGCGTGGTGAATTACACAACACTGCTATTTGCAATAAGTCAAAGGATCAAAAGGAAAAAAAAGTGCAGTAATTGTGGAGGTAATCACACTGCTAACTACAGAGGATGTCCTGTATTCTCTTTTCTTAAACAAGCTATTAGTCAAAAGGCTAAAGTAACACCAGCTCAAGCAGGAAATACGTACTCCACTACTCATCCCCTAATGGTCCAACCAATCACTTCACAGGTATCGTATGTTGACGCTGTGAAGATCAACTCTGTTCCCATTCAAAAAGTGTCACCACCAAATAATACAACAAATGCAAACCCAAGCTTCAATTTCAGTCGCCTTGAAGCTACTATTGACAATTTGGTGCAAACTATAAACAACTTTACAACAAATATGACTAGCATGATGCAAGAAATGCTGCGAATGCCATGAACACGTAAAAGTATGTTTCTGGAACGCAAACGGCATTCGCCAATACAAATATGAACTTGAGCACTTCCTCACGGTAAAAAATATTGATATAATGTTGGTATCTGAGACTCATTTGACTCCGACAAGCCTTTTTAAAATGAATGGCTACACCTTATATGATTCAAAGGACCTGAGAGGAAGAGCATGCGGAGGATCAGCAATTCCAATTAAGTCAAGACTCAAGCACTATATTCTTGAGAACACTCTAGGGATTTAATTTACGATCGTTGCACTAAGAAGTGACTTACCTCGCCCATATATGAAGATGATAAATCGTGCTAATTCGCTGGGGTTCAAAAAATACCTCAGTAGTCATTGTACGGAAAACATCAAGCTAAGAACTTCCAATGATATTGAACTTAACATTGCCAATCTTACCGAAAATATTAAACAGGCTGCTAAATATGCCACTACTTCCCATCCGCAGACTGGATTTAATAGAATTTATTCTGGGGATACTGAACGTCTCATATGTGAAGGTCTCGTTGTCACAGCAGCATCCACTTACTCCTTGTGGTGCGCTGCTAGAAAACTTAAAACACCCGTTGAGTTTAAACCACCCCTTCGCAATTCTACCGGAGGTTGAGCAAGAAACAATACTGAAAAAGGTAAGATATTTGCTGAGCATTTAAAATACGTATTTACCCCAAACACATGTACTGGTGCTGTTGATTTGCTGCGTGTAGTTGCCCTACCCCCTCGAGCCATAAAGTTTAAAATGCGTGATGTACAAAAACTAATTGCTGAAACCAACCCGCAGAAAGCTCCGGGTACTGATGGAGTTAGTAACAAGATGCTGATGAAGTTGCCTCGTATTGCTATTAGAATCCTGTTATTTATTTTCAATGGCTTTTTACGACTGTAGTATTATCCACACAGCTGGAAACTTGCCATGGTCAAAATGATCCCAAAGGCGGGTAAATATCTTACTAAGGCTGAGTCATAGAGGCCAATAAGTTTTCTGTCAACAACTTCAAAGCTCTTCGAAAAGCTCCTCATGACAAAATTGTCCCCAATTCTAGCTGATAATGGGTGCATAGCGGACCATCAATTTGGTTTTAGAAGTCAGCATATCGCCATAAACTCATAGAATGGTTCATTTCATAAGAAGACAATTGGAAGAAAAGAAGTATTGTTCTTCCCTCTTTATTGATGTTTCTCAAGCATTTGATAAAGTGTGGCACGAAGGCCTAATTTTAAAATTGAAGACATATGTACCCATAAACATTCTAAAACTTCTGGGAAGTTACATCCTTGCCCGGAATTTCACTGTTGTGGAAGGTGACTTCATGAGTGTGCCCGAAACTATATCATCCGGTGTGCCACAAGGGAGTATACTGGGGCCAGTTTTGTATTTGACTTATATCTATGATATGCCCTTAAGTAGTAATATCGTCACTTCAACATTTGCCGATGATACAGCCTGCCTTAGTATGCATAAAAAAACTCACGATGCATCCCGTTATCTTCAGGAATATATTTACCTGTTGGAATTGTGGTTGAACTTACGGAGAATAAAAGTAAATGAACAAAAGTGTGTTCATTTGACATTTACCCTACGAAGAGACACTTGTTCCCCATTCGAATCAACAATCAAGTTGTTCCTCAATATTGACAGGTGAAATAACTTGACCGACGGCTTACATGGAAACACCACATTGATGCTAAGCTAACACAAATAAAAGTTAAATTAACTCAGATACATTGGCTCATTGGTAGAAATTCAACCCTCAGTCTGGATTGTAAACTTTTAATATACAAGTCGCTGTTGAAACCCATATGGTGTTATGGAATTCAGCTATGGGCACTGCTTCAGCTTCCAATGTAGAGAGAATCTAACGAAGGCAAAACAAAATTTTAAGGTTAATAACATCGGCTCCATGGTATATAAAAAATTCAAATTTGCATCGTGATCTAAATATGCCACTTGTGACCGCTGAAATTGCAAAATATGCAGGCAAATATTTAACAAAACTCGAGTCCCATCCTAATCCCCTTGCTCGTAACATCTTGAACTTTACTGGACACGTCCGCTTAAAAAAGAGGTACATTACTGCATTAATACGCTACACTCCAGATGGAATTCTTTGAAAGTATTTTTGTGCTTAACACGACATTTATGTATTATTAAATATTATCACTAAGGTTATGTCTGCAATGGTTGGGCCTAATAATATATATATATATATATATATATATATATATATATATATATATATATATATATATATATATATAGATATAGATATATATATATATATAGATATAGATATATATATATATATATATATATATATATATATATATATATATATATATATATATATATATATATATATATATATATATATATATATATTTAAGATTTGAATACTTAGTTAGTTCAGTTTTGAAGATACAATAAATAAATATAAGCGTAAAAAAAGAGTGTAGATATTGCACCAAGAAAAAACAAAATGTTTGCAATATCAAAAATAGTTACTCAATACTTTCAGAGTTGTGTTTTCCAACAAAATTGATTGTTAAGTACGAATAAAATTGACAAAAAAAATTAAGTACAACAAATTACTGAATTAAAAATATAATTTTTATATAATTAAAACCTCGTAAAACATAAAGTTTTGTATTTCAATGCTAAAAAGTTAAGCTATAATTTGCATGCATAACATTGCAGTTTTCATAATCTACCACAACGTCCATATGAAACAACTGGTAGAAATGTAATAATACACAGTAATGATTTCTAACTATATTTTTCCAATAAATTAATTTTATTGCAAGTTAATATATCTAATGTTCTTTTTTTTGTAGATATAAATGTATTAATTTACTTTAGTGTTGTAAGAAACTGTTTATGTAATAATTGATCTTTTTAATGTGTATATAATACAAAAATTTACAAAATTAATACACTATATTTTTGTATTTTACACTAATTATATTTTATTGTTTGTTGTTGGTTTAGCTAAGTATATGGCTGCATTTCATTGGTGCTGAAATGGCTAAAAGGGTACTGATGATTTGGTTAGCTCCAATGAAATGCAGGCATATATGTAAGTATGTACTGTGAGGACCAAAAGTTCTGGGAATTTTGGCCTACACAGTAACATGACAAAATGAGACAAAACTTGCTGATGAATCACATTCATCGCAGTCTTAGAGGTGGTGACAACAATAAAACAAAGAGAAAAGATGGTGGGTTTAGACTACAAGAGAAAAGAGAATGTAGTCGGTAGCCAATTGTGGCGAATATGTTAATGCAAAACTCTCATGGTTATGAGGCTACATTGTAGTTGCCTTTTAGGATGTGCAGGGAGAGAGAGAGAAAGAGATAATGCTGAAGACTGAGTCATCGAAGAAAAAAAAAATAAGAGGATGAGAGAGGCAAATAACACTGGTGAGAGGTACTGTGAGCATGGACAGAAAAAGGGTATAAAACAGGCAGATGTGGGGAGATCGACGTTTTTTTTGTGTGGGACGCCGAAGAATAAAGACGTGGCAACTGGCGACTAAGATAATTAGTTAGGAATTCATTGGTTTACAACCATTGAATAAATTAAGGAAATAGTGCTGGATAACATCCTGCATAGCCTGAAGGATAACATCCTTCAAGATAAGAGATTGTGAAGAGGAACAGGGCGAGAAGGATAACATCCTTCAAGATAGGAGATTGTGAAGAGGAACAGAGCGAGAAGGATAACATCCTTCAAGGTAGGAAGTTGAAGAGGAACAGGGTGAAAGTCAGAGGATAAAATCCTCTGTTCAAGGCGTTGAATAATATTCAACAAAGGTGAAACAAAAGAAATTCAAGTTTTGCATTTGGTGGTAGAAGGATCTCTTAAGGGACCGGTTGCCTCGGTATAACCAGACAACATTTATAGCTATAAACTTAGATAAGAAGAAAATATTAAAAATAATAAAAAAAGAAAAAAATCAATTCAGTCTTAGTCTTATTTCAAAAGAGGACGTTGTGAGGCTGAGTATACCCCGGCTCCAAACCCGGATTAACCGGAGGTACGTTATAATTTGGCGTCCGAGCAGGGACTCTAAGACTGAAAGTGGCAGCGGAATAAATCTGGTAAAAAAAGATAATAGCAATGGTACGCACTTCGTGGACTAACCTATTGTAAAATGAGGAGCTGCTCCAGTACCTGGACGAGTTTTCATTGGATACAGCTGGCGCTGCGGAAGAAGTTTTCGACTTTTGTTTCTGGCGAAAATAAAGGAAAAACTGTGGTGGCCAGATTGGAGGAGCTGGAGGCCAAGCATAGCAGAAGTACAACTCCGTCGTTAGAATTGCCATCATTTACGAAAAGGATCCATTGGGTTTTATTGAACGAGTCGAGGAATTGGCGGAAGTGTATGAGTTTAATACTAGCATGTTACCGAGAACTATGCCGGAATTATTATTGGTTATGAGGCTACATTGTAGTTGTCTTTTATGACGTGCAGAGAGAGAGAGAGAGAAAGAGATAATGCTGAAGACGGAGTCATCGAAGAAAAAAAATAAGAGGATTAGAGAGGCAAATAACACTGGTGAGAGGTACTGTAAGCAAGAGCGACAAAGAAGTTGAGCGATTGTTGTATGGAGAGAAAAAGGGTATAAAACAGACAGATGTGGGGAGACCGAGGCTTTTTTGAGTGGGACGCCGAAGAATAAAGACTTAGCAACTGGCGACTAAGATAATTAGTTAGGAATTTATTAGTTTACAAACCATTGAATAAATTAGGTAAATAGTGCTGGATAACATCCTGCATAGCCTGAAGGATAACATCCTTCAAGATAGTAGATTGTGAAGAGGAACAGGGCGAGAAGGATAACATCCTTCAAAATAGGAAATTTTGAAGAGGAACAGGGCGAGAAGGATAACATCCTTCAAAATAGGAAATTTTGAAGAGGAACAGGGCGAGAAGGATAACATCCTTCAAGATAGTTGATTGTGAAGAGAAACAGGGCGAGAAGAATAACATCCTTCAAGGTAGGAAGTTGAAGAGGAACAGGGTGAGAGTCAGAGGATTAAATCCTCTGTTCAAGGCCTTGTATAATATTCAACAAAGGTGAAACAAAAGAAATTCATGTTTTGCATTTGGTGTTAGAAGGATCTTTTAAGCCTCGGTATAACCAGACAACATTTATAGATATAAACTTAGATAAGTAGAAAATATTAAAAATAATAAAAAAAGAAAAAAAATCAATTCAGTCTTAGTCTTATTTCAAAAGAGAACGTGGTGAGGCTGAGTATACCCCGGCTCCAAACCCGGATTAACCGGAGGTACGTTATAGTACCTAGCTTACCTTTACCTTTAGAATTCCCCCATCGTTTTGAACGTTCCGAACGCTTTTTTTATGTAGTTTGAAGTCTCTATTTTTGAGAGGGAGAAAGAGAGTAAAAACCAATTCAAGAAAAAATTTTCCGCACTAAATTTACTCTATTTCTCTCTCTCAAAAAAATAGAGACTTCAAGCTGCATATAAAAAAGCGTTCGGAACGTTCAAAACGAATGGGTGAATTCACCTTAAGCCAACAACAAGCAATAAAATATTAAAATAGTTATTTTGGAGAATATCTCTAATAACCAATTTGATAAATATATATATAAAAATTATTTTAAATAAATGCATTGAATATAAAATTCTCTTTGATAGACTCTTATTACATATAGAAATAGAAATTTTAAAATAAAATTTATTTGTTGGTTTTACAATTTTGATACAAAATAAATACACATGTGTTTAAGAAATTAAACTTCACTTCTCAACTGTTTGTTTAAGACTATTTTATTTTGCAAGTAGACAAACCACTTGCATATCACAGTTACAATAAATTCTTTAACTTGTGGTGTAAATATTTGTTAACTACAACAATAATTTAAAATAACTCAAGAAAGATCACACCATAATACCGTTAGTTAATATAATTAGCATTAGGGTGAGACGAATTCAGAATTAATTAGAAATATGGAAAATAAAGTAAATCATATAAAGTTCATAAATAACATAGCTTAAGCATTTATATTTCAGTATAACATTTTCATATATGAGCTGGAAACGAATTTTTAGTCCTTGCCATAGTTTGCTCTAGCTGTTCAAGTTCAAGAAAACCCTTCACATACACGGTACAATACTACGAAGAGATAAGAAAAAATTATAGTTAAGTCATTTGCTTATCAATATAATATCAATTGAGGGATTAGTTTTGAACATACTATTTTTTTCTATATTTATCTTGGCTTAAATAATTTGTTATCTTTTAGTAAGTCATAGAGCATACGTCCACCAATTGAGATTGTTTTCTGCTTAAAGACTTGATTTTTTTTTGAATATCGTATTGATCAAAAATTTCTAATTTATTAATATAATATTCTTTTAATTGAGCTTTTGCTGTTATTTCGTCTCTCTTAATTAAGTGCCTAAATGAATATAGGTGAATTATAATAATCAATAAAGTTAAGAAAAATTAAGTTTAATATTTTTTTTCCACTAATATTTATTATTTATTTATTGTATCTTCAAAACTGAACTAACAATAAGTATTCAAATTTTAAATATAGATATAATAATTAGGCCCAACCAGTGTCGGACATAAACTTAGTGATAGTAATTAATAATACATAAATATCGTGTTAAGCACAAAAATATTTAAAAAAAATTTCATCTGGAGTGTGGCGTATTAAAGCCGTAGTATCCCTCTTTTTTAAGAGGGTGTGTCCAGTAAAGTTCAAGATGTTACGAGCAAGAGGACTAGGATGGGACTCGAGTTTTGTTAAATATTTGCCTGCATATTTTCCAATTTCAGCGGTCACAAGTGGCGTATTTAGATCACGATGCAAATTTGAATTTTTCATATACCATTGAGCCGATGTTATTAACCTTAAAATTCTTTTTTGCCTTCGTTGGATTCTCTCTACATTGGAAGCTGAAGCAGTGCCCCATAGTTGAATTCCGCAACACCATATGGGTTTCAAAAGCGCCTTGTATATTAAAAGTTTACAATCTAGACTGAGGGTAGAATATCTAGGAATCAGTCAATGTATCTGGGTTAATTTAAGCTTCATTTGTGTTAGCTTAGGGTCAATGCTGTGTTTCCATGTAAGTCGTCGGTCAAGGTGTATACCAAAGTATTTCACCTGTGAATGTTGAGAAACAACTTGATTGTTGATTCGAATGCTGTAACAAGTGTCTCTTTGTAGGGTAAATGTGACATGAACACACTTTTGTTCATTTACTTTTATTCTCCATAAGTTCAACCACATCTCCAACAGGTTAATATGTTCCTGAAGATATCGGGATGCCTCGTGAGGGTTTTCATGCATACTAAGGCAGGCTGTATCATCGGCAAATGTAGAAGTGTGGATATTACTGCTTAAAGGCATATCACAGGTATAAATCAAATACAAAACTGGCCCCAGTATACTCCCCTGTGGTTTCGGGCACACTCATGAAGTCTCCTTCCACAACAGTGAACTTCCGGGCAAAAATGTAACTTTCCAAAAGATTTACAATGTTTATTGGCAGATACGTCTTTAATTTTAAAATTAGGCCTTCATGCCATACTTTATCAAATGCCTGAGAAACATCAATAAAGAGGGAAGAACAATACTTTTATTCTTCAAATGTTCTTCCTATCAAATGAACCAATCTATGAGTTTGTTCAATGGTGCTATGCTGACTTCTAAAACCAACTTGATGGTCCGGTATGCGCCCATTATCAGAGACAATTTAGTCATGAGCAGCTTTTCGAAGAGCTTTGAAATGATTGACAATAAACTTATTGGCCTATATGACTTGGTAAGATCTTTGCCCGCCTTTGGAATCATTTTGATCATGGCAAGTTTCCAGCTGTGTGGATAATACTCCAGTCGTAAAATGCCATTAAAAATAAATAACAGGATTCTAATAGCAATACGAGGCAAATTCATCAGCATCTTGTTACTAATTCCATCAATACCCGGGGCCTTCTTTGGATTGGTTTCAGCAATTAGTTTTTGTACATCACGCATATTAAACTTTATAGGTCGAGGGGGTAGAGCAACTACAATCGGCAAATCAACAGCACCAGTATATGTGTTTGGGGTAAATACATATTTTAAATGCCCAGCAAATATGTTACCTTTTTCAGTATTAGTTCTTGCCCAACCTCCGGTACAAGTTCGCAGGGGTGGTTTAGACTCAACGGGTGTTTTAAGTTTTTTAGCAGCGCGCCACAAGAAGTAATTAGATGCTGCTGTGACATCGAGACCTTCCAGATAGTTCTTAAGAGAAGCAGATTTTTCAGATGCAAGCAACTCTTGGTGTCGTTTAGTGCATTCTGTAAGTCTGATTTTATGTTGTGGTGATCTGTGCTGTTGTCAATCCCTTCTAGCTCTTCTTTTTTCACATACCAGACGTTCAATATCCGCAGAATAAATTCTATTAAACCCAGTCTGCCGATGGGAGGTAGTGGCATGTTTAGCAGCCTGTTTAATATTTTCGGTAAGATTGGCAATGGTGAATTCAATATCATCCGAAGTTCTAAGCCTGATGTTTTCCGTACAATGACTACTGAGATATTTTTTGAACCCCAGCCAGTTAACACGATTTATCATCTTTACATATGGGTGAGGTAAGTCACTTCTTAGTGGGCTACAAATTGTAACGATCGTGGGAGAGTGATCGGAGGAGAGATCATGTGAAGCTTCAACATGAATTAAATCCCTAGGGATATTTTTTATGGCCCCAAAATCTATAACATCCGAAATTTTTTGTATGTCAATAGGCCAGTAAGTTGGCTCCCCGCTAGAAATGACATCCAAACCCATTTTTGAAATTGTGTTAAACAATGCTCGACCTATAGGTGTAATAACCCGTGCGGGGTTTGCTAGATTTTCCATCGGGACCCACCCGTTTGGCGAATTGGGGACGCTCGTCATGTTTTTTTGATTTTGAAAGGCATGAAGGGTACCGGGGAAATAAAATACCCGGTGATGATGAAAATCTAACACGACTATGGAACGGCAATGTTATTGAATAATGATGGATATATTGATTAGGACCCAGACGTATATGGGCTGGGAGCTTTCGTATTCTGTGACCTCAGTAAACAGGAGTGCTATCGTGCTGAAATGGCTTACGGGCTAATGCAGGGGCTACCACCATCCCGTTAAAACCCTGGCGATGATTGTAGAACGCTCAATGTTTGTAGCCAAGTATGGCTGTAGCAGGTTTAGTTGAGATGACTCCTAATTAGTGCCTGACCTGACTCTGTACGCAATATCTCATAAGGATTTGCGTCAACCCTCGCGAGGACCTCACTGCTTGCAAAGGCACCCTCGAGGTCAATGAAACAGGCAACTGCACCTTCGAACAAAGATAACGGCTTCAAGCGGGGACCCAAATGATAAAAATGAGTACACCGAAAAATATCAACGACGATAAAAATCCTTTTCGCCCCAGCGGAAGGGTGGTGAGATCCCCACCAAAGTCAGAACATCAAGCACTGGGATCAAAAACGAAAGAAACTCGTTTGTAGGTGACAAGTTCGCGCATAAACGCGGCACAAAAAGAAGTTGTACGATCTCCGCAGCTAGTCCACTCTAACGAGGAAACCGCAGCAAAGAAAGTAAAAGAATTTAGCCAGAGACCTGTAACGGCGTTTGAAAGGACTCGTCAAGCAGACCCGGATTCTCAAAGAGACAATCCGGTACATAGATCGCCTCGACAGAGTTGCAAAGGATCACGTCAGTACCTGCCCGAAGGCCCAACCTGACGGTGCACTATTGCACAAGGGTGAATAAAGCACGTTCACCACCGCCCCAGTAGCCCCCGCCAAAGGCACATGACTGGAGCGCCAACTAACATGTGCCCCTGACAGGGACAACATGGTAGCAAGTTCCGTACAGGCTGCAGAACCATGCACAGACACCTTGCTAAGATGCTTGGAGCTATCTAACCTCCTACTACCCAAATGGCACGGCAGTGGAACTTTTACCCCCATCTGACCTGAGGCTTCACCTACCGTAACCATTAGAGCAGCTCTGTCGAATAGCAACAGCACCTAGAGATATATGGCCTGAAGAGAACATCCACATCATGCCACTAGCCCATGATTGAAGACACACTCATCCAGCCCATACCTCTCCCCGCGTATCTTTGGGTTTTAACCACAGCCACCACGTGATCCCCGAAGGGGCCTCACCAATAACCAGTCTAGGACACGTCCTAGGGGCTACTGGTTCCCGTGGCACCAGATAGGACTCTGGTCAGCCGCGTGTTAAAAGCACCTCCGATTTTAGGTCCCGTGCAAACCTGAGGCATCGGTAACACCTCTACCCAGACTGGCTAGCAAGCTACTTCCTTAATTACTTATATGCACGCCCGTTACCCTGGTGTTACAGGGATTGGGTAGTAACATATTAAGTTTTAGGGCAATTGGGCAAAGGTCAAGGTCTGGAAAGACCAACTACCCCTCCGGACGAGCGAGCGAACCCGCTTTTACCTTTAGTTTACTTGCATGCGCGCCCGTTACTCTGTTGTTTCAGGGATTGGGTAGCAACATACAAGTTTTTAGGGGTTATCAGCAAAAAGGCCTAGGTCCGGAAACCTGATAACCCTATACCCCAGGAAGCACAACACCAAGCCACCAAGACAAGATGCATTGACCGTGCCCCCTGGGGGGAGATCGCCTCGACAGGAATATATATTAAAAATGAGGACATCGGAAGAAGAGACTGTAGAAAAATTTAGAAGTGCACTTCGGAAGATTAGATTAGCTATGGCCAGACAGAGAAACATTAGCATGGATGTTCAGAATGGGGTATCGGAGCTGTAAGAGCTTGTCGACGTAATGGCTGACTACAGACGGAACTGGAAGAAGGCTGAGACAGAAAAAATTACGAGTAGAGATATTATTAATATTTCAAGCTCTTTAAAAGACAAATGCACACCCGCAGTCTCGAAAAAGCGAACGGCAACAAGCCCAGCAAAGACATTAAGGCCAACAAAAATACAAAAAGAGACAAAAAAAAGGCTGAAAAAAGGTCAGAAGTCATGATCCAAACGTCCGGAAAGAGCCGGAAGGCTCACAATCATCCAAGAAGGAGAGCCAAAAAGGCAAAAAGAAGAAGCGCCAGAAAACTTATAAGGAACGAAAACACGCCGTCATGGTCAGACCCACGGATGGACACAGTTACGCCGAAGTCCTTAAAAGTCTAAAAGAGAGAGTGAAACCAGGACAGACAGAGATATCTGTTCGGTCAATCCGAAAGACAAAAACGGGTGCTATTCTATTAGAATTAGAAAGAGGTGGTAAAAAACAATTTTGCGAGGCAGTCAAAGACACCGTAGGTTAGGTTAGGTTAGGTTGATTGGAGGGGTATGACAGCCCATGTCATTACAACATACACCTAAGCCAGTGAAGGCTTGTTGTGCGCTCCCTTGAGTTAACCTTGAGTTAACCATAAGATATTGAACCAAAGGTCTAGAGAAACTCCGTGTCACTCACAAAGTTCCTTAATTTCCTCCAGCATATTCCCCGTAATCGGCTTATGTCCGGTAAGATGTCACTCCCAAGATATCGGGACCTTATTTGTGAGAAGGCGGGGCATTGGCACAAATAGTGTTCCAATGTTTCGCTCTCCTCCCCACATGCTCTACATACATCTCCTCCCGCTATTCCCAAGCGTTTAAGATGTGCCAGTAGTTGAGAGTGCCCTGTGACCACTCCCATTATTCTACTTAGTTCGAGCTTGCTGAGTCTTAGCAGCTCCCTCGTTCTTCTCTCGTCTGGATCTCCCCATAGAATTTTTGTATTGATTCCCATGGTTCCGTTATTCCAGAGAGTTGAATGGGCCCTTTGTGCCCAAGTCTTTAGCTCTGATTTAACTGCATCGAAAGGTTTCGCGCATTCCAAGCTTATATTACCTAACTCTATTGCCCTAGAAGCAAGTGAGTTTGCCCTCTCATTTCCAGTTATCCCCGCGTGCCCCGGCACCCATATGATGCGCAGTTCACCATGTGTCGAGTAACTGTTAATGGCGTTTTTGCAATCCCAAACTGTACGTGATTTAGTGCGTTCCTCTGAGATTGCTCTGATGGCCATCTGACTATCTGTGAATATATTCACAAGTCCTGACCTCCTCATTACATTGAGTTCCCTGATACACTCCGCTATCGCCCGAACTTCCGCCTGCAAAACTGTGCAATAGTCCGGCAGGCGGAAAAACAGTTCCATGGTGTTTTCTATATAAACACCAAGTCCCGTTTTCCCTCTCGACCTTGATCCATCTGTGTAGCAATGAAGCCCCATGGGGATCTGGTTCCAAGGGTCGGTCAACCAGGAATGGATGTCGGGAATCAATGTTCCGCAGTTGGCCTCTAGTCTAGTCTCCGGTATGCGGTCATTTGCGACACTTTCCGGTATGGACTCTCCTATGGGCGTAAAGATTCGTTGATGATACGCTTCGTGTTCCTGATCGATCCACTCACCCATCACCTTTAGTCGTTTTGCTGCTAGAGCCGCTTCGTATTTTATACGAATATCGATTGGCTGGATAGATAATATTGTTTCCATCGCACCTGTTGATGTCGTTCGGAAGGCCCCACTTATACCAAGACAGCAGGTTCTCTGAACTTTCTGTATTGTTTTGATGTTGCATTTATATTCCATCGATGTCCACCACACTATAGAGGCATAGGTCATAATCGGCCTGATAACGCTACTATAAAGCCAGTGTGTCATCTCTGGATTCAGCCCCCATCTCGTGCCTATGGCCCGTTTACAGATTGACCAACATATATGAGCCTTTTTGACTCTTTCGTTTATGTGGTCTTTCCATTTTAATTTCCGATCGAGAATGACTCCTAGATATTTCACCCTGTCGGAAATATTTATTGTCCTTTCAAGAAAGCGCGGCTCATCATATGGAGCTATCTTCGTCTTTCTTGTAAATAGGCCAATTTCAGTTTTTTCTGGGTTAACGTTCAACCCTCTTGGTTGAGCCCAGTTGTGTGCCAGGGTTAATGCCTCCTCGGCCTTCCTGCACAAATGATTTGGATCCCTTCCCTTCAGAAGTATCATGACGTCATCTGCGTAGCAGACTGTCTCGAATCCCTCATCGGTCAGAGTCCTAATAAGGGTATGTATTGTTGTGGTCCAGAGAAGGGGTGATAAAATCCCCCCTTGTGGAGTTCCACATTGTACCCTTTTTCTTATACTTACATTGTGCGCCTCACAATTAATCCATCTGTTCCTTAGCATATTGCCAATCCAGTCGCGTATCGCCCGGTTGACATTAAATTGGTCCAGAGAATGGATAAGTGTGTCGGTATGCACGTTGTTGAAAGCCCCCTCAATGTCAATGCAAACCGCGAGTGTGTACATCTTCTCACTAAGTGACCTTTCTATAAAGTACACCACATTATGCAATGCCGTGTCCACTGATCTACCTTTGACATATGCGTGTTGCCTGAACCTCAGCATATGGCCTGCGATCCTGCCCTTAACCATGTCGTCAATTATCCTCTCCATGGTTTTCAGCAAGAAGGAAGTTAGGCTTATTGGCCTATAAGCCTTTGGTGAAGAATAATTTGGCTTGCCAGGTTTGGGGATAAACACTTCCCTCGCTTCCTGCCAGCCTACTGGAATATATGCGTGTGTTAGGCATGCATTATAAATTCCTGCAAGATGTGACGAAACTAAATTCATCCCTTTCTGCAGGAGCGCCGGAAAGATACCATCCGGACCCGCAGCCTTAAATGGAGAAAAGCTTTTTATCGCTTCCATAACCATCCTATCGCTGATAATAGGCACCTCATGTTCACCACTTCTCCCATCGTCCAGCCTAGCCGAAAGTTCGGCCGGGCTGCATGGAAAATGTGTATCCATGAGGAGTTTAATGGTTTCCTCCACATTTTCAATTGCCCTGCCCAATTCATCCACTAATGATTCAGCCTGGATGTGGGCTTTTGACAAAAATTTTTTAATTTTAGAAACATCGCTTACACTGTCCACCTGTTCGCAGAAAAGCCTCCAGGATATACGTTTAGCAGTTCTTATTCTCTTGTTGTAATTTCGGAGTTTATCACGATAATCCTCCCAATATACTGGTAATCTTTTACGTTTCGCTCTATTATAGAGTCGGCGGACTTCCCTCCCCATTGCCCGAATCTCCCCTGTCATCCAGGGTTTTTCGTATGGGGATTTTCTTTCCCGAAGTGGGCAACTCTCTTCAAACGACTCAACTAAAGCGTCCGTAATGATTTTGACTTTACCGTCTATGTCCTCTCTTTCTAGGCGATTGAAAGAAACCTGCCCTAAATGAGAATCAAGTGACCTTTCGAATTTTGCCCAATCAGTTTTAGCCCTGTTTCGAAAGGTTATAGGTTCTGGCGGTTGCCTTGCAATTTTAAACATAATATAACGATGATCTGAGAATGAGTGCTCGTTCAGAACCCTCCATTCAGCAATTTCATCGATTACGTTTTCAGAACATATGGTTACATCCAATACCTCCGCTCTAATTCTATTAATAAAGGTAGGCGTATTACCAGTATTAACAGTTAATAGATCGTTAGTATTTAGAAATTCTAAAAGAGCCTGTCCCCTTTTATTAATGTTAGTACTACCCCATGCAATATGATGCGAATTAGTATCGCATCCGATTAGTACTTTCCTACCTTTTATTCTGCAATCTTCTACCAAGTGTTGTAATTCCGACGTTGGTGGTAGTGTCGGTGCATCATACGGCAAGTATACTGATGCTAGGCATATGTTTCCATTTCCCTGCTTCAGTACTGTTGCGTCTGCTGTTGACAACTCTGTGGATAAAAGAAAGCATAAATTTTTGTGACTAAGAATACAGGTCCTCGGACGATTCCCTGTTTTAGCATAAAATAATTGGTAGTTTACATGGCTTAATCCATTAACCCTGTTTTTTGTCGTCCAGGGTTCTTGTATTAATGCCACATGAATCTTACCTTTGTTAATTTTCTCCATCAAAGCGTGAGTTGCCGTCTCGCTCCGGTGGAGGTTAATTTGGATGACCTCCCACATCATCCTTCTAATAGGCGGTCCTCTTGGGAGTTGGTGATATTTTGCTCCAACTCCTCCTTGGCCGTCTGGACCTCCGAGACACCCGCCTGATTTTGGCTAGCTGCAGCCTGTACTGTGCTTGTCCTGTCGTTGCTGGGGGTGGTTTTCCCCTGGCTGCCGATACAGGACTTGCCTATTTTGACATATACAGCTTTCGACACAAAGAACAACTTCCCTTCAGATTTGGAAAGGCTGGAAGTAGATCCTTGGTCGATGCCCACCACAAAAAGAGTTCCATTTTCGTCCTCCTCTCTGTGGAACACCTCCCATTTCTCTACCGCCAGTTCTTTGTTTTGTTTACCAATAACCTCCAAAACACGGTCGGATGTGAATTTGCATCCCCATCCTTTGACGTAGAAGGTTGCCTTGGTAAGAGTTGGTATATTTCTCCCTTCCACCAGTTCCAGCTTACAGCCTTCCCATGGCGGAGGGATTCCTTCTACCACCTTCTTTAGGGTAGCTGCGCAGGTCTGCGATGCTAATCTTAGCAACAGCACGCCCCTTTGAAACTCGCAGCTATTTATTTTTATTGGAGATCCGTTATCGGTTGCCATAACGTATTCCAATATCGCGTTATTTACCAGATCCTCAACCACTTGCTGTTGATTTTCTGGTATTTTGCCAGTCGGACGTGAGGTGTCAATGACCGCGTAGCGGAGATTGTCCCTGTATTGCCTCCTGGCTACTTTAGCGTAGATGGCGGCTCTTTTTCCTTAGTTACGTCTAGCTTCCTCTTACGCGTGAAGAGATTCCGCTTTTTGGCGTTCTCTGCTTCCGCGGAAGATTTCACCGACGTGCCCGCCTTCTCAGTAAGTGCTGCTCCTTTGACCCCCTTACTAGAAGGATTCTTCATAGAGACTCCTTTAAGAAGGGAGACGCCCGGTTTTGGCGACTTACTGGTCGACGAGGAGCACCTTTTCTTATGCTTCGGCTCCGCAATGTTCTGCTCTTCTGGAGATCGGATCCTCTTACCAGTCTCTACCGAGGTGGAGGGAGTCTCCGATGCTTCCTTTAGGGCATCTTGCGCATTTTTAGCTGCTGCCTGGTTCTTCTTGGCAAGTTTTCGCCTTTGAGCCCCAGAGAGCCGCTTTTTTCCAGTATTTAGGCTCGCGATTTTGTCGCTCACCTCATCCACCAGTCTGTCTAGATTCAGTTTAACCGTAAAGAACGCTGTTAAACTGAAAACTGTTAAAACTGCAGCGCATTAAAATGGGATGGGTGAGCTGCAGAATCAGACACTGTGAGGAAAAAAAGAGGTGTTTCAGATGCTTTGCGTTTGGACACACGAAATGGGAGTGCAAAGGTCCGAACAGAAAAGGTATGGGTTTCTATATTCAATGTGGTGAAAGGGGTCACATCTTGAAACAGTGCAACAACCCACTGAAATGTTATCTTTGCTTGGAGGAAGGAAAGAAATCCATTAACCATATATGTAGGTGGGTCAAAGTATGCTATATGAGCAGGAAAGCACAGTAAAATGAAAATATTACAATTGAACATGCACAGGGGAAGAGTGGAGATGAACTGCTGCCACAAATATGCGTTAAACAGGAAGTAGATAGAGCCATTATAAGCGAACAATATGCCGGTAGGACAAGTGGATACTGGTGTGAGGACGAAACTGCCACTGAGGATATATGGATCCCGAGGTCCAGCCACCTGGCTCCAAAGACTACGGGAAAGGGAATTGGCTTTGCGTGGATGCAGTTTGATAACTTAACACTTGTCAGCTGTTACCTGACACCCAGTGACTGTATGGAAGACTTCCAAAAGAAACTGGATGAAACAGAGGGCAAGATACGCTTTTTCCAAGGCCCTATCATAGTAGCTGGCGACTTTAACGCGCGGTCGCCGGAATGGGGCAGGCAAACAGAAAACTCTAGGGGCAGAAGGATATCCCAAATGGCTGCCAGAGTAGGACTAACTGTTGCGATTGTTGGAAATGTACCTACTTTCAGACGACCTGGCTACGAGGGTTCAATTCCAGACATAACATTGGTCACAGATAGTTTTGCGCGCAGGATAAAAAACTGGAGAGTACTGGAAACATATACAGCAAGCGATCATCAGTACATTTCAGAGTGGAAGCAAATCAACAAAGCTTAAGCACCCGAAGATGGAATAGCAAAAAGTTGAACAGGTCCGCGTTAACAGCGGAAATCGACAGGATATCAAATGAGATAGAGCAGACAATAGACGCCTCAGCAAATGTAGAGAAGGTAATGCGGATAATAAAAGAAGCATGTGACAAGGCTATGCCTAGAATAGGAACGAGCAGACACCAAAAGAAACCAGTATACTGGTGGAATGAAACCATTGCAGAGGCAAGACAAAACTGCGTTCGAAGAAGACGGATATATACCAGAGCATGACGACTCTACGACGCAGAATCTGAACGAATAGAATATAAGGAGGCGAAGAAGAGGCTACAGAAAGCTATCTTTGATAGCAAAAGTCAGCTGTGGGAGGAGCTACGGGAGGAAATAAACAATAATCATTGGGGAACAGGCTACAAATTAGTTATGGGGAAGCTCGCAGCGAAAGCTCCGATGGGTAAAATGAATGCAAAAGCTATGCATAACATTGTAACCACACTCTTTCCACAACGTAAAATTCCGGAGGAAATACCAAGCGTAGGAGAAGTAATGTATACCCCACAGTTCACGCAACAAGAACTGAGTGACGCAGCACGTAGACTGAAGGCCAATAAGGCTCCAGGCCCTGACGGCATCGCAGTAGAAGTAATTAAGGAAATGGTCCTGAAACGTCCAGAAATGATGCTAAACATGTATAACCACTACCTGAAAGAAGGGGGTTTCCCTAAGATATGGAAGATTCAGCGCCTTGTACTCATTAGCAAAGGCAAAGGAGACCCAAACTCTCCATCTGCATATAGACCACTTTGCATGCTGGACACTGCAGGAAAGCTATACGAAAAATTGTTGAAGCCGGCCCTAAATGAAATTGTAATTACTGGTGGAGGACTCTCGGAGAGGCAACATGGTTTCAGGCCAAAAATATCCACTATAGGAGCTGTGAATGATGTGATAAGCGTTGCAAAATCTACACAGACAGGCCCTAACAGCACCAGGCCAGTTGTGTTCCTGGCTACACTAGACGTTAAAAATGCCTTCAATAGCCTTTGCACGAAGAGGCGATAGTTTACTTCAATTCAAACACATAAATCTGAACTGAAACTATTTTTGCGTTATTTGTTCTTACAAGCACTTGAACCTGAAGAACGCTAATTGAATCAAAATAAAACACTTTAAATGCTTTAAAACGATTAATTAATATTTTCTTTATTTTTCATTCTTATATACTAAATTGTTTTACAATAAATTGATTTAAATTGCTTAGTAGGTAGAATAAACCAAAGTTGCTTAATTACTTTTTTATAGCAAACTTAAAGTTAAAAACAATAATTTCTGCTTTGTCAACAACAATGGTTAATGAACTTTAAAACAGAAATAATATTTTAATAATGATAATTAAATAATTATGCTTTGTCAACAACAATGGTTAATGAACTTTAAAACAGAAATAATATTTTAAAAATTATAATTAAATAATAATAATAATAAAGTAAATTATGTTGATGTAGGTATCAACATTTTCCCCGGCGTTGACCAACGCACTGTGGCGCCTTTTCCCAAAAACCGTGGCAAACATACAAAATTTGATGACAAAGTTTTGTAAAATGAATGAACACATCGTATAAAGACCATTTTACTGATCAGAATTCAAAAACGTTTTTCTTAATCGGATGAGAATTATAGTTGGTGGAGCTGCTTAAAGTCGACAGTTTTTTAAAAAGTCCAAAAAAATGTGATTTTGAGAAAAAAAAAGACATTTTAGAATTGAAGTGTCAGAAATATTGCCATGTGATCACTACTTTTTTGGTATTGTTTTAAAGGTATATATATTGTTTATTAAAAAAAGTAAGAAAATGTCCACCAGATACCCTACTTTTTCGGCAGTTGCCGTTTTTCAGACACCCTATATTTAGGTAGTTTTTACAAATAAAATAGAGAATATCTAAAAATGGTCACGCCCATATTTTCTTAGCATATTTACTACACAGTACTTTAAATAATTTAGCTAAATTGGTCCACAAAAAATGACAGGTTTTCTTGAAATTGGAAGAAAGATGTGACAATCTTATAGCCAGCGTTGCCACATCTAAGATATTTTTGCAACCAAAATTAAAAAAAAATGCCAAATAAGAAAAAAAGCTACCAAAATTTTAATATTTTTTATATTTTATGTTATCTTACAGCACAAAAATGTAAATATATTTGGAACTGAATGACATATTTTTGTTAATGTATGCATATGCGCCTACTTAAAAATATGTAAGTATGTAGCCTTATTTCATTGAAATATATATAATCGTATAGAAAGATCAAATCTTAGTTTTCTTTTTTTACAAAAATAAGAGAAAAATTACTTGTACTTTATGTCATAAAATGTATTTTATTACTAAAAGATAAAAAATTATTTTATATATGTAACAAAGATGCGTTCCAAATATGAAAAGAAATAATTCTCTCTATACAATTGTTTTCACTGCATCACTTGTTACTAATATTTATTGCTTTTCGTTCGCAGTGATTTTTTCCCTACATTTTTTTTAATTCTCATTTAAGTTGACAGCCTTTGTACACCATTCGTGAATAAAGTCTTGAAAAGTCGCCATAAAAAGTCATAGTATGAATCGCATATAAATGATAAACAATATTTTGCTGTGTCAATCAGGTAGGCATAATTATTACAATTTGTTTATTTATTTAAATTTAAGAACACATATGAAAATAGGCAGGTAGTTTTAAAACTTGGTTTTTGTACTAAGTAAAATAAAAACTGCAGTTGTATATAATCCAGTTAATTGTGGCCTAGATTTATGTTGCGCAAATCAGGTAGTTTGAAACTTTTTATTTTTGGGTATAAATTAATCTGCAATTGTGTAATGCAATCAGTTACCGTTTTACTTTGCAAAAGTAGTGATCAGTACCAGAACTCGTAATGTCATTTCAAAATTCGGAATTGTTCGAGTTATTTAGAAAATCACATAATGAAATCGTATTTAATTTGGCTATTGTGGTACGGTTTACCAGGATACCACGAAAAGGATGTTAAAAACAAAATTCACGTCGTTTTCTTGGATATTCGTAGAAAATGGCTTGCCTCAAACCGTACGACAAAAACCTTTATGAAAAAGTACTCAGACTGGCTAAATGGAGTAACAACTTTTGAAAACATCGAAGAAGCGCATACATCTTTGGACAGCAGAAAAGGAAGACCTGCTAAAACTATAAACGAGTATTCGGAATACACAAAAAAACGAAAACTTCAAAATGCTACAAAAGATATATCTACATCGAATCTGTCAGAAGCATTATGTCTTCAAAAAAGAAGCAGTACCATATAATGTATAAGTTACTGAAGTATCAGCAGAAGTTGAACTGCAAGACTTAATGGATAACACATCTAAACGCTTAGTTCAAAGTTTTCCTAAAAAAGAAAGAGCATTATTTCCAGATAGGCTTACATTGATAAACACGTGAGGATGTGATGGGTCATCTGGTCATTTAAATATCATTTAAAGCACAAAAAGTTGTGTTTTAAATGTTTGAGAAATTTTAAAAATATCGTTACTTCAATATATATGATTTTTTCGACAAGAAAAATTAAAGGTGTCATCGTGTCCAATGCTCTCAAAAATTATGATGTTTTCAACAAAAAACCACTATTCATAGTGCCTCCATGGCCCTTGGTTCCACCATGGAACTACAGAAATGAATATATATATATATATATATATATATATATATATATATATATATATATATATATATATATATATATATATATATATATATGTGTATATATATATATATATATATTTATATATATATATATATATTTATATATATATATATATATATATATATATATATATATATATATATATATATATATATATATATATATATATATATATATATATATATATACATAGTGCCTCCACAAAGCTATGGCCAATAATGATACTCATTTTTATTAAAATATCTTTCTTACCTTAAAAGTTATGATGTTTGTAATAAAAACAGTCGAAAACACACACTGTGCACAGTGCCGCACTTAACTTATGATAGTGCAAATCATGTATATTAAAGCTAAAGTTTCCTTTCAAATGCTTTTTAAAATTTTTAAATATCTTTATCAGTTCAAAAGTTATGATTTTTGCAACGAAAAAAGCCCCACTGTGCAACGGTCACTGGTGACAAACGTTCAATAGGGTTGATATTTGCAATATCGATGGTAATAGGTAGAGGTAAGGGAAGTGGATGCGGTGTCGGTTGAACGATCTTATGATTTTTTCTTTTCTTATAAATTGAGTATAGCTTGACTATAATGGCTACCAAAATGATTAAAGAAATTAAAAGTGCAGTGTAACTTACAGCGTGGTGATGTTGGCTCTGGGACCTGATTAGCTCTAGTAATCGTACAATAGTTGACTCATCAGTTATTCAGTTGGTTTAGGTGGGTTTCAAATTGATTGTTAATATTAAAAATTCTTTTGATTTCTTGTGGAGTGCTAACTTGATCAATGTGCCTGAATTGAACGTATGAAGTATGCAAGCTATTTGATGCATCAAAGTGGAGAAAGTTGTTTTTAATTATGCAATTTTCTTCTATTTGCATTATCCCAGTGCCTCCTATTAGCCGTTGGGAAGCTTCAGTGCCACAAACTGCTGAAATTTCTATTTCCGCTGTGGTAGCAAAGATCCACTTATTCGGATTTTTAAAGTGCGTCCATTTTGTGTTATCTATCAGTCGGGTAAGGTTACAGTTGGCTGTGTTTTGGCTATTGAGGATATTAACTTCACAGGAATTTGTTTCCTTTTTAAATCTAAGCTGTTTGTTGTGGCATATATATATCCCTTTTTGCTATAGTGCAGCTCGACAAATCGTTGGTTGTAAATGGAATAAATTCATCTCTGTGGGGATTCACTGCTAGAAAAAGTACATCTGATTTGATGGCTATTAGAGCGTTATTTCTTATTTTTGGGAACGGAGTTATCTTCAGAAGTTGAGCTATCAGTGGCTACCTGATCTCGAATAGGACTTCGTTTTTTGTCACTGCTCCATTTGTCTTCATTAGCTTGTACAGTTGAACCAAACTATCGTCTTCAATTGGAAGCATATGTTGTACTGGTAGATGTGCTTTTATTGTGGTTAATTCAGTCCTTAGCTGATGAGGTGATAATAAAAGTGGACTAATTTTTTCATGGTGCGCATCCGTTAGTACGTCGATGATCTCCTTTTCTATACTTTGCAAGCTCATTGCTATTAATGTTAATTGATTGGAATGAAGTGATATTAGTTGTGCTTGGCTGATTTCTGATAATTCCTTAGCAACTACATTTGCTTCATTATTGATTCTTGTAACAATTTCTGTTAGTTGTTTTTGTGTGCTGAGTTCGTCTTTTTTAATTATATTAATAGTTCAATCAATAATTGATGTTTGGTTTTTAAGTAATTCGAAGATATAGTCTGTTTCGACCTTCGACTTTTTAATGGTGTCTGACATTTCATTGACATAGTCTGAGTCCAGTACTCCAAACAAAGACCTTGCTTAAATGCACCCCTTTTTACTCTACTAGTGGTGAATAGTTCTTTCTCTTCCAGCAACTCTTCTCTTACTTGATTGAAATTATTTATCAAAATATTGCATGTGACTATTCCAGATTGAAAAGTCTTTAGCTCGGACAAGAAAGGTGCTAGATCATAGTTTACCACGAGTTTCCATTCAGCTGTTGCCAGGGTCAGAATCAAAGTTGCTTATCTTTACGTGACTGCCCATAACAGCTGGAATGATAAGTATGGCTGCGATCACGGTGAGTACGATTGAGTTAGTAATAGTCTTTGATTTTTTGGTGGATGGAGTATATTCCTCGTCAACAGGTATTGGGTGAATAGGGTTGGATACTTCACTTGCAGGTAATTCCTGACGATGTTCTTACATCTGCTACCTGAACCTTGCCATCATTACCCTCGTGTGTTTGATGGATTCTTCCAAGTGGCCAACCCATAACCGGTAAATTGTCCTTTTTTATAATAACTATCTGTCCTTCTTTCACGTTTTCAGATGATGATTTCCACTTCTGTCTTTCCTGCAATTTGTGTAGATACTCGGTTGACCAGCGTCTTCAAAACTCATGTTTAAGTTTAGAGACGAGTTTCCATCTCGTGGCGAGAGAATTATTTGGTTGCACTGCTCTATTGTCCACTTGGGCTGTGAGTGGTTCTCCAATTAAGAAGTGTCCTGGAGTCAGTGCAGTTAGATCATTTGGATTAGGTGACATCGGAGTTAGCGGGCGGGAATTTAATATGGCTTCTATTTCGATGATTACTCAAGCTCTTCGTGCGTTAATGACGCTGTTGAAACACTACGTAGTAAAAGTTGCTTAGCGGATTTTACTACTGCCACCCATAAGCCTCCAAAATGAGGGGCTCGAGGTGGAATAAATTTGAATTCAATGTCTTCTTTGCTGCATGACTGTAGGATTTTTTTCTTGTGACTTACAGTCGAATATCGCCTCATTTAGTTCTTCTAGTTGATTCCGTGTACCAAAGAAGTTTGTGGCATTATCTGAATATATGATCTGGCATCGCCCTCGACGTTATAGGAATCTTTTGAGGGCCTCAATGAATGCATCTGTTGTCAATTCAGTAACAACTTCCATGTATACAGCCTTTGTTGAGAAACAAACAAAAACAGCTTTGTAAACTTTATGAGGTTTTTTACCTCTTACCTTGTAGTGAACCCAAAACGGTCCGCAGTAGTCAACACCAGATTTAATAAATGGGCGTGATGGGGTGACCCTACTTGCTGGTAGATCCCCCATTATTTGAGAAAATAATCTAGGTTTTGCTCTTGTACATCGTACACAATTTTGGACTATATTTCTAGCCATTGCTTTACCCTTGATGATCCAATATTGTTGTCTGGATATAGCTAATAATGATTGTAGGCCACAATGATAGTTTTTTTCATGCAACATTGTGAGTATAGGTTTTGAAATCGAGTCGTTATAGGGTAGAAGTATGGGATGTTTTGCATCATATGATAGATTAGAAGCTTCCAATCCTCCTCCGACCCGTAAAATATTATGTTCATCTAGGAATGGAGATAAGCTGCTAATGGATTTGTCTACTTGGTTTTCCCTCTTTAATTCAGATATCTCCTTCTTGAAGTCGGAGATCTGAACTGCTCGAATAATTATAAACCGCCACTCATCCAGTTCTTTAGGGCTCAGCGAAATATGTTTGGGTCGAAATTCATTTTGCGTTTTTGAATTATTTATGAATCTGAGTAAGTAACGCAAAACCTTCTGTAAAGTTGTAAAACAATTTCAGTGGTAAATTACGTATATAAGACTACCGTCGTTTGAAACCATAGTTGCAGGAACCACCTATTTTTCTCAATATCATTGGCACCTTCTTGCGGTACGCATTTTGATGGCCATGACTCCTCTCTTCCATGAAGGAAAACTGGTCCATATAGCCATAAGCTACATGCTGGCAGATCTACTGCATTGAGTCCTCTGGATAGTACATCGGCAGGATTGTTTTTGATCGTACATGGCGCCATTGTTCGGCTAGAGTTAGTGACTGAATTGTTGATACTCTGTTGGCGACAAAGGTTTTGTATGAAGATGATTGTGCGTATATCCATGATAATACTATTTCCGAATCAGTCCATAGAAATGTAGCTTGGTTTTGAAACTTCAGGTCAATCTTTAGTCTGCCTTCTCAGATGCATCTGCGAATACGTGCAGTTGTGTTTTTACTGGATTTTCACCTTGGAAAATGTGTCGTGTTATCGTAAAATTATTAAGACTTTTTGGATCGTCTCTAAATGTGCTCCAAGATGCACATAGATCATTAGTTAATGGTTCATTCCAGCCTAATTCATGATGCCAAAGGTGTTGAATAAATATTTTGGCCTTAACAATCACAGGAGCTAACAGACCGAGAGGTTCAAATAGTTTTGCGAGGTCAGAAGTTACTGTTCGTTTCGAGATTTGCTGATGTTGGGTTAATTTGACCTTAACGCAAAAGTGATCGTTTTTAAGTAACCAATATAATTCTAAGGTTTTCATGAATAAATACTGTTATTATCGAAATTTAAGTTAACCTCTTGGTCACCGGTTGGAATATTTTTGAGCAAATGTGGATGGTTTGCGCACCATTTTTTAAAACTGAATCCTGCATCTGTACTGCTATGTTGAGGCTGTCTGAACCTCCAAGGCCATCGTCTACATAGAAGTTGTCTTTCAGCATCTGAGAACCATACGGAAACTTGATAGAATTCTCATTAGCTATTTTTTTGCAGACATCTTGTGGCGAGGTAAGGTGCTGCACGCGTCCCATATGTTACTGTGTTGAGTTTGTAATAGGCAAGTGCTGATGATGGAGCTTCCCTCCACATAATAAGTTGATATTGATGGTCGTTTGGGTTAATTAGTATTTGCCTATACATTTTCTCAATATCGGTGTTAAAAACGAACCTTGGCAATCGAAACCGAATTAAAATGGAAAATAGTTCACTTTGCACCACCGGTCCAGTATACATTAAGTCATGTAATGAATACCCATTTGATGTTTTTGCTGATGCGTTAAACACTACCCGAAGCTTTGTTGTGGTGCTATAAGGTTTTAATACGCAGTGGTGTGGAATAAAATATCTTGGATGTAGTACGTCATCTAGGTTTACCCTTTGCATGTGCCCAAGCTGCTCATATTCTCTCATGAATTGCGTGTACTGGATTCGGATATTTTCATTCTTTTGGAGTCGTCGCTCCAAACCAACAAATCTGTTGTATGCCATGGCAGGCGAATCACCCAATGATGTTGGGTTTTCCCGAAATGGAAGGCTTACGATAAAACGACCATCTGTGTTAGTTTGAGTATGATGAATAAAATGAGCTCCACATTGGGCATCTGCTATGAACAGGGTCATTTCATTTGGTTCTACTTCATCGAGTTTCCATAGCCTCTCGACTGCTTGTTCTAGTGCAGACTACTCATCAAATACTGCACATGTAGGTGGTGGTGATCAGCTGTGAAAAACGGTTTGTCGTTCAGGGCCGCCCAGGATCCAGCCAAGTAACGTGTTTTGTAGCGTTGGACCGCCATTAGTCAGATTTATTGCCCCAGTCTGCATAAGACTAAAATAGAATTCTGCGCTGAGCAGAACAAAGATTTTTCCTTGCTGATAGAATCTGGGGTCTTCTAAGTAGATGCTACTTGGAATGTTCCAAGTTGAAACCTCAAAGTTTTGATTTGGTTGTGCGGGAATGATACATGGTAGGACAATCACTTCTAAGTTTGTTGAAAAGTCATTATTTGCAGAGAACATTTCAACATTCACGCGGTGCTGTATTCGTTTTTTAATGCTTCCCACACCATCAATACACAAAGACGCTTCCGTTGGAGAAAGTGATAGCTTCTTGATAAGTCGTTCAGTCACAATGTTTACTTGTGAACCTGAATCTAGTATTGCTCGAAATTCATGTGTGATACCATTTGTGGCCTTGATAATTACCTTTGCTTCTACACAGTTTGCAATTGTTATTATTATCAATAGATGCCACAGATGATACTGTCATTTTTTTCTTTTGATAGGTAGTTAATTTCTCCTTGTAACCAAGTGACTCCATTGACTGAAATTTAATCTCAAGAAAGGAGAACAACTCTTTCATTGTCGGCACATCTCTTAGTTTAGTTAGTGATTGTATAAATCGAATATAGAGAGCACGATCTAGTTTTTTGATCATTAGTTGTATGATTATAGCATCCCAAGATGAAGTGTTAACATTTAAGTTATTTAACGCCAGCAAACATTCCTTGGTAGTGTCATGAAGAGTCTTAATTAAAGCGCTAGAAGACATGGTTCCTGTTGGTTGGTTAATGATCTTGTCTACTAAAGTCGCTACTATGACTCTTTTGTTGTCATACCGCTCCAGAAGTAATACCTATGCTGTCTTGTAGTTCTCTTCGGATAGCGTTAGATTGCTAATAAGTTTTGCGGTTTCTCCTGAGACGTTTGATTTGAGGTACCACATCTTTTGTACGTTTGGTAGAGGTTGCTTATCGACCATTTCCGTAAACAGTTCAAAAAATTGACACCACTTTAAACAGTCTCCATTAAATTGTAGAATTGTAACCTTTGGTAGAGGTAATGAGCTATGTACTTCTGGGTTGCTTCCCAACTGTAATCAAATAATGTTGTACAGATTCATCCAGCTTATGATACTCATTCAGATCAAGTTCCAGTATTGTAGGATCTTCCACTTCATACCACAATTCATCATAAAATTCTTGAAATTAATCCCACAATTTTTTTATGGTTTCAATCTTCATCTGGTAAAATTGTGGTGGGTGACCTTCTTCTTCCAACGATAGCCCGTTTATTAAGCGTGTTAAGGCCGTCATTCGAGCTTTTAGTCTCCTAGCTAGTCCTTTACCTCGAGGCGACAATACTTCACGATCAGATGGGTTAGTTGATGGAAGTTCTAATGTGTCTCTTCTGATTGCTGGTAATGGCTTGACGCTGAACTTGTTAATCTGAAACGTATGATACTCAATTGTCTCATTGTATATTTCACCTACGGATTTGTACAAGTTTTGTATAATATATGGATCGCTGGCTGACAGCGCATTAGCTCATCTAATCGCGTTTTCAGATTTTTCAAAGGCCTGCCATAATGCATTTAGTTCTTCGCTTTTACTTCTGTAGAAGTCTAGCGTTCGCCGATCATGTGGGGCTTTTTTGATGTTAGAGATATTTCTTTCTATCTCAGTTGCTTTTACTTGCTACTCAGATATAAGATTCACTAAATTTGCAATGCTGGATTGCCTTTTTTAAGTTGATGATTGGAAAAAATAGACAAGGTATCCTAATACTAGGCGTCCCGCGACAAATGTTGAAGAGATGTGAGATGATTTGACTAAAACTGTTGTGGACTGAGTGTCCTGGTGAATTGTTGTATATGGACTGGCTGTCCTTGTAAATAAATTGTTGTATATGGACTGGCTGTCCTTGTAAATTGTTGCGTGTTTTCTTAATTTTCCAAGCTCCTAAGCTCCTTACCACTGGTGGGGGGAAATAAGTAAATTATTAAAATCTAGGAGTCACCAAAATGTACGAAGAGGCGATAGTTTACTTCAATTCAAACACATAAATCTGAACTGAAACTATTTTTGCCTTATTTGTTCATACAAGCACTTGAACCTGAAGAACGCCAATTGAATCAAAATAAAACACTTTAAATGCTTTAAAACGATTGATTAATATTTTTTTTTTTTACTAAAATAATAATTAATTTTTTTTTTATTTTATTTATTTACATAACATACGAAGAATTTTTACGATAGTATTTTCTTTATTTTTCATTCCTATATACTAAATTGTTTTACAATAAATTGATTTAAATTGCTTAGTAGATAGAATAAACCAAAGTTGCTTAATTACTTTTTTATAGCAAACTTAAAGTTAAAAACAATAATTTCTGCTTTGTCAACAACAATGGTTAATGAACTTTAAAACGGAACTTAAGTAACACTTTTAATAATGATAATTAAATAATTATGCTTTGTCAACAACAATGGTTAATGAACTTTAAAACAGAAATAATATTTTAATAATGATAATTAAATAATTATGCTTTGTCAACAACAATGGTTAATGAACTTTAAAACAGAAATAATATTTTAAAAATGATAATTAAATAATAATAACAAAAAAGTAAATTATGTTGATGTAGGTATCAACAGCCTTCGATGGCCGGATGTACTGCAAGCCCTAGAAGAAAGGTTTCACGCACCAGAATACTTGACGAGGGTTATAAGAAACTATCTTAAGGACAGGGAACTTATATACAGGACAACGGATGGTCTGAAAAGGATACAAATAACATCAGGCGCTGCACAGGGGTCTATATTGGGACCAGACTTGTGGAATATAAGCTACGATGGAATATTTAGTATAGAAATGCCACAGGACACTTACCTAGTAGGATATGCGGACGACGTAGCAGCAGTTATTAAGGCCAGAAATATAGAGGAAGCCAAACGGAAGCTAAAACAAGTTATGATAAGAACCAAGGCTTGGTTAGATGCGCACGGCCTGCAGCTGGCAGCGCACAAGACTCAACTCTTCACTCTCACCAGGCGTCATACACCAGTGGAGATATATATTAATATTGAAGACCTGATAGTACGCACAAACAAAATCTGTAAACTATTTAGGAATAAGACTTGATTGCAAACTGACATACTCGGATCAGATTAACTATGCTGTGAACAAGGCATTCAGGATAACAGGACAGCTTAGCCGACTAATGGCAAACGTAGGTGGACCAGTACCAAGCAAGCGAAAGCTTCTAATGGAGGCTAGCAACAGTATCCTTTTTTACGGAAGCGAGATTTGGGGTGAGCAAATGAAAGCGAGGAAAACGGGGAACAAACTATTGGTCGTACAAAGAACAGCAGCGCTACGAGTGATATCTCCATATCGTACGGTGTCAGCATGCGCGGTTCTAGTGATATCAGGAATGATACCAATTGATCTGCAAATATTAGGACGAAGAAAGCTATGGACGATGAGACATATTAATAGCATAGAACCCGAAAACGATAATAACATACAGCAGGAGATCATGCAGAGTTGGCAGAACAGGTGGAACACTAGCACGAAAGGCAGGTGGACCGCAAGACTCATTCCAATTATAGAGAACATTATATCACTATTTTTTACCGTGAGGAAGTGCTCAAGTTCATATTTGTGTTGGCGAATGCCGTTTGCGTTCCAAGAACATACTTTTACGTGTTCATAGCTTGTTAACTAATGCTAGAAGCAGAGTGTTCTGCATTCGCAGCATTTCTTGCATCATGCTAGTCATATTTGTTGTAAAGTTGTTTATAGTTTGCACCAGATTATCAATAGTAGCTTCAAGGCGACTGAAATTAAAGCTTGGGTTTGCATTTGTTATATTATTTGGTGGTGAAACTTTTTGAATGGGAATAGAGTTGATCTTCACAGCGTCAGCATACGATACATGTGAATTGATTGGTTGGGCCATTACGTGATGAGTAGCGGAGTACGTATTTCCTGCTTGAGCTGGAGTTACTTTAGGCTTTAGACTCATAGCTTGTTTAACAAAAGAGAATACAGGACATCCTCTGTAGGTAGCAGTGTGGTTATCTCTACAATTATTGCGTTTTTTTCTTCTGATCTTGCGACTTATTGCAAATAGCAGTATCGTGTAATTCAGCGCACACAATACAAACAGTAGATAATTTACAATAAGTTCTTGTATGGCCATATTCTTGAAAATTATGGCATCGTACGGGTCCTGAACGCTCTTGTGGTTCTTCAACTGTGATTTTCCGATATAAGAGATATTTTAAGTTATAAATGGGATGGGTCTCATTTTTCTTCAATATTACACCGTTTGGCTCCAGTTCAATGCGAAATAGGGGTTGGGGGATTTTCTCCCTGTTTATTATGTTGGATACATTTTTTACCTTGAATCCTTGGAGGGTGAGAGCATCTTTTATTTTCTCAGGAACAACATAAGAATCTATGCCCTTCAATACGATCTGTAGGCCTTTAGCACTCTTAAGCTGGAAAGTGTAGAAACTTGTTTTATTTTTCTCAAATTCTGTAACCATTTTGCGGAAGTCTCTTTCATCATATATTTGAACTTTTGTTTCATCAATGTTACCACGTTTTATTGGAACAATGTGAAATGACTTTTCACCAACGACCGAGATTAGTTTTTTAATAAGTGTGTTTGAGTTTTTTTGTCTCAGATAGATTGGTGGTGGTTTTGAGGTTTTTTTTCGAAGATTCTTCGGGTTTGTCGCTGTCATCTTGCAATATTTTAAACCGGTTTTGACGATTAGCTGAGGCGGCGTCGTTGTCCCTGGATATTTTTAGAACAGATGAGATTTTAGATGAATTTGGGCTTCGCCCGCGCTTTATCACCCTTACATATCTGTCCATTCCGACAGGCACTTTGGGTTTTTGAATATTATCGTCCATTGTGATAACTGGGTTAAGTGATGAACACGAGCCTGGAGCGGATAATGGCGCTGACTTAAATAAAGAAGAACTCGGCAACGGTAATGTTAACGAATCACTACTTGGTATAGGAGTAAGCGAAGTTGATCGCTCGCGTAAAATTGGCTTTGCCGTTAGAAAAAGACTGTCATCCGATTTTTTGTTTCTATTGTTTGCATTCAGAGCTTCAGAACTCACAGTAAAATTGGCATTTCTGCCGTTAGAACTCACTTCACAATTTTTTTGTTTTTGAGGTACTCATGCAGAGTATTCGTCAGTCACTTTGTTTGGGGGTTTTTTCAGATTATATGAAAAATATTATTATTGCAAATAAAGCAAATTTCACAAAACCAGTACTTATTACGAATCAGTACTTATTACGAATATTTTTTGTATTTTTGTTTGTTTAATATGTAAAAAAAACTCCGCTAATACGTCTGTTCACTACGAAGGTTCAACGAAGACTGATGTATATAATTTAATATAACACATTTTTTAAATTTAGAAATGACTAATGTAAAGAAAAGAAAATTTTCTATCAACGAAAAACACAAGCAAGAGTTTCCACACATTGTCGCCGCAGATACTTAAAATATGGACCATTCGAAAGTTAAGTGCATAATTTGTGGACAAATATTTTCTATTCAAAATAAAGGGAGACAAGATATTATACAGCACAGCAATACAAAAATACATAAAACTCGCGAATTTGCTGCTGCGTCCTCTTCGAAGATTTCAAGTTTTTTTTACGTAGCCACGACTTCCAAAAAGAAACAAAACAACTAGCACTATGTTAACTAGTGATGCACAACCACTCATTTCGTAGTATGGACTGCACCAGTAACTTGATACAAACATTTTACAAAAAGAAATTTTCTTGTGCACGGTCCAAATCTTACGCTATTATTAAAAATGTTTTGTTTCCTGCTGTAAAAGAAGAACTAATTGCATAACTGCATCCAACCACAAAGCGGAAAAATTATATCCAACAGCCGTTCAATATATTAATTCAGAGTATGGTGTACAAGTTAAACTATTAAACTTATCTACAATAAAAGGTGAAACGAAATTATATCCCATATGATGAGAATTATAATATGAAATAACTTGAAAAATAAAGTGGTTGGATTATCAGCGGATAGCACTAATACTAATTTTTGAGGATTTATGGTGAATTCACCCATTCGTTCAGAACGCTTTTTTATATGTAGTTTGACGTCTCCATTTTTGAGAGAGAGAGAGAGAGTAAGAGAGTTAATTTAATGCGGAAAAATTGAAATTTGAAAATTGAATTTTTTTCCACTGCTATTTATTTATTGTATCTTCAAATTGAACTAACAATAAGTGTTCAAATCTTAAGTATAAATATAATCATTAGGCCCAACCAGTGTCGGACATAAACTTAGTGATAGTAATTAATAATACATAAATGTGTTAAGCACAAAAATATTCAAAAAATTCCATCTGAAGTGTGGCGTATTAAGGCCATAGTATTCCTCTTTTTTAAGCGGATGTGTCCAGTAAAGTTCAAGATATTACGAGCAAGGGGATTAGGATGGGACTCGAGTTTTGTTAAATATTTGCCTGCATATTTTGCAATTTCAGCGGTCACAAGTGGCATATTTAAATCACGATGTAAAATTGAATTTTTCATGTACCATGGAGCTGATGTTATTAACCTTAAAATTTTGTTTTGCATTCGTAGGATTCTCTCTACATTGGAAGTTGAAGCAGTGCCCCATAGCTGAATTCCATAACACCATATGGGTTTCAAAAGCGACTTGTATATTAAAAGTTTACAATCCAGACTGAGGGTTGAATTTCTACCAATCAGCCAGTGTATTTGGGTTAATTTAAGCTTCATTTGTGTTAGCTTAAGGTGAATTCACCCATTCGTACTGAACGAAATTTTTGTTGTTGTTCCGCATTAAATTTACTCTCTTTCTGAAAATAGAGACGTCAAACTACATATAAAAAAAACGTTCGGAACGTTTAGAACGAATGAGTGAATTCACCTTTAGAGTCAATGTGCTGTTTCCATGTAAGCCGTCGGTCAAGATGTATACCAAGGTATTTCACCTGTGAATGTTGAGGAACAACTTGATTGTTGATTCGAATGGGGGAAAAAGTGTCTCTTCGTAGGGTAAATGTGACATGAACACACTTTTGTTCATTTACTTTTATTCTCCATAAGTTCAACCACAGCTCCAACAGGTTAATATGTTCCTGAAGATATCGGGATGCCTCGTGAGGGATTTTATGCATACTAAGGCAGGCTGTATCATCGGCAAAAGTAGAAGTTAGGATATTACTGTTTAAAGGCATATCACAGGTATAAATCAAACACCAAACTGGCCCCAGTATACTCCCCTGTGGCACACCGGATGAGATAGTTTCGGGCACACTCATGAAGTCTCCTTCCACAACAGTGAACTTCCGGGCAAGAATATAACTTTCCAAAAGATTTACAATGTTTATTGGCAGATAGTATTCAATTTTAAAATTAGGCCTTCATGCCATACTTTATCAAATGCCTGAGAAACATCAATAAAGAGGGAAGAACAATACTTTTATTCTTCAAATGTTCTTCCTATAAAATGAACCAATCTATGATTTTGTTCAACGGTACTATGCTGACTTCTAAAACCAAATTGATGGTCCGGTATGCAACCAATATCATTTAGAATTGGGGACAATTTTGTCATGAGCAGCTTTTCGAAGAGCTTTGAAATTGTTGACAGTAAACTTATTGGCCTATATGATCTTTACCCACCTTTGGAATCATTTTGACCATGTCAAGTTTCCAGCTGTGTGGATAATACTCCAGTCGTAAAATGCCATTAAAAATAAATAACAGGATTCTAATAGCAATACGAGGCAAATTCATTAGCATCTTGTTACTAATTGCATCAATACCCGGGGCCTTCTTTGGGTTGGTTTCAGCAAGTAGTTTTTGTACATCAGGCATTTTAAACTTTATGGGCCGAGGGGGTAGAGCAACTACACTCGGTAAATCAACAGCACCAGAACATGTGTTTGGAGTTCTTAGCGTGATGTTCTCCGTACAATGACTACTGAGATATTTTTTGAACCCCAGCCAATTAACATTATTTATCATCTTCGCATATGGGAGAGGTAAGTCACTGCTTAGTGGGCTACAAATTGTAACGATCGTGGGAGAGTGATCAGAGGAGAGATCATGAGAAGCTTCAACATGAATTAAATCCCTAGATATATTTTTCATGACGCCAAAGTCTATAACATCCGGAATTTTTTGTATGTCAGTAGGCCAGTAAGTGGGCTCCCCGCTCGAAATGACATCCAAACCCATTTTCGAAATTGTGTTGAACAATGCTCTACCTCTAGGTGTAATAAGACGCGATCCCCAGAACGTATGTTTTGCATTGTAGTCCCCAGCTACTACGATGCAAATATTTGTTGCTCGTAGATGTATTGGTTGAATTGGTTTAATTTTATTTATCGTCCCGAATGAATTGAACTGTGCTGCCAGATACATAAATTTTTTATACAAAATTGAAATGAGCTGCCACATCATATTATATGTACATATGTAAGTGTAATAATATACAGAGTATATTTGTAAATTTTTTTAAATGTATTTAACAAAATAGCTATTAGAATATACACTCAACTTTTATTCATTTTTATATTTCTCATTTTATAATAATTAGTTTAATTTAGAACACAGCAAACTGCAATCATCTGCCACTGTGATGCCTGCTTGTAAAAGTAACACACATCATTTACAGAGTTGTTCCCTATGGTAGCTTTTTTCTCCATAATATTTGTCCGATGTGGGTGAATCTTTTGTGAACAAACTCTCAGTAAACTAAAATTGTCTCACAACAAAAATTGCGTTCAGAACGAATGGGTGAATTCACCTTAAAACGGAGGAGTAAAAAATATTTTTTGTAAAATAAAATCAGGTTTGGGGCGCAACAATTTTGGATTTGGATATAGTACCCATCACAGAATATACACAGAATACCCAACTTTGACGTTTAAAAAGGGTCAAAATCAGACTTTTCACACTTTGTGTGTAGTGAGATAAGAATTATAATTAATAAGGCAATGCAATGCACTAAAGGTAGCAGATATATATCACAATTGCGAACATATGTTTGAAAAATGAGGATTTTATTCTGTTTTAGTTTGTGGAGTAAAATTCTATAAAATTACATTAAAAATGTAATTAAATAAATAATAGAAAATATATATACAACAAAATTTATGTGCAAAGTAGTAAATATGTTTCCAACTTTAGAAACAATGGGCAAAGTTAATGCAATAGTTGGAAACAATAAATTCAGGAATATCTGCGTAAAATAATAGGCAGTGAAAAAACTTCAATAGTGAAAATGTTTCCAACTATAGTGGGCAATGTTAATGCAATAGTTGGAAACAATAAATTCAGGCATATAAACTTAATACATATATAATTATACAACTATACATTTATAAACTTAATACATAAGTATATAAAAAAATTTGGAACGATTTTCCGTCATCCCACGTCAAATTTGGTTTATGAACAGACCGGTTTCGGCTTTGTGCCATCTTCAGTGTTCTCAGGAGAACACTGAAGATGGCACAAAGCCGAAACCGGTCTGTTCATAAACCAAATTTGACGTGGGATGACGGAAAATCGTTCCAAATTCAAACAAACCCCGTCGGAAGAATATCACAAAAATATATAAAAAAAACTTAATATTTCTTTTGTTTCGTTCATTGCCACTCTAAATACCAAGTTATAATTGTTTTTCAGGTAAAAGTGTTTTTCATGGAAATTCGTTGCCCCGGATGCTTTTGAGAAATATAAATATGAAAAAGATGACAAATTATTTAACTCAAGGTAAGAAAAATATAGGAACAAATATTAAGTAAAACACTATTCAATGAATTGATATATTGATAACTTTGTTAACCATAATTTCTCTTATCTCATCGTAGCATTGTAAGGTGTATTTTCTTGATCCTGAACAGCTAGAGCAAATATGGCAAGAGCTCAGATATAAAATAGTCAATTTTTTTGTTTATTTCTTTATTCAAAAAGATTAAGTTTTAACTATTATAAACACTAGTTAACAATATTTAACTGGCTTATACAATGTCTCTAGATCGAGCGTTCTAGTATAATACTAAACATTATAATAATTTGCTTTTTACAAAAAAGTAACAATATTTATATATTTACAAAAAGTTAATATAATTATTATATTATATATTACAATGAAAAGTTACAAAAACATTGTTTATATTTCAGAAGAAAAAAAGTTTAAGTTAAAGGGTAAAAGAAATAGAAAAAACTTTATTTTGGTAACCACCAAAACATTTTGGCATTAGATTTTTGTGCTAATTTTAGGTCCGTTTGCGATATACTTGTACTGTATCTCATATCCAATTGATTTAAATTACAGTTAATTGTTTTTATATTCGCCCGTCTATAATTGTGATATAAGATGGGAACCCCATTATTATTTTGGATTAAGCCTTTACTATCCAGCTAAACAAAAACTTCTGGTGGAACAAATCCATTTTCTAAGGAACTCGACATAATATATTCATAGTTTGTGTAATAGGGAGCCATTATATAATTATTACCATTACATTTACAACACCGTAAAACGTGATTCCTTATCAAATAAATGATAAAATTTTCTATACGAATTATATTTGCATTACTGTACAGAATTTTGTTAGAAATATATTTAGTGAAGTCACTACTTGCAGATCTATAAACTGAAGTGCATGATCTAATGCATTTCCTCTCAAATATTTTATTTTTTTTTTTCATATATGAGGGGGAAATATTAAACCAAATGGGGCATGCGTACGTAAGAATAGGTCTATTTAGGGATTGATACATTATGATTTTAACTTTATTCTTAATATATTTCGAGTGGAATAGAGGTCTGTATGAGAAATAGGCTTTTCTTGCTTTATATAAAGTTTCTTTAAAATGAAAATTGAAATATAAAAATTTATCAAGGTGAACACCTAAATATTTTACTACTTCTTTTACTGGTATATTGCAATTATGTAAATTAGATTTAGTTTGAAAACTTTTCCAGTTTTTCCTTATATCGTAACTGCATTTATTTACTGGCGGCCTAAAAAGTATGGATTCGCATTTTTGTGCATTTATTTTCATGTTCCAATCTATTGCATATTGCTCTACTTTGTTGTAAGATGTCTGTAAATTGCTGTTAATTTTTTCGATTTTATCATCATGATGGTATATTATAATATCATCTGCAAATGAAATGATGTTATCTACTTGGTTAAGTAGGTCTAAAATAAACAAATTTAAAAGAATGGGAAAATTAACTGTTCCTTGTTGTAATCCATTAATAATATTAAATGATTTGTCGGTATCAATATTCTGGTAGAAGACTTTGAATATTTTATTGCTAATCATATCATATGTTAGCATAATTTGGTTTAACGGCAGACCGTATTGAAATAATTTATGTATTAAACCATCAATCCAAACACTGTCGAATGCTTTCTCCATGTCTATTAGATATGCTCCTGTACAGAATTTTTTATGGCAATTCCAATTATGTAATATCGGAAGTTATTTTATGTATTGCGTTAATGGTGGAGTGTTTAAATTTAAAACCAAATTGTTTTTCGCTATATATTTTATTATTGTTGCAGAATTTATATAGATTATTATTTAGGCACATTTCGAAAATTTTATTGATATTAGGAAGTAAAGTTATAGGTCGCAAGTTTTTGGGGCTATTTGGTTCTTTATCCTTTTTAGGCAGTAAAACTACTTTGCCTATTTTCCATTTGCTAGGAAAATGTGAATTATTTAGCATATTATTAAATAATATGCAAAAATCATTCCTTGTGGGATATTCTTTAATACTAAATTTGGTATATTATCAATTCCGGATGATAACTTATTATTTAATTTAGAAAAACTATAAAGAATACTATTTCTTGTAATGAAAAAGTCCAATGAATCATCTTCATCAATGTTGTCAGATAACATTGTTTCATTGAATTTTGTAAGTGTGGTTTTGTTATTCTCATATTCCCTTTTCAATTCTAGAAACCTATTAAAAGTAGATTGGATTTGCTGTTGAACAACATTATTTGGAATAATTTCTTTGCACGCATGTATGGACTCGAAATAGGATCCTATAGTATTTAACATTTGGATCTTGTCTTCAGTAACAAAATTATTTTGATCATCTTTTTTTAAGCTTTGAGGGTTAATCCCCACATTATTCAGAATTAGTTCATCATTTGTAGGAATTTTAATTTCTTGCAAGTTTAAGGGTTTAAATATTTTGAAGTTTTTCTTAATTTGGTTATACATGTCCCTCGAATCTTTGAGGTCTATATTCGTTAATTTTTCTTTAATCTGTTTATTGACATTTATTGCAAAATTATCTTTGATAAGTTTTTTAATTATTTTTATTTTTGCTTTTGCTAATGAAAGTGTCTCATTGGAAGGTGTAAGTTCTAGTCTGTTATGTTTTTTGACCAATGTTAATATCCTGATCTTCTCAGAATATAACATTTTGATAGTCGAGTTGCTTATTTTTGAGAAGATTTTGCTACTTTTATGTTTGGGAACTGTTTCCTCTATCGCTTTAAGAATAACATCAGTTAGTCTATCTAAGTTATAGTCTATTTCTGAATTAGAGAGATTTCGATTATTGGGAATTTGAGTATCTTGGGTGAGTTTTTGGTTAATATTGTTTAAATTTTTTCCGATTTTTACCTTTTAGTTGTTAGTAATCTTAACGTTTTCCCTCAAAATTGTGAAATTTTCGTTTTCTTTATTCATGTAGGTTATTATCTGTACAGCATCGTGGTCGCTATCATAATCTAGAGTTTTAAGTGAGTTTATTGTGTCATTTTCAGTAATAATGTAGTGCCATCACTGGTAACTATGTAGTGCCATCACTGGTAACTACAAAGTGATGCAGCGCTGGCACTCGCTCTCACCCTCTATCTCTATTTCTCTCTCTAGTTTTAACATGTAAGATTAAAGGCCCATTTAGCCGAACGTAAATGTAGAAATGTAAATGTAGCCGAATCAGCTGATCGTTTCTGTTATATGAGAATGTATGCAAACGCTTAGCCGACTGGAGGTGTCACGTTGCCGTAACGTCTGAACCTGTTGAAAATAGAATTTCACGTAACCTCGTACGTGACAGATGTAGCCAGTGTTGGTAAATACAAAAGTAAACGAAAATGTGGCACAAAAACCCTTTTTTAGTAATTTTTTGGGTTTTTGATATTTTAAGCTTTTAAACTGTGAATCTTCTTTGAATATAAAAAATATTTTATAAATTTAGTTGTTTCAGTCAATAACTCTTTAATGAAAAGTAAGAAGATATTTTTATAATAGTTTGTGTGCATTTGATGCAAAACTTTTTTATACAGCCAACAATTTGTGAGTTAGAATGGCAGGTAGATAACATGGCTTCGAAGAAAATAATATTAGAAATAAGAAGATCAGACCCAAAGCGAAACAAAAATATGTAAACAAAATAATTAAAATAAGGATAGGATTGTTTGAAGATCAGACCCAAAGCGAGAAACAAAAATATGTAAACAAAATAATTAAAATAAGGATATGATTGTTTGAAGGTCAGACCCAAAGCAAAATAATCAAAATATGTAAACAAAATATACAGAACGAGGGTATAAATAGAAATGTAAATACTTTCGTTCCTCAGTTCATAAGTAAATAAGTAAAGTATATACGTTCAACCTATAGCACGTTCACAATAAAAAAAGTATAACAGTTAAAACAAAGGTTGTAATATAAATAATTATGATATAAATAACTTTATGTAAATATAAAAAATAAAGATGTTCAAAATTATATCATACTTTGAATTATTGATGTGTTAACATCTATACGCGCGCCTCTAGGGCAGTAAACTATCAGTTTCAATACATACGCAAGTGTTAGGTGTAAGGTATATAAGAGTAAATCATCGTTTGTTTGTTCGTTGCTTGGCAGTCGGTATTGAAAGCGATTATTGGGCGATTTTCATATAATTTTCCCACGCGATTTTCTCCGGAAATTCATAGCCGATTTTATTAATTTTTTTATTAAAACGCTAGTGCGGGTTTCGACGAAAAGTTTAGGCCAAAAATTAAGGCGATCCGATATCGGCGAGCGGAGATTTAAGTGTTTTAATTCGGAGTATTAATTTGGAGTAATATTAAAAAAGTGTTTTATGTTGATCTTCGGTTTTGTCTTATGCATAGCAAAGAGAATAGTGACGTGGTTATACGTACATATATAAAAATGAGCAAGACAGCAACGTATGTAGCTTATGTATGTACAAACATAACAATGTATATACGTACATTTGTCTGTTGCTTTGTATTCTCTTTGTTTTTTGTGGGTTTATATAAATAAAAAAAGTTAAATTAAATTCAATAAAAAAGTTAAATTAAATTCAATAAACTGTTCTTTTTCATTAAATACTTTATATTAACTCTACCTCCGGGTTTGTGGGTCTGTGTTCATAGAAGTCGAACAGGTACCGTGTAAAAAAAGGTGTTAACACATCGCCCGTGAGTTCGAACACTCATTGATTTTTATATATAAGTATGTAAATGCATGTACAAAACTTATTTTTTAAACTTTATTGATAGAAATATCAAAGTTATAACAATTTAATACTTAACAAAAATGTTTGGTACCATTCATATAATTTGGGTACTTTTTCTACAAACCCATAAATCATGCAAACACACTAAACTATCATCACTAATTCGAAACACATGACACGGTTTCTAGCGTTCTATAAGCACATCAACATTTACATTTACGATACATTTACTTCTACGATTTCTACGGTCGGCTAAATGGGCCTTAAGAATAAAATCGCAGTCTGTATGTAGAAGCCAGAAAGCCAACATCTCGTTTTCTTTTGCCTATAAACGCTCTTATGACATGGCGACCGTGACAAGTAAAGTTTTAATGGAAACAAATTAATATATAAACTAAAAGCGGAAGTGAGTTTTTCTTAAAAACAATGCAATTACAAAAACGAAAACCTTTACAAAACGCTTTACAAAAATCGCATAAATGATCACAGAACAAAACTAAACGGTGAACACGGAACATTTGAAGTAACGGGAAAGCGAAATAAGAGAGAAACACATAGTCAACAGCAGCAGCAACAACATACGAACATAGGCATTCAAACGGAAAACCACCACCACAAATCTGCACAACAACACCAAGCAAAATCAACACGATCAACAACCACAACGAGAGCGACGGCGACAAGCGACTCACAGTAAATATAAAATAAACATAAAAGAAAATGAATGTGTAAAATTTATGGTTATTATTATTATAAATAGATTTTAACGTACAACAACATACTTACATTTATACTTAAAATTACACTTAAACAACTTATTATAAATAAACTTACTTATACATATTTGATAACATACTTAAACCTATTTCTACACTTATACTTTTATTATATACATTTATACTGAATTTAAAATTACACACACATATGTACATGATAACATACTTAAACCTATTTCTACACTTATACTTTTATTATATACATTTATACTGAATTTAAAATTACACATACATATGTACGTGTCATAAATGAATTTCCAAATGCATGTAGGTGCGAATAAGTTAAAACTTTTTACTTAAACTGGAAAATTATATAGATGAACTGAAAATAGATATATTAACAGTTATATAGCATGCAATGGAGAAAAATACAATGATAATTTCCTTTTTCCTCTTTTAATAATTTTTATAACTTTCCAAATAATTGTGTAACCTTCTACTTACACAAACGTATTCTGAACATGCATGCGTATACATATATATAATGTATTTTGATTGCACATATGGATGTGAAAGGAAAAAGGAGAACAACTGTTCTGTTAATGTGTATATAAATACATACTTATGTACTTAACAGCTTACAGGGTGTTCCCGATGAAACCACAAATCTAATTTTTTTTTGTTGTAACAATTTTTATAAATAATTTGAACTATTAATCAGTTCCTATGAAAAAAAATAAAAAATAAAAAAAAGTATGCATTTATTTCTTTAACTTGGATAAATATATATAAATATATACTTACATTTGTGCATGCATGTAAATTTCTCTTGAATTTTGAAAATTACAACTGTGCTCAAAAATATATTTCCCATCGTTTAGTTAAATTATATTTACTACCATATTTGTCTTTGCAATGGGAGCTATCTAGTGTATTCGAGATTCCAAAAGCTGTTTTTGTGCATTCTGTTTATTGAGCTGATACTTCTAGTCGTTGACTTGCATATTAATATATCGTATCTTCACAGATGTTTGAAATCCATTTTTGACAGCCAGCCCAAGCTTTTCTATTTGTTTTTTTCCCCTATGGGTGACGCATTTTAATCTGACTTTAGTATGGTTCAGACACATACTATATATTGCCTTTTCTTCTTCGTTTTAAATCATTATTTTATATAATATAAGCATTTCAATTTGTTTGAATGGGTGTAGATGAAAAGGAAAAGTCTGTGTGGGATGAAATTTTAGCGCAACTGCAGGAAGATAAAAACCTTTTTGATAAATCCTTCAAATGCTTAAATAAATCGAATTTGCCAGGCAGGAGGACAAGATATAAGCATTTAAACCTATTAACGATCCATCATAACCATATAGTAACAACAGCCAAGAATTTGAAACATTTATTGAATGCTAGTAGTAGTAAGCAAGTTGAGGAGCTTATTTCTAGCGTGAAATCGAGATTGCAGTATATCCTTTCGAAATTAGACTTTGTAAACGAGGTACCAACATCCTTGGATGATACTTTTGTGCTTAAATTAGAGGAAGATAGTGAGGAAGAATATCCTACGTTGAAGGATTACAGCGTCCCAGCAGGTACTACTATGAGCGAACCTAAAATGGCGGAGCACATAAAATTCATTGAATTTTTTTTTTCTTCTACTAATTTTTATTTATTGTATCTTCAGAACTGAACTTACAATAAGTGTTCAAATCTTAAATATAATTAGGCCCAACCAGTGTCGGACATAAACTTAGTGATAGTAATTAATAATATAGTGTTAAGCACAAAAATATTTTCAAAAAGTTTCATCTGGAGTATTGCGTATTAAGGCCGTAGTATCCCTCTTTTTTAAGCGGATGTGTCCAGGAAAGTTCAAGATATTTCGGGCAAGCGGATTCGGATGGGACCAGGGCTGTTAGATGTGACGATTTTACGTCATTTTGACGTTTTTTTCGAGAAAAATCAGTAAAATGACGATTGACGGTTTTTTGAATAGGAGTCACTACATTTTGACGATTTTTTAAATGATATAAATGAGTTGTATTTTTGTTTTTCAAAATATATTCTTAACGTTCTAAATAATATAAATAGAACTTTTCAAAGTGAAGGTGTGCAAATTCATAATATGCACAGTGATATGTCAAAACTTTTTAAAACAATCTTAACAAATTTTTAAAGGAAGATTATGTTAAACAAAATCCTTTCAATGAAATTAATTTTGTTGACACTCAAAATTTTTCGACTAGGGAAGAAGTCTATCTTGGAGTTTATGTTAAAGAAAAAACTTCTCAACTTGCCATTAATGTTAAAGCTCACAATCAATTTGTTGATAATAGTGTATCATTCTATGTTGAATTATGCATCCAAATAAAAAAAGATTCAACTTTCCTTTAATAAAAAATTTTCCTAATTTGGTACCTAAAGAGACATACCAGTCAATAGAAAATGAAATACGAGAATTAAGTTTTATAAATTTTGATGAAAAAGTTGTTGATATAAATATCTTTTGGAAAAAAAATACAAGTAATAAAGTTGTGAAATAATAAACCTGCATTCACTAACTTATGTAGTTTTATTAATGATTTAATGGTTTTACCAAATTCGTCAACTAACGTTGAACGAATTTTTAGTCAAATAAATTTAAATAAAACAAAAATCAGAAATGCTCTGGAAACAAAAACAATTGAAGGAATTTTGTTTGCAAAAGATTATTTAAAAATGAGTTCTTCAGATTGTTTCAGTGCAAATATTACAAAAAATTTGCTAAAAAAAACACCGAACAGATAATTTGTACGATTAGTATTAAAATAAAAAATATATGTTGATAAAACAACGTTGTTAATGTTATCAATGTATATGCATGGGTATATACATATACATATGTACATATGTATATACATATATTACTTTTAATTTCAAAATAAGTTTTAATTTTTTGAATAGAAACTGTTGAACTTCTTGTTTTGTACAATAAAAAAAAGTTTTCCAAATAAAAAATTACATTTGTTTTTTATTTCTAACGTTTAAATTGCTTGACGATTTTATGACGATTTTGTTGAATGTTCGTGACGATTTTGACGAATTTTGTTAAACATTTTGACGTTTTTCATAGAAAAATACCTAACAGCCCTGGATGGGACTCGAGTTTTGTTAAATATTTGCCTGCATATTTTGCAATTTCAGCGGTCACAAGTGGCACATTTAAATCACGATGTAAAATTGAATTTTTCATGTACCATGGAGCCGATGTTATTAACCTTAAAATTTTGTTTTGCATACGTTGTATTCTCTCTACATTGGAAGCTGAAGCAGTGCCCCATAGCTGAATTCCGTAATACCATATGGGTTTCAAAAGCGACTTGTATATTAAAAGTTTACAATCTAGACTGAGGATAGAATTTCTACCAATCAGTCAATGTATGTGAGTTAATCTAAGCTTCATTTGTGTCAGCTTAGAGTCAATGTGGTGTTTCCATGTAAGCCGTCGGTCAAGGTGTATACCAAGGTATTTCACCTGTGAATGTTGAGGAACAATTTGATTGTTGATTCGAATGGGGGAACAAGTGTCTCTTCGTAGGGTAAATGTGACATGAACACACTTTTGTTCATTTACTTTTATTCTCCATAAGTTCAACCACATCTCCAACAGGTTAATATGTTCCTGAAGATATCGGGATGCCTCGTGAGGGTTTTCATGCATACTAAGGCAGGCTGTATCATCGGCGAATGTAGAAGTGAAGATATTTCTGCTCAGAGGCATATCACAGGTATAAATTAAGTATAAAACTGGCCCCAGTATACTCCCCTGTGGCACACCAGATGAGATAGTTTCGGGCACACTCCTGAAGTCTCCTTCCACGACAGTGAACTTCCTGGCAGAAATTTAACTTTCCAATAGATTCACAATGTTCATTGGTAGATATGTCCTCAATTTCAAAATCAGACCCTCATGCCACACTTTATCAAATGCCTGAGAAACATCAATAAAGAGGGAAGAACAATACTTCTTTTCTTCAAATGTTCTTCTTATGAAATGAACCAATCTATGACATTGTTCAATGGTGCTATGCTGACTTCTAAACCCAAATTGATGGTCCGGTATGCACCCATTATCAGCTAGAATTGGGGATAATTTTGTCATGAGCAGTTTTTCGAAGAGTTTTGAAATTGTTGACAGCAAACTTATTGGCCTATATGACTCAGCCTTAGTAAGATCTTTACCCGCCTTTAGAATCATTTTGACCATGGCAAGTTTCCAGCTGTGTGGATAATACTCCAGTCGTAAAATGCCATTGAAAATAAATAACAGGATTCTAACAGCAACACGGGGTAACTTCATCAGCATCTTGTTACTAACTCCATCAATACCCGGAGATTTCTTCGGGTTGGTTTCAGCAATTAACTTTTGCACAGCACGCATCTTAAACTTTATGGGTCGAGGGGGTAGAGCAACTACACTCGGCAAATCAACAGCACCAGTACATGTGTTTGGGGTAAATACGTGTTTTAAATGTTCAGCAAATATGTTACCTTTTTCAGTATTGGTTCTTGCCCAACCTCCGGTAGAAGTGCGCAGGCGTGGTTTAGACTCAACGGGTGTTTTAAGTTTTTTAGCAGCGCGCCACAAGGAGTAATTAGATGCTGCTGTGACATCGAGACCTTCCAGGTAGTTCCTAAGAGAAGCAGATTTTTCAGATGCAAGCAACTCTTGGAGTCGTTTAGTGCATTCTCTAAGTCTGATTTTATGTTGGGGAGATCTGTGCTGTTGCCATTCCCTTCTAGCTCTTCTTTTTACACATACGAGATGTTCAATATCCGCAGAATAAATTCTATTAAACCCAGTCTGCGGATGGGAGGTAGTGGCATGTTTAGCAGCCTGTTTAATATTCTCGGTAAGATTGGCAATGTTAAGTTCAATATCATCGGGAATTCTAAGCCTGATGTTTTCCGTACAATGACTACTGAGATATTTTTTGAACCCCAGCCAGTTAACACGATTTATCATCTTCACATATGGGTGAGGTAAGTCACTTCTTATTGGGCTACAAATTGTAACGATCGTGGGAGAGTGATCGGAGGAGAGATCATGTGAAGCTTCAACATGAATTATATCCCTAGGGATATTTTTCATGACCCCAAAATCTATAACATCTGGAATTTTTTGCATGTCAGTAGGCCAGTAAGTGGGCTCCCCGCTAGAAATGACATCCAAACTCATTTTTGAAATTGTGTTGAACAATACTCGACCTCTAGGTGTAATAAGACGCGATCCCCAGAACGTATGTTTTGCATTGTAGTCCCCAGCTGCTACGAAACAAGGTCCAAGAGTTTTGTAAAAATCCTCGTATTGTTCCTCAGTGATTGAAAATCTGGGAGGGGAGTAAACTGATGATATAACGAGATTTGAACAAAAATTTTCGATGCAGATATTTGTTGCTTGTAGATGGTCTTCACAAGTGTTCTCAAGAATATAGTGCTTGAGTCTTGACTTTATTAGAATTGCTGATCCTCCGCATGCTCTTCCTCTCGGGTCCTTTGTATCATATAAGTTGTAGCCACTCATTTTAAAAAGGCTTCTCGAAGTCAAATGAGTCTCAGATACCAACATTATATCAATATTTTTTGTCGTGAGGAAGTGCTCAAGTTCATTTTTATGTTGGCGAATGCCGTTTGCGTTCCAGAAACATACTTTTAACGTGTTCATTCATTGAATTGACATGCAAGATATTGCCAGATTTTGACGGTACAGTCGAGAATTTGCAACGTTTTATTGATGCCTTACAATTGCTAAATACATTGAAAGGAACAAACGAGAGTGTAGCTATTTCGTTAATAAAAACTAAGTTGATAGGTACAGCTAGGAACCATATAACCGAGAAGAAGACGATTGAGCAAGTAATAAATAAACTCCGTTCCTCAATTAAAGGCGAAAGCGCGGTATTAATCACGTCTATAATTCTAAACACTAGACAATTAAATAGGAGTGCCACCGATTATACGAAAGAGATAGAACAACTAGCAAAGTCACTAAATAATGCGTATCTGGCGGATGGTTTAGGACCAGAAACGGCAAGTAAATATTCGACTCGAATTGCAGTTCAATCAATGGCTAAGAACGCTAACAATGAAAAGGTTAAATTAGTCATGGAAGTAGGTAAATTTGACAACATTTCTGAAGCGACAACTAAATTTACGAGTGTAGCAAACGATAGCGCAAGTACGCAACAGATTTTTTCATATAAGAACGCATAACAATAGATATAGGGGCACAAGTTATAACAGATATAGGTATAGAAACCGCAGTAATTTTAGTAATCATACTAACAATAATGGCAGCAACCGTAGCAACAATTCACGTCACACTCGCAATTACCAAGGCCCTAACAGTAATACTGGGGAATTCCGCAACAATAGTCACAGTATAGCAATTGCCAATCACAGCCTAGTAATTTTAGGTCGAGTAATAGAAATGTACGCGTTGTAGAACAGGATTCGGAAAACCAGTAAAACCCCTACAGGGGAGGGGCCAAAAGTTCAAGAAAACATACAAGATTTTAAAAATATAGATAACACTAAACTTACACCCCTGAAAATGCAACAATTTACAGTTTGAATTTAAATTTTTGCAGTTACATTAGACTTAATTTAGCAGGCATTTCAAACAGCACTTTTCTTCTCGACACTGGTGCTGATTTTCGTTAGTTAAAGTAAATCAGGTACAGAACATCGAAGAAATAAACAAAAATCAGATTGTTTCGATAAAAGGCGTTGGAGATGGAGTTTTTAATAGTCTGGGATCTGTTTATTGTAATATTTCTATTGATGACGGTGTAATTGGGCACAAGTTCTTTGTAGTTGACAATACCTTTCCTATTCCTTGTGACGGTATCGTAGGTCTTGATTTTTTTAAAGCTAAAAATTGTATTTTGGACTATAGTGATGAAAATAGCGTTTTAGTAATCCGTACGAGAGAATTGCCTTATAATGTCGAAATGCCAATAATTGACGCGCAAACAGCCAATGAATTTACTGTCCCTTCTTGTTGCGAAACTTTTCGAAGGGTTTATAAGCTCGACCCCGCTCAATCCTATTTTGTCCCGAATCAGCAGTTAGAAAATGAAATCTTCATACCAAACTGTATAATTTCTGGATCCAATCCATACATAAAAATTTTAAATACTACTAATAATAATATAACTATTCGAAATAAACAAATTCGTTTTGAAAACTTGTACGAGTACAACATTTTTACAGTACAACAGTCCAATGGGCATAGAAATTATGAAGTAATTCACATGTTAGAGAAGAACTTCCCAAAATTTGTTTCCAACCAGTTAGTTGAACTCTGTAAAGAATATGCAGACATTTTTGCATTAGAACATGAAAAAATCACAGTCAATAATTTTTATAAGCAAAGACTTCACGTCAAAGATCCAACACCGACATACATCAAGAACTACCGTATTCCGCACACTCAAAAAGAGGAAATTGATAAACAAATTAGTAAATTGCTGAAAGATGCCATTATTGAACCTTCGTTATCCGAGTATAAGAGCCCACTTCTTCTCGTTCCGAAAAAGTAACTTCCTGGAGATAATAGTAAAAAATGGCGCTTAGTTTTCGGTTTCCGACAAGTTAACAAAAAGTTGGCGGCAGATAAATACCTGTTGCCAAGGATAGATGACATTCTTGACCAACTTGGGCGAGCAAAGTACTTTTCATGTTTAGACCTGATGTCAGGATTTCACCAGATCGAACTGGATGAGGAATCCAGGGACCTAACGTCATTTTCAACTCAGCAAGGCTCATTTCGCTTCAAACGCCTTCCTTATGGTTTAAAAGTCGCGCCCAACTCAATCCAAAGAATGATGTCGTTAGCTTTTTCCGGTCTTAAACCAGACCAAGCATTTCTGTATATGGACGATTTAATTGTCATAGGTTGTTCCGAAAAGCACATGATCAACAACTTGCGTGATGTTTTCGAGACGTGCAGAAAATACAACTTGAAACTTCATCCTCAAAAGTGTAATTTTTTCTGCACTGAAGTCGTTTTTCTCGGGCACAAGTGTACCAATCAAGGTATTCTTCCCGACGAAGATAAATTTAAAATTATCCAAAATTTTCCAACTCCAAATAATCCTGAAGAAGCTAAACGTTTTATTGCATTTTGCAACTATTATAGGAAATTTGTTCGAAAATTTCGCGAAATATGCATTACATATCACACAACTTACTCGTATAAACGTTGAATTCATTTGGTCGAAAGAATGTGAAAAATCATTGCAATATTTAAAGAATGCGCTACTTGAACCAATGATACTAAAATATCCTGATTTTGACAAACCTTTTTACATAACAACAGACGCAAGCAAAACCGCTTGTGGTGCTATTTTAAGCCAGGAATACGATGGTAAACAAATGCGTATAGCTTTCGCGTCTCGTTCATTTACAAAAGGGGTGTCCCATAAATCCACTATCGAGCAAGAATTGACAGCTATCCATTGGGCAGTTAATCATTTTCGACCTTACGTTTATGGTAGAAAATTCGTTATTCGCAGCGACCATAAACCGATATCGTATCTTTTTTCTCTTAAAAATCCATCGTCTAAATTAACTCGCATGAGACTAGAGATGGAAGAGTATGATTTTGAAGTCCAGTATATCAAAGGCTCTGATAATTGCGGTGCAGATGCACTCTCAAGGATTGATATTGAGTCTATCAAGACAACAAGTGAGGCAAACGTGCGCATGGTAACAACAGGAGGTCAGGCAAAAAGGCAAAATTCGATTCAGGCAGACAACAAAGTTATTGAAACGAAAATTTAAATATAGTAATCGAACCAAAGGCGTATGAAATAACCAATTTTAGGGAGCCAAGGAAAATTCCGTTAATTAAATTTGAACTCCGTTAATTAAATTTGAACTCCGCAGCAATCTTAAGAAAAGGTAATATTATATTGCGTAAATTTAACATCGACAATAGTATTTTAAATGATAAAATTGTTCTAAAACAGTTAATATCAAAGCTAGAAATTGAAGCTAAAAATTCTAACGTCGAAAAAATACAAATATATAAAAACGATGACTTGTTCAACTACGTGTCAGTCGAAGATTTTAAAAGTAACGCAGAATAGTATCTAGATACATTAATTATTATAATCACGCCAAGAATTAAATTTGTTAGTAGTAAAGCTGAAAAGGAGAAATTATTAAAATTCTACCACAATGAACCCCTAACGGGAGGACACTCAGGTGTAACGAGAACGTTAAATAAATTAAGGAATTATTGTTATTGGAAGAACATGACAAAATACGTAATTAAGTATGTTAGAAGTTGCCTTCGTTGCCAGAAAAATAAGTCTTTGCCAAAAAATATAGAACTTTTACAAATAACACAAACGCCAAATAAAGCGTTCGACACAGTTATAATTGATACCATAGGACCTTTCATTACGTCAAATCTTGGAAACGAATATACCGTTACAGTCATGTGCGATCTATCTAAATATTTGATAGCCATACCAGTTCCATCGAATGATGCAAAAACGATAGCCAAAGCAATTTTTGAAAACCTAATTTTAACATACGGACCACCAAAGAAAATTTTAACGGATCAAGGTAAAGAATATAGAAATGAGCTAATGGGTAACATGTGCGCATTACTTGGAATCAACCAACAAGAAACGTCAACCGCATACCGCATAAATGCTAGGGACTGTCGAAAGGTCACATAGAACTTTCAATGAATATGTCAGAAGTTATCTATCTTCAGAGGAAGTTGATTGGCATGACTGGTTAAAATACTTTATGTATTGCTTCAATACTACTCCATCCACTGTTTACGGATATTGTCCGTTCGAGTTAGTTTATGGTAAATTGCCAACATCACTCTCATTTTTAGAACCAAACGTAATAGAACCAATATACAACATAGACGCGTATGAGAAAGAAATTAAGTTTAGACTTCAAACAGCACAAACAAGAGCGAAGGCACTAATTGAAAAAGCCAAACTAAAGCAAAAAAGTTATTATGATAAAATGTGAGAAGTAGCGTAATGCGAATTAATGATTTGGTTTTGTTGGAGAACAATGCAGGACATAAATTGGAATCTTTGTACACTGGCCCATTTAGAATAACCGATATTGATAAATATGGTAATTGTACTTTAAAAATTTTAGACAATAAATCGCAAAAGGTACACAGAAACAGATAAAGGAAGTATAATGACCAACATTATTAATTGCCCACAAGGTTCATGCAAAAATTCTTAATTCATGTGTATCAAATCAAAACAGTTTCAAAAACCATTATTTTTCCATTTATAAATACTTACGCATCAATAACATTTGAAAATAAAAAAAAGAAATAAAAAGGAAATATTTTATACTAGAAAAAACAAGAATTTTAAAAATTAAACACTTCCTCAAATCATTGTAAACAAGCAATATATACATATGTATATTCACATATAAAGTTATACATATATCAAAATAAAATAACATTTTTCTATTGTAATCCAAAAATAATGACACATTAATTCTTTTGAATTGTCTTATTTTAATAAAACAAAAGAAAGACATTGAAATTCTAGGCAATCGAACATACATACTCACACATATATATATTTTCTCTTCTCCCAAAAGGAAATGGAATGTAGTTGAATTCCTAAACTTTAATTTTAAGTAAAATAAATATATATATATATATATATATATATATATATATATATATATATATATATATATATCCTGTGGTTGAATTCCTAACCTTTAATTTTAAGTAAAATAAAAATAAATATATATCCTGTCGTTGAATTCCTAAACTTTAATTTTAAGTAAAATAAAAATAAAAATATATATATCCTAGTTTTAAGCTGCAACCTAGTCTTAAGTTAAATATTTATAAATTGAATTTTAAAAAAGGGGGAGGTGTAGTGCCATCACTGGTAACTGTAATGTTTTCTCTTTTATTAGAAAAAGACACAAGCGATTGTAGTTTCTGATCAAAGTTAATTGATGATTTATTCCAATTTTGAATGGGCTTATATACCTACTTATCGGAATAAACTATTCCTTTCTAACTTATTCTAGCTTATCGTAATAGTATATTTGTTTCTTTTAGTTTCATAGTATATCGATTACATTATTTCTTTTGACCAATCGCTGATTAGTGCATATGAATGTACTCAATTTAATATGACACTCAAAAGTGTGTCACTGAGAAGTATTATAATTTTACATGTTTTAGTTTTGCTTTCTTAATACCAGGCATTCAGCATTCTTTTATTTTTTAATTATGAATGAATACGATACTCCAAATAAATGAATATGACAAAATCAGTTCAAGTGGACAATGAACTGCATTCAAACAAAAATTATTAATGATGGAATATTACTGCGCGGGCATCAAGTTGCACTAAAGAATTCAAGTGGTTATTACCAAAATAAGTGTTACTGATATAGGTTAATGAGACATTGACATTAATTGGGGTTGGTTTGTTTGTATAAACAAAACCTTTTTGTTTTTCTGTGTGGTCGCATCAAGTACACAAGTGCCGATGTGACTACACTACATCCCCAATCTTTCAGTTAAAATTTTATAATTTTGTTACTTGACGAAATTTTAAAATTTTAATTCAATATTTATGTATGTATATGTATACAATATGCTGTCTGCGTGGTACAATACTTACAGGTTTTCTTAAGCGTGTGTACATGTTATTGTTTTTTTTTTTTTGAAACTTATATTAAGCATTTTTTTTGTGTTACATTTTTTTGTTATTATAATTCTTATGTTCTAGATGTCTTATTTATATTCTATTTTGTAATTTAATGTTACAATAATTTTCATTTCTCATATTTCTTTAATAAATTTTTATGTACAATTTTTGTTTTTCCATTCATTTTTCATTCTACATTTACATTATCTATATTTATTATTTCGTAAGGACAATTGTATGGTGGCTCATTTTTCTTTCTATTTTCTAATTTTATTAAAACTAAGTCTCCTATGTTAAGATTTATACTATTTGTTTTGTTGTGTGATTTTGAGCTTCTATTTTTTGTTTGTTATTTCTATAAGTTTTCTAGCGTTTTCTAATGATTGTTTTAGTCTTAATTTTATTTCATTTGCATAGTTTTCCAAATTATATATTCCGTCTCTAGTCTTGAAGTTTTCACCAGGTAATTCAGGCAGTTTACCAAAAATTAATTCAAATGGTGAATAATTTGTGTCTACGTGAGGGGTTATATTATATGCAAAAGCATAATATGGTATCCAATGATGCCAATAATCATCGTTTACGAATGACAAAAAGTATTCATTTAGAACTCTGTGATTTCTTTCTACGGTACCAAGTGTCTCATGATGGTACGGTGTTGATGTTTTGTGGTCTATTTTTAACAAAGTGCATATTTCTTTCATTAATTCATTTACAAATTCTGTACCTCTGTCTGTTTTTAGAGTTTTAAATATGCCATATTTTAAAATTAAATTACCTATCAAACATTTTGCAACTGTTTTGGATTTTTTGTTTTCCATTGGTGCAGCGATTATATACTTAGTCAACTCACATTGCATTGTTAATATATCGCGATAGTTTCCAGAAGGTCGTAAGGGTCCAACTGTATCGATAACTACAGTGGAAAAACTATCTTTTGGCGTATCTGTAACGCATAACGGTTCTCTTGTGTGTCTTACTTGTTTGTTTCTTTGACACAGATCGCACTCTAAAACGTATTTTTTACCATTTTATACATATTCTTCCATATGTATTTGTGTTTCAGTTTTATTAAAGTTTTTCTTATTCCGAAATGTCCTCCGCATGGTGTGCTGTGATACAATTTAATTAATTCCATTTTTCTTTCTTCATCTGTTATTCTTTGAGGATTACTATACAATATTATTATGACGTCATTTTCTTTATTTCTGTTCATTTTCTCTTTGAATTTTTCTATACTTATCTTTTTAAATATTTCGTCACTTTTCTCTAGTGCGAACTTAACACAATTTGTTCTGCCTAAAACAGAAGGTAGTTTCTCCAACATATTATCTAAATAATCGGGATTATCGCTACATTGACGTACGTTTCATTTAGAGCAGAATCGTTTTCAACTTTTATTTTTTTAGTCGACTTTTCGAATTTTCTTGCAAGTTTCGTATCTCTTTTGGATGTACATTCCCATATTTTGAGTTGATCAGGCTCGATAGGTTTTGTATTACCATTTTTCTTTTCTTTTTTGTTTTCTTTATTTTCTTCATTTTGATTTTCTTCGTTGTGTATCATATTTTTCCTCATATTTCTAGTTATCATCAGCGCTTTATTTTCTTTTTCATCAATTTTTTCTGGTATCATTGATTTTAATATATCGGAGTTCAGTTGTATTCTTGATAGTGCGTCTGCATTGGTATTATTTTTTCCTTTTTTGTAAATTATTTCAAAGTCATAGTCTGATAATTTCATTCGAATTCTAGTCAATTTTGAACTTGGGTTTTTGTGTGAGAATAATGCGATTAGTGGGCGATGATCTGTTACTACAAGAAATTTTCTGCCATATAGGTAAGGTCTAAAGTAATTTATGCTCCAATGGATTGCAAGGAGTTCTTTTTCTATAACTGGCTTGTTTATGTCATGTTTTTGCAGTTTGATGTTTTCTAGCGTCACTGTCTCATTTGTTGTGTTTAGTAATTTAATGTGGGTAAGTTTGGAGTGTAATGCCTATTTGTTGTGTTTAAAATGTTTAAATGTGTCATGCCACTTTTGGGGGCTATCGAATTACTTAGATATAAACTTGGTTTTAATTAGAAATTACACTGTATTCTGTTAAGTTAAATTTTATTGTTTGTATTATTTCTGTTCTGGGGAAATTTTTATTTGAATTGACGTAATTGCTTTTGTATGCATTGGAAGATTTATTTTATTATTATTAACAAAAAAAGGTATTGTAAATGTTTCATAATCTATTTTGCAGAGATATTTCCTTAAGAAGTCTATTGGAATAATTTAAAATCTAGTGTTTCGCTAAAATAAATTTGTGAATATCATTATATTGAAGGTTTCTTCATATATAATTTTCAAACCCTGTTTTAGAATTCTAACATTTTCTTTAATTTTAATAATATAGTGTTCAAAGTAATTTATAATCTTGATGTTGTTATGATGATAAGTAATCGATGGATGATTTAATGGTTGCTGGGGCATTTGCTGTATTTGGGTCGCAGCATGGTGTTAAGGGATTTGTTGGTGCTGTAGCTGTTGATGGATTTCTGTATTACATTCATTTGTAGCAGATGTCGCAATACTACTTGAAGCTTGCAACGCAGCTGAAGATATTTGGTACGGAGTGTGCTGGGAATGATGATGTAATTGTTGCTGTTGAGCCTGAGCGTGCATTGTTTTGCTATACATCAATTTGCTATGTCTATGATGTAAATCGGTATACGGCTGAGTTTTTTTTTTTTTTTGTTTTTGTTTTTTTTTTTTTTTGAAATGCTTCTTTGAAGGTGTGGTATGAAACATATTTGGCTCTATCAGGTCGATCGAATACATTTTCCAATCTTGTTAATGGAAATGCAAGATTTTCTTTCTGCCATGTAATGTATTTTTCTTTGGTTTGAAAATATGTATATACAAGGATTTATATACAAGGATTCAACTAAGCATAAGCTGTGTATGTTGAACTCCAGGTATGCCCTTGATTTTTAAGCAAAACTGCTGTATTTAAAACCAAGTTGGCAGGATCGCCATGTAATGTTTTCTCTTTTATTAGAAAAAGACACAAGCGATTGTAGTTTCTGATCAAAGTTAATTGATGATTTATTCCAATTTTGAATGGGCTTATATACCTACTTATCGGAATAAACTATTCCTTTCTAACTTATTCTAGCTTATTGTAATAGTATATTTGTTTCTTTTAGTTTTATAGTATATCGATTACATTATTTCTTTTGACCAATCGCTGATTAGTGCATATGAATGTACTCAATTTAATATGACACTCAAAAGTGTGTCACTAAGAAGTATTATAATTTTACATGTTTTAGTTTTGCTTTCTTAATACCAGGCATTCAGCATTCTTTTATTTTTTAATTATGAATGAATACGATACTCCAAATAAATGAATATGACAAAATCAGTTCAAGTGGACAATGAACTGCATTCAAACAAAAATTATTAATGTTGGAATATTACTGCGCGGGCATCAAGTTGCACTAAAGAATTCAAGTGGTTATTACCAAAATAAGTGTTACTGATATAGGTTAATGAGACATTGACATTAATTGGGGTTGGTTTGTTTGTGTAAACAAAACCTTTTTGTTTTTCTGTGTGGTCGCATCAAGTACACAAGTGCCGATGTGACTACACTACATAACTATGTAGTGCCATCACTGGTAACTACAAAGTGATGCAGCGCTGGCACTCGCTCTCACCCTCTATCTCTATTTCTCTCTCTAGTTTTAACATGTAAGATTAAGAATAAAATCGCAGTCTGTATGTAGAAGCCAGAAAGCCAACATTCGTTTTCTTTTGCCTATAAACGCTCTTATGACAATAATATGAAGCCTAGAATCGACTAAACAAATATCTAAGTAAGAACCAGTTCGTGGATATGAAAGGCATAAAGTTTGCATCTAAACCGAATTTCATTATCTAATACCCATGTGTACAGTATGTTACCCTCTTGATTATTCATAGAATTGCCCCATTCTATATGTTTACAATTTAGGTCTCCTGCTAAAATATAATAATTATTTGTGCTTTGTAAGTTTATAGACTCAAAAAGACTATGGATCTCACTTTTCAAATAAGTATCATTATTCCCTGATGAGTAGTACGCGGGGATAATATATAACATTTCATTTGTAGAGAGAGGAAGACGAATAATACAAGTTTCTAACGTGTTAAAAGAATTTATTACAATATTTGTATAATTAGAGAATTTTAAGTTATCCCTTATCAATACAATTGTTCCACCTGCTTGCGTTGTACCTTTTCTATCTCTTCTTATAACATGGAAGTTGTCAAACTGGATTCTATGCTTATAATTTAGTTTTGTCTCGTTTACGAGTACAATATCGGGTGTATTTTTCTTTATGAATTCGTGAAGCTCGTATCTTCTATCCGTTATTATTAGAGAATTAACTTTAATGTGTATTATTTTAAATTTTTATTTTTTTTTTTAAATAAAAGTTTGGTTGTTTTGAGCCATTATTCAAGCATGGAAAAATTGTATCTATTCTTGATGTTTGTAGTTCTAGTTGTTTTTGAAAGTTTATCATTTGATTACTTATGTTTATCATAAAATTTTTCATTTCTTGAATAAAAGAGTTATTGATTGTGTTGGATGGGGTTTTTAAATCTATGTTAGTGGTGTTATTACCCTTGACTACATCTGCAAAAGAAGATGCTGTATTAGTGTATACATTGCTGTTATAAATTTTGTTTATTAGTAAATCTCTTCTTTTTAAATTAATTTATTGTTTCAGTTCTTTGTATTTTTCACACCCTTTGTAGGATGCTGGGTGCCCATATTTATTACACAGCACACAGAATAATTTGTGATTTTCATCAGCTGATACCTTTTCAACAGAACACTTTCCTCTTTCGTGGTCCATGCTGCATTTGTCACATCTCCTAGGAAGGTGACAATTAGCAGCACTGTGCAAAAAGCCTTGACAGTTGCGGCATTGGGGTATTTCAGATCGCCTAGCTTGTTCCCATCTAATTACACGGTGTAGTAGTGTTTTTATATTTTTAAGTTTATTGATACTGCTGTCAGGTGTTATTTGAACTATAAACATTGGGAGTTTTATTCCTTTTTCAGTGGATAATTTAGTAGAAAACTGATTAACTTTTACGAATTTTAGGTCTTCACTTTCTGATTTTACTAGTTCACAAAGGATATCCTCAGTATCAGTATCTGCGTCAAGACCTTTAAGTAAGTAGGTTTTGATTTTACATTCTTTAGGAGTGAATGTAAAAAATTTCTTTTTAGTTTTTTCGAGATATACTTTGACTTTTTGATAGTCTTGAATTGAGTTCAAAAATAATGATTTTTTATTGCTAAATTCTTGTCTTGTTGAACCTTCGTAGTGAACAGACGTGTTAGCGGAGTTTTTTTTTTTACATAGTAAAAAAAAAAAAAAAAAAAAAAAAAAAAATACAAACAAAAAAAAATATTCGTAATAAGTACTGATTCGTAATAAGTACGGGTTTTTGTGAAATTTGCTTTATTTGCACTAATAACATTTTTCATATAATCTGAAACAACAAAAACAAAAAGAAAAAAAAAACAACCGTAAACAAAGTGATTGAGGAATACTCTGCATGAGTACCTCAAAAACAAACAATTGTGAAGTGAGTTCTAACGGCAGAAATGCCTATTTTACTGTGAGTTCTGAAGCTCTTAATGCAAACAATAAAAATAAAAAAATTGATGATAGTCTTTTTCTAACGGCAAAGCCAATTTTACGTGAGCGATCAAATTCGCTTACTCCGATGCCAAGTAGTGATTCTCTAACATTACCGCTGCCTAGTACTTCTTTATTTAAATCAGCGCCATTATCCGCTCCGGGCTCGTGTTCTTCACTTAACCAAGTTATCACAATAGACAAGAGTATACAGAAACCTAAGGTGCCTGTCGGAATGGACAGATATATTACAGTAGTAAAGCGCGGGCGTAGCCCAAATTCGTCTAAAATCTCATCGGTTCCCAAGATATCCAGGGATAACGACGTCGCAACAGTTAACCGTCAAAACCGTTTTAAAATATTGCAGGAGGACAATGACAAACCCGAAGCATCCTCGAAAAAAACCTCAAAACCACCACCAATCTATCTTAGACAAAAAAATTCTAACACACTTATTAAGAAGTTAATCTCGGTCATTGGTGAAAAGGCATTTCACATTGTTCCAATAAAACGTGGTAACATTGACGAAACAAAAGTTCAGATATATAATGAAAAAGATTTCCGGAAAATGGTTAATGAATTAGAAAAAAATAAAACAAGTTTTTACACATTCCAGCTTAAGAGCGCCAAGGGCCTACAGGTCGTATTGAAGGGCATAGATTCTTACGTTGTCCCTGCTGAAGTAAAAGATGCTCTCACCCTCCAGGGATTTAAGGTAAAGAATGTCTCTAACATAATAAACAGGGAGAAGATCCCCCAACCCCTATTTCGCGTTGAACTGGAGCCAAATGATGTAATACTGAAGAAAAATGAGACCCATCCCATTTACAATTTAAAATATCTATTATACCGGAAAATCACAGTTGAAGAACCACACAAGCGTTCTGGTCCCGTACAGTGCCATAATTGCCAAGAATATGGCCATACGAAAACTTACTGTAAATAACCTACTGTTTGTGTTGTGTGCGGTGAATTACACAATACTGCTATTTGCAATAAATCGAAGGACCAGAAGGAAAAAAAGTGCAGTAATTGTGGAGGTAATCACACTGCTAACTACAGGGGATGTCCTGTGTTCTCTTTTGTTAAACAAGCTATGAGCCAAAAGCCTAAAGTAATCCCAGCGCAAACAGGAAATACGTTCTCCGCTGCTTATCCTCCTATGGCCCAACCAATTTCTACACAAGTATCGTATGCTGACGCTGTGAAGATCAATTCAGTTCCAGTGCAAAAAGTGTCACCACCAACTAGTACAACAAATGCAAATGCAAGCTTTAATTTCAATCGCCTTGAAGCTACTATTGACAATTTGGTGCAAACAATAAACAACTTTACAACAAATATGACTAGCATGATGCAAGAAATGCTGCGAATGCAGAACACACTACTTCTAGCATTAGTTAACAAGCCATGAACATGTTAAAAGTATGTTTCTGGAACTCAAACGGCATTCGCCAACATAAAAATGAACTTGAGCACTTCCTCACGGCAAAAAATATTGACATAATGTTGGTATCTGAGACTCATTTGACTTCGAGAAGCCTTTTTAAAATGAGTGGCTACACCTTATATGATACAAAGGACCCGAGAGGAAGAGCATGCGGAGGATCGGCAATTCTAATAAAGTCAAGACTCAAACACTACATTCTTGAGAACATTTGTGAGGACCATCTGCAGGCAACAAATATTTGCATCGAAAATTTTTGTACAAATTTCGTGATATCATCAATTTACTCCCCTCCCAGATTTTCAATCACTGAGGATCAATATGAGGAGTTTTACAAAACTCTTGGGCCTTGTTTCGTAGCAGCTGGGGACTACAATGCAAAACATACGTTCTGGGGATCGCGTCTTATTACACCTAGAGGTCGAGCATTGTTCAACACAATTTCAAAAATGGGTTTGGATGTCATTTCTAGCGGGGAGCCCACTTACTGGCCTACTGACATACAAAAAATTCCGGATGTTATAGATTTTGGCGTCATGAAAAATATCCCTAGGTATTTAATTCATGTTGAAGCTTCACATGATCTCTCCTCCGATCACTCTCCCACGATCGTTACAATTTGCAGCCCACTAAGAAGTGACTTACCTCACCCATATGTGAAGATGATAAATCGTGTTAACTGGCTGGGGTTCAAAAAATATCTCAGTAGTCATTGTACGGAAAACATCAGGTTTAGAACTTCCGATGATATTGAATTCAACATTGCCAATCTTACTGAAAATATTAAACAGGCTGCTAAACATGCCACTACCTCCTCTCCGCAGACTGGGTTTAATAGAATTTATTCTGCGGATATTGAACGTCTCGTATGTGAAAAAAGAAGAGCTAGAAGGGAATGGCAACAGCACAGATCACCCCAACATAAAATCAGACTTAGAGAATGCACTAAACGACTCCATGAGTTGCTTGCATCTGAAAAATCTGCTTCTCTTAAGAACTATCTGGAAGGTCTTGATGTCACAGCAGCATCTAATTACTCCTTGTGGCGCGCAGCTAGAAAACTTAAAACACCCGTTGAGTTTAAACCACCCCTGCGCACTTCGACCGGAGGTTGGGCAAGAACCAATACTGAAAAAGGTAACATATTTGCTGAGCATTTAAAACACGTATTTACCCCAAACTCATGTACTGGTGCTGTTGATTTGCCGAGTGTAGTTGCTCTACCCCCTCGACCCATGAAGTTTAAGATGCGTGATGTACAAAAACTAATTGCTGAAACCAACCAGAAGAAAGCTCCGGGTATTGATGGCGTTAGTAACAAGATGCTGATGCAGTTGCCTCGTGTTGCTATTAGAATCCTGTTGTTTATTTTTAATGGCATTTTACGACTGGAGTATTATCCACACAGCTGGAAACTTGCCATGGTCAAAATGATTCCAAAGGCGGGCAAAGATCTTACCAAGGCTGAGTCATATAGGCCAATAAGTTTATTGTCAACAATTTCAAAGCTTTTTGAAAAGCTGCTCATGACAAAATTGTCCCCAATTCTAACTAATAATGGGTGTATACCGGACCATCAATTTGGTTTTAGAAGTCAGCATAGCACCATTGAACAAACTCATAGATTGGTTCATTTCATAAGAAGAGCATTTGAAGAAAAAAAGTATTGTTCTTCCCTCTTTATTGATGGCTCTCAGGCATTTGATAAAGTATGGCATGAAGGCCTAATTGTAAAATTGAAGACATATCTGCCAATAAACATTGTAAATCTATTGGAAAGTTATATTCTTGCCCGGAAATTCACTGTTGTGGAAGAAGACTTCATGAGTGAGCCCGAAACTATCTCATCCGGTGTGCCACAGGGGAGTATACTGGGTCCAGTTTTGTATTTGATCTATACCTGTGATATGCCATTAAGCAGTAATATCCTCACTTCTACATTTGCTGATGATACAGCCTGCCTTAGTATGCATGAAAACCCTCACGAGGCATCCCGTTATCTTCAGGAACATATTAAGCTGTTGGAACTGTGGTTGAACTTATGGAGAATAAAAGTAAATGAACAAAAGTGTGTTCATGTCACATTTACTCTACGAAGAGACACTTGTTCCCCCATTCGAATCAACAACCAAGTTGTGCCTCAACATTCACAGGTGAAATACCTTGGTATACACCTTGACCGACGGCTTACATGGAAACACCACATCGACTCTAAGCTGACACAAATGAAGCTTAAATTAACTCAGATACATTGGCTGATTGGTAGAAATTCTACCCTCAGTCTAGATTGTAAACTTTTAATATACAAGTCGCTTTTGAAACCCATATGGTGTTACGGAATTCAGCTATGGGGCACTGCTTCAGCTTCCAATGTAGAGAGAATACAACGTATGCAAAACAAAATTTTTAGGTTAATAACATCGGCTCCTTGGTACATGAAAAATTCTATTTTACATCGTGATTTAAATATGCCACTTGTGACCGCTGAAATTGCAAAATATGCAGGCAAATATTTAACAAAACTCGAGTCCCATCCGAATCCGCTTGCCCGAAATATCTTGAACTTTCCTGGACACATCCGCTTAAAAAAGAGGGATACTACGGCCTTAACACGCAACGCAGATGAAACTTTTTGAAAATAATTTTGTGCTTAACACGACATTTATGTATTATTAATTATTATCACTAAGTTTATGTCCGACACTGGTTGGGCCTAATTATTCTATCTATATTTAAGATTTGAACACTTTTTGTTAGTTCAGTTCTGAAGATACAAAAATAAAATTAGTGGGGAAAAAAAAAAAAAAATTCTTTAATATTAAATTCATTGATTTTTAGTCCATATTTAATGAATTCAACTAGGTTTTTACTGTCTTTTTTTTTGTTTTTAATTTTTTCGGTATTAACCATGGTGTTATTTGGGTTTTCTAAAGTGGGGTTATTGTTTATCACAGTTGAGGCTGAATGAGAACTTTCATGGTTATTGTTTTTATCATTGACATGATGAGAACTCTCTTGATTTTTGTTTATTGTATTTACATGATTTTCGAATTTTTTTTAAATAAATTTTGATCACACTGAGTATCGTTCTCACAGTCAAGAACTGAATAATAGTTATTTTTAAGATGTTTAGTTACACTCTAGTTGTTCATGTTTTCCTTTTTTCTTTTTCTTTTATTATCAGTATTTTTTTCATTGCATTTTAATTGTATATTGTTTTATAAGTTAGAATTAAGACTGTTGTTGTTACATGAGTTTGGAGCGTTAAGCTCACTCATTTCAGGTTTTTCAATTTTCTAATGTTTCTATTTTTGTTGTTATTTACACGAACAAGAAGAAGTAAATGTACAGATTTTTGATCGACACAATGATTTGAGACAACTAAGTTCCGCGAACACTTCTTCACAATAAGATATTCAGACTGCACACAATATTAAATTACACACAATATTAAATCAATTTGTAGTGAACTATGTGTATAATAACTCCTATTTATTTTTTTTATCGAAATTAGAAAAAAGAATAATTGAATTTTAGTTTTTAAATTTCCATTTCCATATCAAATAAAAGTCTTAAAGAGAAATTTATGTTCAATGCATTTATTTAAAATAATTAGTGTTTAGTGTATAATACAAAAATATTGTTTATTTTCATTAATGTTGTTAATTTATGTATTATATATACATTAAAAATGTAAAAAGAAAATATGAAAAAGTAAAAAGGAACTATAATTATATTAACTTGCAATAAGCGTTTTTAATTTATTGGAAAAAATATAGTTAGAATATACTTTGTTACTGTGCATTATTAGATTGCTACCAGTTGTTGTTGTGTTGCATGGATATTGTGGTAGTCTGTAAAGGACGAACAACAAGACCTGTAAAGGAAAGAAATATCTTTATATTCGGGTATGTTCTAGAATCCGAATTCACACGAAAGTGGATTACTTTAGCATTTTTGGTGTTCTGCAATTCACATCCCCATGTTTTTATTCTTTTTCAATTAGAGTAGTAAGGGGTGGGTGAAAGTAAAACCAATCGTTCTTTATTCTAATAAATGCTAACATTATTAAGAAAAATACAATATTGGTTTTTAGTTTGAAGTGTTTTTTATTTAACTTCATCAACAAAATGTAAATTTTCACAGAAACATTAATACAAAAAAAATATTCAAACTTTGCCAGAAATTTCAATTTGGTTTTGGCAGATCTCACTTGTGTAAAAAAACATTAAAAAAATACAACAATTCTGTTTATGTTCGAAAACACAAAGTTGCCCTACATACTAAAGTTTGATATTTCAATCTTTTTTGAACTAAATCTTAATGCATTTAGCTCTTATTGAAAAAGAAAAATGAATTTTTTGAAGGAAATTAAAACTAAATTCATATATATATATATATATATATATATATATATATATATATATATATATATATATATATATATTTCAACAATAATTATATTATTACGATTGCATATATCGTATGACATGGGCTATCACACCCCTCCATTCAACCTAACCTAACCTAACCTTGTTTTAACAACATATGGTGCCAAGAAAACGTAGTGGATATGCCTATAGCCGACTAACAGCAGCGCTGATAAATAACGCAACTAGAAGAAGCAAAGAGAATAAAATTAATAATCTCTTTTAAAAAATTGTAATATTAAAGCCAGCTTGTAAGTTCTTTGTATTTATTGATGTGAATTTAGACTAACAAGAGCATGTTTCATGTTCAAAAGTTGTACGATTTAACGGTGTGTCAAATCAAGCAGATCAACCAAAAGCAATAATTTTATTTTCGTTGGTTTTTTTTTTTGAGAGTATTGAATAATTTTATTTTCATTTTATGTTTCTTTAAGGGTATTAATTTTGTTTTTATTGGTGTAGAAAATTAATTGAAAAATTTCAATATCTTTGTTTTCATAGTCTGTAAATTGTTTAAGTTTTATAATTTGTTAATTTTTTTGCAACTTTTTTGCCGACAGCCGTCGTAGCCAACATTTAGATTTTTTTCGAACATAAACTTCGAATGTGTAAAAACATGCTGAATTCAGAACACCATTTATAAATTATGGGAATTAAAATTTTTTTTTGTTTTCAATCCGAGTAGAGAACCTGGAGCATACCCGATTATTACATACATATTTTATGTATGTAAGCTGCAGTAAAATACGAGCACACATATAAAATGTAATACGAACAAACATATAAAATAATAGGGGAACAATTTCATTTAAGAAAGAATTCTATCCACCACCGTCGCCCATATCATAAAAAGCAAAATTAAATATGTATGTATATACACATACCAGAAATATAAATGGATGATGGATAATTTTTTTTTTTCAAATGAAACTTGTACATCGTCTTTAAATACTGCAAACTTAAATCAATAATTTTTTTCCACAAATTTAATTTAAGAAATAATCATCCCTTAAGAACTTTATATTTATATGAAATATTACCACCGCATAAAGTTTTACACGTATACGTTAGGTACATACATAAGTAACACATTTGTACATTGGATAACAATACAACAAGTATATCCAATGTGCAATGTATATTCTTCCAGCAAAGATTTCTTGCATTGGATAGCAATAAAATTCTTTCCAAAGTACAAAGTCTTCCGGCTTGTACCACGGATCACAAGTAAACTCACACAAACATTTATTGTGACTAAGAACTTACCTGGTATGATTCCTCGGGAAAACGTGGAGTTTTGCTCCTGCTGGACATTCCGTAACACAACGTCGGCTCCTAAACAACAATAATACATAATGTAATAGCTTGTTTCCACGGCACCTGCTTCGCTCTCTATTCTTGCTTCACACCCCAATCATGAGCGAATCAACTTGCTTCGCCATACAAAATTTTGAGAGCGAAGCAGGTAGATTCATATTGAATCTACTTGCGAATCAAGAAAAAATCCTCTCTTCTCTACTTTGTATCGCAAGTTTATCTGCACTAGTTGTCAAAATTAAATATTTTTGTAAACAAAGCAAATTTAAAAGTGAAAAGTTAAGAAATATAATTGTTTTGTGTGTGTGTTTCCTAGACGTATAAATAAATTTGAATTGAGTGAATAGTTAATTTATTTAAATTTGATAAAAATTAAAAAACAATGGAAAGAAAAAAAATTATAAAATCGAAGCAGATAGATGAGTCGTGTAAACAGCATGATTCATACACTTGCTTCAGGAAGCGAAACAGGAGATTCAATTTGTCGTGGAAACAATACTTACAATTTTTCGTCTGCTTAAGGTGAATTCACCTGTTCGTTCTGCAGGAAATTTTCGTTGAGAGACAATTTTAGTTTACTGAGAGTTTGCTCACAGAAGATTCACCCGCGTCGAACAAATATTCTGTAGAAACAAAGCTACCATATGCAACAACTCTGTAAATGATGTGTGTTACTTTTACAAGCAGGCAGATGATTGCAATTTGCTGTGTTCTAAATTAAACAAATTTGTATAAAATAATAAATATACAAATGAATAAAAGTCGAGTGCATGTTCTTATAGCTATTTTGTTAAATAAATATAAAAAATTTACAAATATACTCTGTATATTATTATACATACATATGTCCATACAGTATGATGTGGCAGCTCATTTCAATTTTGCATAAAAATGTATGTATCTGGCAGCACAGTTCAATTCGTTGGGGACGATAGTTAAAATTAAACCAATTCAAGCAAAAATTGTTCCGCATTAAATTTACTCTCTTTCTCTCATTCTCTCAAAAAATAGAGACGTCAAACTACATATAAAAAAATCATTCGGAACGTTCAAAAGAACGGGTGAATTCACCTTTATGTTTCCCTCTTCTACACGTATGTATGTTTTGACAGTTTAAGTTTTATATCTTTTTTATACATATTTTTTTCTGTCCAGAATTTGGCGCAAATTTTTTTCTTTCAATTTGCGACAATTTCACTAAACACTTGAATAAAAAAATTTTTATTTGCTTATATTTTTTGCACAACACAAAATTAAAATGAAAATGTAAACATTAACAACTTCTCAAGAGAGAGATAGCTATATTAAATTGAATAGATGTGCCATCCCTTACTCGACAAAGTGTTAATTCTACGTTTAGACGCGTCATGTCTTATTGAACCTTCGTAGTGAACAGACGTGTTAGCGGAGTTTTTTTTTTATATACTAAACAAACAACAATACAAAAAAAAAAAAATATTCGTAATAAGTACAGTTTTTGTGAAATTTGCTTTATTTGCATTAATAATTTTGCATATAATCTGAAACAACAAAAACAGAAAACAAAAAAGAAGCACAAACAAAGTGACTGAGGAATACTCTGCATGAATACCTCAAAAACAAAAAATTGTGAAGTGAGTTCTAACGGCAGAAATGCCTATTTTACTGTGAGTTCTGAAGCTCTTAATGCAAACAATAAAAACAAAAAATTGGATGACAGTCTTTTTCTAACGGCAAAGCCAATTATACGCGAGCAATCAACTTCGCTTACTCCAATGCCAAGTAGTGATTCGTTAACATTACCGTTACCTAGTTCTTCTCTATTTAAGTCTGCGCCATTATCCGCTCCGGGTTCTTGTTCATCACTTAACCCAGTTATCACAATGGACGATAATATTCAAAAACCTAAAGTGCCTGTCGGAATGGACAGATATGTAACGGTAGTAAAGCGCGGGCGAAGCCCAAATTCATCCAAAATCTCATCTGTTCCGAAAATATGCAGAGACAACGACGCCGCCTCAGCTAATCGTCAAAACCGGTTTAAAATATTACAAGATGACAGCGATAAACCCGAAGAATCTTCGAAAAAAACTTCTAAACCACCACCAATCTATCTGAGACAAAAAAACTCGAACACACTTATTAAAAAACTAATCTCGGCCATTGGTGAAAAGTCATTTCACATTGTTCCAATAAAACGTGGTAACATTGATGAAACAAAAGTTCAAATATATGATGAAAAAGACTTCCGCAAAATGGTTACAGAATTTGAGAAAAATAAAACAAGTTTCTACACTTTCCAGCTTAAGAGTGCTAAAGGCCTACAGATCGTATTGAAGGGCATAGATTCTTATGTTGTTCCTGAGGAAATGCTCTCACCCTCCAAGGCTTTAAGGTAAAAAATGTCTCTAACATTATAAACAGGGAGAAGATCCCCCAACCTTTATTTCGTGTTGAACTGGAGCCAAATGATATAAAATTGAAGAAAAATGAGATCCATCCAATTTATAATTTAAAATATCTGTTATACCGGAAAATTACAGTCGAAGAACCACACAAGCGCTCAGGACCCGTACAGTGCCATAACTGTCAAGAATATGGCCATACGAAAACTTATTGCAAATTACCTACTGTTTGTGTTGTGTGCGGTAAATTACACAACACTGCTATTTGCAATAAGTCGAAGGACCAGAAGGAAAAGAAGTGCAGTAATTGTGGAGGTAATCACACTGCTAACTACAGAGGATGTCCTGTATTCTCTTTTGTTAAACAAGCTATGAACCAAAAGCCTAAAGTAACTCCAGCTCAAGCAAGAAATACGTACTCCGCTACTCATCCCCTAATGGCCCAACCAATCACTTCACATGTATCGTATGCTGACGCTGTGAAGATCAACTCTATTCCCGTTCAAAAAGTGTCTCCACCAACTAATGCAACAAATGCAAACCCAAGCTTTAATTTCAGTCGCCTTGAAGCTACTATAGACAATTTGGTGCAAACTATAAACAACTTTACAACAAATATGACTAGCATGATGCAAGAAATGCTGCGAATGCAGAATACACTGCTTCTAGCATTAGTTAACAAGCCATGAACACGTTAAAACTATGTTTCTGGAACGCAAACGGCATTCGCCAAGACAAATATGAACTTGAGCACTTCCTCTCGGTAAAAATATTGATATAATGTTGGTATCTGAGACTCATTTGACTTCGAGAAGCCTTTTTAAAATGAGTGGCTACACTTTATATGATACAAAGGACCCGAGAGGAAGAGCATGCGGAGGATCAGCAGTTCTAATAAAGTCAAGACTCAAGCACTATATTCTTGAGAACACTTGTGAAGACCATCTACAAGCAACGAATATTTGTATCGAAAATTTTTGTTCAAATCTCGTGATATCATCCATTTACTCCCCTCCCAGATTTTCAATCACTGAGGATCAATACGAGGATTTTTATAAAACTATTGGCCCTTGTTTCATAGCAGCTGGCGACTACAATGCAAAGCATACGTTCTGGGGGTCGCGTCTTATTACACCTAGAGGTCGAGCATTGTTCAACACAATTTCAAAAGTGGGTTTGGATGTCATTTCTAGCGGGGAGCCCACTTACTGGCCTACTGACATACAAAAAATTCCGGATGTTATAGATCTTGGGGTCATGAAAAATATCCCTAGGGATTTAATTCATGTTGAAGCTTCACATGATCTCTCCTCCGATCACTCTCACACGATCGTTACAATTTGTAGCCTACTAAGAAGTGACCTACCTCACCCATATATGAAGATGATAAATCGTGTTAACTGGCTGGGGTTCAAAAAATATCTCAGTACTCATTGTACGGAAAATATCAGGCTTAGAACTCCCGATGATATTGAATTTAACATTGCCAATCTTACCGATAATATTAAACAGGCTGCTAAACATGCCACTACCTCCCATCCGCAGACTGGGTTTAATAGAATTTATTCTGCGGATATTGAACGTCTCGTATGTGAAAAAAGAAGAGCTAGAAGGGAATGGCAACAGCACAGATCGCCCCAATATAAAATCAGACTTAGAGAATGCACTAAACGACTCCAAGAGTTGCTTTCAGCTGAAAAATCTGCTTCTCTTAAGAACTACCTGGAAGGTCTCGATGTCACAGCAGCATCTAATTACTCCTTGTGGCGCGCTGTTAAAAAACTTAAAACACCCGTTGAGTCTAAACCACCCCTGCGCACTTCTACCGGAGGTTGGGCAAGAAGTAATACTGAAAAAGGTAACATATTTGCTGGGCATTTAAAGTACGTATTTACCCCAAACACATGTACTGGTGCTGTTGATTTACCGAGTGTAGTAGCTCTACCCCCTCAACCCATGAAATTTAAGATGCGTGATGTACAAAAACTAATTGCTGAAACCAACCCAAAAAAGGCCCCGGGTATTGATGGAATTAGTAACAAGATGCTGATGAAGTTGCCTCGTATTGCTATTAGAATCCTGTTATTTATTTTTAATGGCATTTTACGACTGGAGTATTATCCACACAGCTGGAAACTTGCCATGGTCAAAATGATTCCAAAGGCGGGCAAAGATCTTACCAAGGCTGAGTCTTATAGGCCAATAAGTTTGCTGTCAACAATTTCAAAGCTCTTCGAAAAGCTGCTCATGACAAAATTGTCCCCAATTCTAACTGATAATGGGTGCATACCGGACCATCAATTTGGTTTTAGAAGTCAGCATAGCACCATTGAACAAACTCATAGATTGGTCCATTTCATAAGAAGAGCATTTGAAGAAAAAAAGTATTGTTCTTCCCTCTTTATTGATGTCTCTCAGGCATTTGATAAAGTGTGGCATGAAGGCCTAATTGTAAAATTGAAGACATATCTGCCAGTAAACATTGTAAATCTATTGGAAAGTTATATTCTTGCCCGGAAATTCACCGTTGTGGAAGGAGACTTCATGAGTAAGCCCGAAACTATCTCATCCGGTGTGCCACAGGGGAGTATACTGGGTCCAGTTTTGTATTTGATCTGTATATGTGATATGCCTTTAAGCAGTAATATCCTCACCTCTACATTTGCCGATGATACAGCCTGCCTTAGTATGCATGAAAACCCTCACGAGGCATCCCGTTATCTTCAGCAACATATTAACCTGTTGGAATTGTGGTTGAACTTATGGAGAATAAAAGTAAATGAACAAAAGTGTGTTCATGTCACATTTACACTACGAAGAGACACTTGTTCCCCCATTCAAATCAACAATCAAGTTGTTCCTCAACATTCACATGTGAAATATCTTGGTATACACCTCGACCGACGCCTCACATGGAAAAACCACATTGACTCTAAGCTGACACAAATAAAACTTAAATTGACTCAGATACATTGGCTGATTGGTAGAAATTCTACCCTCAGTCTAGATTGTAAACTTTTAATATACAAGTCGCTTTTGAAACCCATATGGTGTTACGGAATTCAGCTATGGGGCACTGCTTCAGCTTCCAATGTAGAGAGAATCCAACGAATGCAAAACAAAATTTTAAGGTTAATAACATCGGCTCCTTGGTACATGAAAAATTCAATTTTACATCGTGATTTAAATATGCCACTTGTGACCGCTGAAATTGCAAAATATGCAGGCAAATATTTAACAAAACTCGAGTCCCATCCTAATCCCCTTGCTCGTAACATCTTGAACTTTCCTGGACACATCCGCTTAAAGAAGAGGGATACTACGGCCTTAATACGCCACACTTCAGATTGAATTTTTTGAATATTTTTGTGCTTAACATATTTATGTATTATTAATTACTATCACTAAGTTTATGTCCGACACGGGTTGGGCCTAATTATTATATTTATACTTAAGATTTGAACACTTATTGTTAGTTCTATTTGAAGACACAATAAACAAATAGCAGTGGAAAAAAATGTCTTATTGACATGATTCTTACTTTTTCCTCTTTGAACTTTCTTTGGCGTTCACACAAGTCATGTCTTATTGACGAGTTGTATTTATGTATTTGTACATAAAAAACGATGTTTGAGCATTTTTGACATTACGAATGAGAAAGCAAAACGTACTGACAGAGTACATAAACTTGCGTACTCGTTTCTTTTCCCCTCGTCGACCTCGTCTATAAAATAGCAATCATGTCAATAAGACATGATGTGTCTGAACGTAGACTAACTTCAAAAAAGTTGACATGTCTCATTTAGCCTATGGTGCCTGTTACCGCCACTAATGCCTTATGATGGTTGTAAGCTTCACGCCGTAAAAAGAACTAAACACATCTCTCGAAACGTCATTTTATTTATCTATATATACATATGTATTGGTAGAATTAATATGTTAATATAAACTCCATTGTTAATTCCGAAAAAAGCGGGTTTTTAGATGCCATAAATAGCCCAAAAAGCGGCCATTTTCTCAGAGTCTTACGAAGATCTTCTCAGGTGATAAAACTGTTCTTGGTACCCGCACTAAAAAGAATTTTAACATTAGAGTTAAAATTAACTAAAAATTTATAAAAAAGTTATTAAATAAAGTTTCTTTTCCACAACATTAACTCTGTGTTTACAATCTCAGTGGATGCCAAGAGCCTGGACGTGTTCCCCGACAACAACTTTAAAATTCTTTTTAATGTTCGTGATTGTTGCCTGACTAAAATTGGATAATTGAAGGACGCCATCCGGCCGATATACCGTAAGTCCCAATATAATGGATACTTCATCTTCCTTACAGGGTCAACCACTATATACCGCACAACATGTGGAAAAAATGCCAACAGGTAATTCTGTCAACTGCAAAGTCTGCCAAATATCAACCGATGACAATACGCGCATACTCTGCGGCACGTGTAAGCTACCTTTTCACATGTCGTGCGTTAATATCGAAAGCACTCAAGCGAAACAAAACTGGTTTTGCCAAATCTGTACCACATCATCACAAAACCGACCGACCTCGCCGCTTTCTGTTCGTAGCTCAAAGTCTAACTCGTCACATGTATCACGCTCAAGAAGACAAACTTTAGATCTTCAACGATTAGAAGAAGAAACCAGATTAGAACGAGAATTTATTAAAAGAAAATATACAATTCTTCAACAAACGTATGAAGACGACAGCGACTCAATATCTGATATTTTGCCTGAACCCAACACTGAATGTATTGAATCCAACACACTGCAACCATTAAATACGGCTTTTGCAAATAACACAACGCAAATTCAACCATTCGTTTCTGTGGCAATGCCTTCACAAGATACAACAAATGTACCAGTAATAAACGTAAGTACAAATAACTTTTCGAAAAACATAGCAATGCAACCACAAAGAGGAACCAGTTTAACAAAATACAGCTTAGCCCCAACTATGTCTACATTTATTAATAACGCAACACAAAATCATTCACATTTTATTACACAGAACATCAATGATACTCAAAATCCAAATCTTAATAAAACTTTTCCGACGCACGACCACGTAAATAATATGCCAACTTTTGCACCTACTCGCCTAAATCATACACAGCAGCAATCATTTAATACACAGCAAAGATTTAACCAACCACATCGTAACATATGGGATCAAACATCATATTCAATGCCAGACTATAATAATGAACAGCAACCGACGTCAACATCGCCGCAAACCGCCTCCTTCTACAGGAACCTCACACACCAACAGCTAAATGCTCGGCAAACTTTGCCCAAAGAATTGCCAACGTTTACCGGCCAACCAGAAGATTGGCCACTTTTCAATTCTACTTACAATTGGTCCACCACAATTTGCGGTCTAACTGATGCAGAAAATTTAGTCCGCCTTCAAAAAGCCCTGCGTGGAGAAGCTTTACGCTCTGTTCAACACCTTCTGATTCATCCCTCCTGTGTCGCAGCTGTTGTGTCAACACTGAAACTCCTTTATGGACAACCAGAAAAAATATTAAATTCTCTGAAAAACAGGATCAGATTAATGCCTGCATTAAATGCCAACAAACTTCATACAATTACAGCTTTCGCAGTCGAAGTAAAAGGTTTGGAGACCACCATCCAAACATGTGGTCTAGTGGATGAACTTAATAACACTTCACTTATACAGGAATTAATTGCTAAAATGCCATCCTATTTTCAATTGAACTGGGGCACATTCAAAACAGAATTAATAAAGAAAAACAAAAAAGCTAACTTAACAGAATTCGCAAATTGGTTGTATGATATAGGCATTTCAGCAAGTAGTATAAATGTAGAAAATAATAAGTGTACAGAATTTTCAACAAATAAAACAAAAAACGGTTATGTTAACTCACATGAAGAACAGAAAAAGATAAAATGTCTTGTATGTCACGAACAGTGTACAAGTGTTGCAAAGTGTAAAAAGTTCTTAACAGTGAACAGAAATGAAAGATGGAACTATGTTAGAAAATTAAATCTCTGTAAACTTTGTTTACGTCGCCACTATGGATACTGTAAGAGCAACATTATATGTGGATACGAAGACTGTAAAAGCAAACATAATGCGTTGTTACACAAAATAACAGAAGAACAATCAGAAGTAAACGAATCAAAAGATCGCAATCAATGTAAAGATATCAATGTTAACACACATGCTGCACACAATAGCAGCGACAACGATAAGATATTATTTAAAATTATACCTGTTGTAATATACGGTGCAAATAATAAGTGTGTAGACACATATGCATTCATCGATGAAGGGTCATCAGTGAGTCTTATAAATGATGACGTAATTAATTATTTGAACTTAAGTGGTGAGCGCGAACCATTATGCTTAAAATGGACCGGCGATGTTGAACGATACGAAGGTAGTTCGAAAAGAGTTAATATCAAAATATCTGGCCCAAATAAAATTATACATTATTTAGAAGTTCGCACTGTGAAACAGTTGTCTTTGCCAAATCAAAGCATAAACTATACAACACTATGTAATCGTTTTCCACATCTAAAAGGGGTTCCTATAGACAATTATAAGAATGCCGTTCCCACAGTCCTTTTGGGCATTAATAATATTAAGTTTTGTTTGCCAACACGAGTAAAAGAAGGAAAATTTAATGAACCAATAGCTATTCAAACACGTCTTGGTTGGCTAATATGTGGCAATTCAGTACCAAAAGAAAATCAAAACTACGAATACAATTTTCATATGTGCGAATGTGGTCGCTCTTATGACAACAGCCTGAACGATTTAGTTAAAAGCTTTTATGCTATTGAAATGGCCGGCATAAACGGTAAGGCCCCTCTTGTTGCAAAAGATGAACAAAGGGCAATTGAATTACTGGAGAGACATACTAAGCAATTAGATAACGGCCATTACGAAACGGCATTGCTATGGCGCTATGACAACGTTAAATTACCACAAAGTTTTAATATGGCTATGAAAAGATTAAAATGCCTTGAAAGGACTTTAAACTCAAACGAGCAATTAAAACAAATTTTTAAAAACACAATCGAAGAATATTTAAACAAAGGTTTCATAGCAAAGGTGGATATAAATGAAAGTACTAATCACAGCGAAATTTCAGAAAACGTATGGTATTTGCCAATTTTCCCAGTTTTTAACAAAAACAAACCCCACAAAACTAGAATCGTGTGGGATGCTGCCGCAAAGGCTAAGGGTGTTTCTCTGAATTGTATGCTTTTAAAAGGCCCTGATATGTTAGCTTCTCTTCCTTCTATTATATTTCAATTTCGTGAAAGAAAAATAGCCATTTGCGGTGACATCGAACAGATGTTTCATCAAATTTTTATTCGTAAAGAAGATAGGAACGCCCAACGCTTTTTGTGGCGAAATTGTGAAGACAATAAAAAACCTGAAGTTTACTTGATGAACGTGCTAATTTTTGGGGCATCATGCGCACCCTGCATATCGCAGTACGTAAAAAATGCAAACGCTTCAAAATATGATAAAGAATATCCCGCTGCAGCCAAGGCAATAAAAAATAACCACTATGTTGACGACCTTTTGATTTCAACAGATAGCCCAGAAGAAGCAAGTCAACTAGCAAAAGAAGTAAGATATATTCACAGCCAAGCTGGCTTCAATATAAGGAATTGGTGCTCAAATAGTGAGTCTGTATTGCATGACTTAAACTTAAACAAAAACCCAACTAGTCTGTGCCTTAATATGAGTGACGGTCTAGAAACGGAAAAAGTGCTTGTATTTTGTATTTTGGATTCCGAAAAGTGACCTCATAACATTTAAGCTTTCGCCGTCAACGCTATGTAATGAAATATTTCTTTGTCACAAAAGGCCAACAAAGCGTGAAGTTCTTAAAATTTTAATGAGTATATACGACCCTTTGGGCCTCATAGGACATTTTTTGATGTATCTAAAAATAACACTTCAAGAGATTTGGAGAAGCGGTTTAGAATGGGATGAGCCTATTTTAGAGCCTCAGTTTGAAAAATGGAAAATCTGGTTGCAGTTTCTACCAAAATTAAGTGCGATTACTATACCTCGGTGTTATTTACAGTCTTTTGAGAACTACACAAACTTAGATGTCCAGTTGCACACTTTCGTGGATGCAAGTGAAAACGCCTACGCCGCTGTATCATATTTAAGAATTTCTGATGGTAAACGAATAGTAGTGTCTATAATAGGTTCAAAAACCAGAGTAGCACCGTTAAAAGTTGTCTCCATTCCCAGACTAGAACTGATGGCGGCTGTAGTCGGAGCGCGTTTTGCTGATACTATTTTGAAAACCCACACTATCCCCATTAGTCGAAAAATATTTTGGTCTGACTCCCAAAAAGCGGCTGGATACGCTCAGACCACCGCAAATATCATCAATTTGTAGCTATAAGGGTTAGTGAAATTTTGGATATTTCTGAAATTAATGAATGGTTCTGGATAGCTGGTAAGAATAACGTGGCAGACGAGGCGACAAAATGGGGCAAAACTCCAGACTTGTCGTCAGCGAGTCGGTGGTTTAACGGGCCCGAATTTCTTAGACAAGATGAAATCGAATGGCAAATAAAATCTTTAAACTCGTCTCAAACTGATTTAGAACTCAAGCATCATAATTTAATTATGCAAAATGTCGAACCGTTCATAAACACAGAACGTTTTTCTCGTTGGTGCAGACTGTTAAGGGCAACGGCGTATGTCATTCATTTTTGCAATATGTTAAAAAAGCAACCTCCTTCTAAAGGTAACCTTGAATTATCACAAGAAGAGCTGGCCAAAGCTGAATGTGTTTTACTAAAAGAAATTCAAGAAAGAGTATTTTTCCATGAAATTAAATGCCTTAAGGCGGAAAAACATGTTCAGAAAACGAGTCCTATATACAAATTATCTCCATTTATTGACGACAAGGGTTTACTTCGAGTAGGCGGACGAATTGAAAATGCTGACGTCGCATATGAATTAAAATATCCAGTAATTCTTCCCAATTATTGCCACATAACTAAATTAATAATTTTTCACTTTCATAATCAATATCACCACATGCATCATGAGACATTAATAAACGAAATTCGCCAACGATATTACATCACACGGCTGCGAACTGTAATCAAACATTTCTTGAAAGAATGTCAAATGTGCAGGATAAAAAAGGCTTTACCGGTTTATCCACAAATGGCTAAGTTACCAAGATGTCGCCTTTCCAGTTATCAGCGACCATTTACATTCACTGGTATCGACTTTTTCGGTCCGTTGTTCGTCACGGTTAATAGGCATAAAGAGAAAAGGTATGGCGCGTTATTTACGTGCCTTACAGTTAGAGCCGTACACATTGAAATCGTACATAGTCTCAATACCAGCTCCTGTGTTATGGCGATACGAAACTTTACAGCTCGTCGAGGCCTGCCAAGAGAATACTTCAGCGACAATGGCACGAATTTTGTAGGTGCAGAGCACGAGCTACGAGTAGCATTGAAGGAGGTAGATGAAAACGAGTTAGTTCGGACATTTACTACCTCGACATGTAAATGGAATTTCAACCCACCATCGGCTCCGCACATGGGCGGTGCTTGGGAACGTTTAGTGCGTTCCGTGAAAACCGTCCTTTATAAGATCAAACAGGAAAGGTACCCAGATGATGAAACGTTAAGGAGCATGATGGCAGAAGTTGAAATGGTAATCAACTCCAGGCCATTGACTTATATTCCAATAGAGAGGGAAGAAAACGAAGCATTAACCCCGAATCACTTTCTATTAGGGAGCTCTAACGGTGTTAAACCTCTTGCGTTGTATTGCGATGATGGTATCGTCCTGAAGAAATGTTGGTTGCGCTGTCAACAATACGCAGACAGCTTTTGGAAACGCTGGGTGACAGAATACTTGCCAACGTTAACCTGTAGAACAAAATGGTTTGAGAAGACAAAGCCTCTAACTGTCGGAGATTTGGTTATAGTGGTTGACCCAATGAACCCGAGGAACGTTTGGCCCAGAGGAAGAGTTATTGAAACCTTTATGGCTCCTGATGGCCAGGTCCGAAAAGTAAAAGTCATGACGGCGTGCGGTATATTGGAAAGACCGGCGTCAAAAATAGCAGTTTTGGACGTGGCTCAACAATCAAGTAAGCCCTCGAGCGAGTCATCGGCTTACTGAGGAGGGGTGTTACCGCCACTAATGCCTTATGATGGTTGTAAGCTTCACGCCGTAAAAAGAACTAAACACATCTCTCGAAACGTCATTTTATTTATCTATATATACATATGTATTGGTAGAATTAATATGTTAATATAAACTCCATTGTTAATTCCGAAAAAAGCGGGTTTTTAGATGCCATAAATAGCCCAAAAAGCGGCCATTTTCTCAGAGTCTTACGAAGATCTTCTCAGGTGATAAAACTGTTCTTGGTACCCGCACTAAAAAGAATTTTAACATTAGAGTTAAAATTAACTAAAAATTTATAAAAAAGTTATTAAATAAAGTTTCTTTTCCACAACATTAACTCTGTGTTTACAATCTCAGTGGATGCCAAGAGCCTGGACGTGTTCCCCGACAACAGTGCCTATTTTTCATTAATGAAGCAACTCCAATTTATTTAGAATTCATGCACAATCATGCATCTATTTTTCAAGCTGCTATATTGAAGTAAAAAAAAACATACCGCAATGGAAGCTTTTGAAATTTTAAATGAATTAAAATAGCAAATAAAATTTAAATTCATTAACTTATAAATTCCGCAAATTCTACGGAGTAAAATAGCGCAATTAGAAGAATCAGAGCCTGACCTACGAAAAAAATTTGAAAAACATACAAAAATTTTATGAAATTTCAGTGAAATATATTATTGTTTTCAAAGATTATGTTCAATCTTCTAAATCTTTGAAAACAAAAATATTTTTTGTTTGAACCTCTTAACGAAAAAAATTGATTTGGAAGCTGTGTGTTCATGCCTTGAAAAAGTGATAGTATTATTTGGTGAAAATAAAATTAGTTGAAGAAATAAGAAAAATAAACATATTTTTTACTGAAGAGAACCCTAAAATTTGGAGATGCAATACTGTTAAATTTGATCAAAGATGGTTGGAGATATTTTTTCACTTTGAAAAAGAATCAATACCATTCAGAGAAACTTTAAAACTTAATTAAAACAAATAGTATTTAGTCTGCTAGAAACTAGTGCAGTCTTGGAAAGAATGTATTCATTAATTAATGATATTTGGAATGAATTTTTAAGTTGCGTTATTTCTTTTAACTAATTTAATATTCTATTGTTTGTTGTTGGCTTAGCTAGGTATATGCCTGCATTTCATTGGCGCTAACCAAATCATCAGTACCCTTTTAGCCAAATCATGATTGAAAGCATTCAAAGCTCGTATACTTATGCCACAGACTACAAACACTATATGAGAATTCAAACATATTATACTCTATCGAAAGCTTGTTTAACATCCAAAAAGACAGCGAAACAGTACTGTTTTGTTTCTAAAACATTTCTAATAACATTTACGACTCGGTGACATTTTTCAGGTGCACCGTGCTTGTGACGGAATCCAAATTGATGCAAGGGATAATATTTTTGTTGTTTAAAACTGGAGTAGGTTGGTAAAAACATTTTTTAAAAATATAGGCAAAGACATATTCGTCTATGAGACTTAATATCATTATCTGGCTTTGAAGGTTTATGAAACATCATTACGCCTGTACATTTCCATTGGGTTGGAAAGTGATTAAGTCTAAATATTGAGTTAAGTCTAAATATACAGTCACCTTCTTAAATAAATTTTTGATGTCATTTGCACAATTTTTGTCATAACCGGGAGACTTTCTGTTGTTTAATTTTGAAATTTTATTTTTGACTTCATCTGGGGATATGTGCTTAATTGGCAAGTCCATTTGACACGGTATGTCTAAGAAGGCAGAAGTGATATCAGCATTTTCAGGTTCGCACAAGAAAAAACCCTGTAAAGATATTTTCTACATATTGCGAAGAAAAAAAAAATTGTTGTAGTTCGATCTACACCAGGTGCCATTCTGGTCTTTTATAGGAAAATTTTTTTAGTTGGTCTTTTTAAATATTTTGTGGCATTCCATAATTTATGTTCATTCCTTCCATCGTATCGTAGGTTCTTTAAATAACAGCTTAATTGCACATTTCTATCGTCATCTAATCGTTGTTTTAACTCATTTGTAGTTCGGTTAAAATTGGTTTTATCTAGTGGATTCCTTGAACGTTTCCATGTTTTCCGTATCCGCAAAAATCAGAAATCTTTTATAAGATTTCTGATTTTTGCGGATACTATTACCTTATCTGGAGAATTTTCTTGAGTTTAAGTAGGGGTGGCTTGGAAACCAGCTTCATGGATCAGGTTTGTGAAGTTTCGACGACATCGCCAAGTTCTTTTCCATCTTTAATTCGAATGTTGAGATTTATATTTGATTCTATCCAGTTTTTAAAGAAATTTATATCAGTTTTAAGTGATGTAATTTTATACTTTTTTATCTATAGTTGAGCAATATGTACTAAAATTTACAATAAGTGCGGAATGTTCGGAACTCAGCTCGTCAGGGTCTAGGATATCTAAAAGATGGCTTGAAATCCCTGAGTACAAAACGAAATCAAGTAAATCTAGAATTTTTCTGGGGTTACTGGGCCAGTACGTTGGACTTCCTGTGGATAGAACTGAAAAGTTTTTGTTGGGTTAGGTAGCCTAGAGCCCCACAACTGGTGATTATCCTTGAAATCACCACCTACCATAAACTTGCTTCCAAATAAGTTGAAAAATTTTTTAAATCTTGACATTTAACAGAATGTCTTGGTGGAATATATATATGGAGTGGATAGAAAAACTACTGTTGCCTGATTTAATTTCAATACCAGCAGCTTGTAAATGTGGCATTCTATAATTTTCGATGGGAACATTCTTAAAAGAGGATTTTATCAATATTGCAGAGCCACCATGAGCACTTTCATCTGGATGATTAAAAAAACTATATCGTAGTCTTTTATTTTAAAGTAACTTTGTTTCGTAAAATGAGTTTCAGATATTAAGAATATATCTATATGTTGTAAGTGAATGAATGTCTCAATTTCTCTTAAAGTTTTGAAATCAGCATGGTTATCATGTTGAGAAGGTTTGTTAACATGGATTCAATTCCTCCTATAGCCATGTTATAAGTGTTATTATTATCATTAGCTTTAAACGCTTCTGAATACGATTGATTATTGTTGAAAAGGGTCGATTTACTGAAGGTATTATTACTGTTGATTTGTTTGAATTCATCAGAATGGACGCTATACTGTTGCCTAATATTATGGAAGCTATGACCCTGGTGTTATCAAGTATGTTTTTGTAGACCTGACATCCTTTGTAATTTTCGGTGTATTCTCTCAAACAGTGATAGCAGCGAGGTGGTGAATCCGCATTTTTATTGCAATCGGCTGTCGGATGATTTAGGCTCAGTTAAATGGCATTTTGCAGTACGCCTTTATATGTATATCCAAAAAGTTGGCATCTGTAACATTGAATTAAATCCATTGTTTTTTTTTTGGGGCGCTTGATATTATAAATTTCTTTATCATTTGGATTATAATACAAATCAACAAAAACATGGACAAAGGATCCTTGGTGAATCGACAAGTGTGAAAACCTATTTATGTGCATCTGACTAATTTCTTACACACATAAGTCAACAGTTTTTACCATAACTCTAACTTGATTATTTTTAAGTGACTTATAAGTAAATTGATCTTTAGATATAATAGTACTTATATTACTTATTATTTTCATAATATCAAAAACATCAGTAGTGCGATTCAGTAACTTTATTTAGAGACTGTTGAGTTGGTTAAAAATTTTAACAGCAAAATTAACGATTCTGCTATTCAGTAACATATTTAAACCACACTCACTGTAGTTTAAAGTCAACAGCTGTTAATTTTAGCCACTAAACTGTCGTGAGCTAAACGTCAATAATTTTTGTGGTGTTTATTTTAACAAAGAGTGGTTAATTTTTTTTCAAATGGCTTTTGAATATTTAGCGCTGGAATTAATGCAGGACCAACCTGTTTTTGACGCCGTAACAGTCGATCGACGTGCTCTTCGGGATTTGGATACCCCTTTCGATTTAACACCAACTGAGTTCCAGAAACTTTACAGACTAACGCCAGACTTGGTTGAAGATTTGGTTTCTCAGTTGGATAGTGAATTGAAAGGGTCGAGGATTACAGCAATATCAACAGAAAAACAGGTAAGTCATATATTTGTGTATATCATAATACTGGAATAAGTTTTGATACGTTTTGCTAGCTGCTAGCTGCTTTGCGTTTTTACGCAACCGGCTGCTACCAGCGGCCTGTAGGAGAACAATGGGGAATATCGATGAGCCAATCATCAATAAGCCGTTGCCTGCATCGTGTAACTGATGCAATTAATGGCAATATGTTTTTTGAAAAGGTGCGATTTCCTATGACTTCAACAGAGCGCCAAACTGCAAAGGCGATCTTTGCCTCATCATCCTCACCTTTTGTAGGAGGTACTATAGGAGCTGTAGATTGCACCCATGTATCGATTTTGGCCCCAAAAATTCATGAAGAGGCTTACGTAAATCATCATGGATACCATTCTTTGAACGTTCAAATGGTAAGAATTGTAAAAAATAAAAACATAAATACATACATACATTTCTACATTTGTACATATTGTTGCAGATATGTGATCCAAACCTTAAAATTTTAAATGTAAATGCCAAATACCCCGGAGCAAGACATGACTCCTACATTTGGAGCTCCTCTGCAGTAAGAAGGGTTATGCAGAGGAATTTTGAGAATTCAAATAATAAGATGTTTTTAATTGGTAAGTTTTTTTAGCTTATATTTATATACAAAAAATTAATTACTTAATCAATAATATGTGTATACATCTAAAGGTGATTCCGGGTATCCACTAGAACCATGGCTGATGACTCCGCTCTCGAACCAACCAGAAGGGAGCCCTAAATTTCGCTACAACGAAGCATTATGTAAATCAAGGAATGTAGTTGAAAGGTTGTTCGGTGTGCTGAAAGGAACTTGGCGCTGCTTATCTCAGCAAAGATCTCTTTTGTATGATCCTGAATTCGCTGGTAAAGTGGTGAATGCATGCGCTGTATTGCATAATATAAGCTTAAGTGAGAAAATAAATGAAGCAGAAGATGACTTCTTAGAGCCTGAATATAACAGCGACTTGGTAACTCACAGTGGTCCATCCTCAATAGCCAAACGTGTGCAAGATAGGCTAATTGCAAATTTCTTTACATAAGAACATATGAGCATGTATAAATAAATGTAATAATAATTTGAAATCACTTGTAAAATCTTTCCATAAATAAAACAGTTCGGAATATAATTCAGTCTTTTATTTTCATTTTATAAGGCACAAAAAAAGAAAAAATAACACAAAAAATCTACTAAATATATTAAACTTAAAATAACAATAAAAAATAACAAAAAAATATGAATTCATTCAACTTAAACTAAAATAACACAGAAAAACAAGATTTAAAAGCAAAACTAAAACAAATATAACAAAACTACAACAAATATAACACAGTCTGTTACAACAAATATAACACAGTCTGTTACAACAAATATAACACAGTCTGTTACTATCTCAAATCCTCAATAGCAGCCGCTGCTGCTTTCAGTCCTTCACCCAACACTTTCATCCCTTCTCCCATTACTTTCATACCTTCCCCCACAACTTGCATTGATTCCGCCAACATTTCCATTACTTTTCTATTCGCTGCAACAGAATCACTTAAAGTCTGTTGAGTGGAAAAGGAAAAGAGATTTATAAAATTGTTAATTATTGTAAAAAATCATAAAAACATACTTCTAAGGCCGCTGCTTGACTCCTTGCAGCCTCCACGCTTGCAACGCTAGCTCCGGCTAACATCTAAAACAAAAAAACCATAATAAGAGTATATTACAACTGTATACATATATAAGTATATATATATATATATATATATATATATATATATATATATATATATATATATATATACATATATATATATAATAAGAGTAAACCTACCTTTAAGGAATCAGCTTGTTTGCTGGCAATTTCCAAAAATTGTTCCTGTAAACCGGAGCTGTCATCACCGCGCTTCCTTTTAATTAGCCTTCGCGGCGTTCTGGCAGTGCTAGCTTGAGTAGTACATGATGGAGCATCACATGGTATGCTCGCAGCGGGAGATGGAGACATTTCTAGGATGAAATCCTCTCCATCTTCAAGCAGAAGTTGGTCCTCCTAAGTATACAAAATAAACACAAACAAATATAAGTGTACAATATAAAACAAATAAACTACAAAATTTTTTTTAAACATACTTCTTTCTCCGGCACATTTTCATATACGTGCTTATTGCCTTCTATGTAATCACTGCCGATTAGAGCAATTACACGTCTTTCTAATTCACTGACGGGGTCTTGATTTATCGGCTTATTCCCCGTCAGTGCTTGTTGCCTTTTTCTGTCCCGCACTTTTACGCTGGTCCGACTTTTTAATTCCTTCCATACCTGTATGTACATAGAGAAATATAAACACTTTTCGACAAATATAAAGAATTTCTACTTACTGTGCGCCATTTGTCGACAGTCTTCACCGTTCCTCCCAAACTGTTTAACATTGTGGACAGCTCGCTCCACTTTCTGTCACATTCCACTTTCCCGTGCAGCTTCTGGAATTTGCACCCAGCTAGCCCCGGGTTGCTTAGCATATAGTCGACCATTTGGCTAAGCTGCTCGTTTGTGGCGCGACCTTTTTTTGTGGCAGTGGTGGACATCATACTATGAAATTGAAATAAATATTATTTAAAACAAAATAATTAAAATGTTCAACTTACCTTGTGCAGAACAAAAAATAATATGACATTTGTTTTGTTTGTTTTTTCTTTATTCCTCTTTGTGTTTTTCGCTATTTATAACAAAGTTGCCACACTATTCCCAATTAAATGAAAACACAAAAAGGGTGGTTAACACCAAGTTAGTGAATCGCACAATGGTTAGTGCAAACCACACTAGTTGTTGTTATATTTAACCACTATTCAGTCTTTAAAAGTTACTGAATCGCACTACAGGAATGTATGTGTATTGGCGGTGGTCTGGGAAGAATTGTTGTTGTTTCAGCAACTCCTTGATTGTAATCATCATTGTTAGCATCATCATCATCATTTTGAATCATAGCATAGCTGTTACTTGTAATGGGTTTATCATCATTTTGCACTTGTTTAGGTTTACTTTTTGGCACTCATAACCACTGCCTGCTTCTGATATACATATGTATTTGCATCATCAGCCATGTTATTGTTGTTACGATGTAACAACAATTAGCTCCCTAAAGCAGGTTTGTTTTTGTAAAAGCAACAAAAGTTATTAATGATTATTTTTGAAGTTTTGACAATCCGTTTGTTTGTTATATTTTTGTTTGTTTTATTATTATGTTTATAAGTGTTATTTGTTTTATAATATTATATTTTAATAAAGAAATATTATGTGCGTAATAAACTCTTACATTTACCATCAATTAGAAAAATATTCAATATGATTCCTTTAATTATAATTTGAATTATTTCTTTTAATTTTCAGTTCTTTGCAAATTTTCACAGAACGTCCTTTGCTTTCTGCTCTTATTCTGCAACTTTTGACGTTGTGCAATAAGAGGGATTTATTTGTCGAACTGGTATGAACTTGGTTATAATTCGCGACCTTTCGATACACAACAATTTTTGCAAAAATAATACTTTTCGTTTTTTGTTCAGTAAAAAAGTTGACAATACTTAGAACAGAATCAATTTTAAGGTATTATTGATGCCATGTATAAGGTCTGCTGCTTACATTCCCAGTGAAAACTTAATTAATAAAATTAGTCCCCCAAATTCTCAAAAAAAAAAAATACATGAACGCTTTATTAGTAACAATATGTAAACAAAGTACCTGCACTGCCGGATTCAGAATCATACTATTTTAAATTACAAATACTTCATTTGTTTTAAAAATTCACAAAAAAGAATGCACCATTTACAAGCCTCCATTAAAGGAAAGATCCACTGTCCCCAAGATAGAACATTCTGCACAGCTTTATTCGAACACAATGCACAAACTGGACATTGTCGGTGATATTGAATGTATTTCGTTTCTCCTATGTTTAAGGACAATAATTTGGTTTCTTGAAAAACATATTTACTTTTGTTTTTAAAAATAAATATACATATACTCGTATATAAGTATGAAATCTTCAGGTGCGACATTTATAGCAAATTTTTAAATTTTTGTTCTGAATGATTTGGAGCTTTTTTTAAAAAAAAATTTTAAATTGAATTTAGACCGCCTATTTAAGCATGGGCTTCAAAGCATGTCTACACATTTTAGCTTTATCATCACGAATGCAATCGAAGTGATGTTTCCTATATAGTATAATAAGTAGATATTAATATCATCCTTAATAGGTATGATGTTTTTACTACCGTAGACCGCGGCATTCCCGCAGTAATTGGGTTTTCACTAGAAAATTTGCCATCGACATATAGGAAAAGTTAACGCTTTTGAAAAAACTTTAAATAATTCTCTGAAAATATATTAGAACACTAAAAGCATTGAGCTTGAATCGTATTCCATCGTGTCAGATGGTATCAAAAGTCTTTTCGATATCAGGTAAAATAACACCAGTAATCTTGGATCTATTTTGCTGTTTTCAACATAATGAAAAACTCGCATTTTATGTTGTACCGCAGAGTGTTCCTTACTAGAATTGTGCCGCTCAGTTCCGAGCTAGCTCAATTGAACGATTCAGTAAAATTTTATTTATTTAAATTCACCTATGGAAAATAATCCTTACAGGCTAAAAAATATACTAATTAAATAAAATATTAAATATAACAAATATGCTAATTAAATAAAACATTAAATAAATCCTTATTTTCTAATAACAAATTAAAATCATTAACAGACAATGAAAAGTCTAAGACAATAATATTAGAAATCTTATTTATATTATTCAAAACTCTTAACAAAGGTTCACGTATTCCATAATTAGTAACATGAGTGGATACATAAAATTGGTTATTGGATCTAAGGTGTTTAAAAGGTACAAAAAATTTTATCAAACTTAATAGGTATTCACAATCGATAAAACCATTAATTAAATTATAGACAATCCTAACGGAATGAATAGTACGTCGTACATAAAGTGGCTTTAAGCCCAAAAGAAAACAACGAGCATTATATGTAGTCGATACCAACATTGTAAGATCATTACGAAGTGCGAATTTAACAAATTTCTTTTGAATCCTTTCAATTCTATCAGTATGTACATTATAAAAAGGGTTCCAAACAAAAGAACAATACTCTAACTTCGATCGAACAAAAGCAGTGTATAAAATTTTTAATGTCATGGGATCCGAAAAGTTCCGGCTGTTTCTTCTTATAAATGCACAAGCAGAATAAGCTCTAGGTATAATATAATCAAGATGTGCATTAAAGTTAAGTTCACAATCCAAAACAATGCCAAGATCTAGCACTTGGTTAACAACTTTCAAGTTAAAGTTGCTTAACTTGTACTGGGATGCTATTACATTACGAATACCAGACCTATGAAAGCTCATTTGAAAACATTTATCCACATTCAAAGGTAAATTATTAATACTGCACCAATAGAATATTTCATCTATGCAAAGCTGAAGAGCGTTGACATCATTGTCAGAAGTAATTTCCTTATAAAGTTTCAAGTCATCAGCATACAATAAAAATTGTGAACTAGCACAATAACTACCAATGTCATTAATAAAAATTATAAACAATAACGGGCCTAATATACTACCTTGTGGCACACCTGAGGTTGAAGTATATGGCGAGGACACAAAATTTTCTAAAACAACAGTGTATTTTCTATTCGACAAATAGGACATCAACCAATTAAGAAACTTGCCATAAAAACCAATTTTACTTAATTTAAGGTACAGTATATTATGTGCAACCTTATCAAACGCTTTACACAGATCCATAAAAATTGCATCAACTTGGTTATGTTTTTCAAAAACAGATATACAGAAGTGATTAAAGACAGCACAATTTGTAGTGGTAGAACGACCAGGAAAGAAGCCATGCTGCTCAACACAAATGTAACGCTTTAGTGCAAACAACATCTTTTCCTTAATTGCATACTCAAAAATTTTTGAAATATTAGACAATTTCGAAATTGGACGATAGTTAATAACGTTCGATTTATCACCAGTTTTGAAGACAGGGGTAATCGAAGCAATTTTCCATCTATCAATAAAACATCCTTCATCCAACGATTTATTAAAAAGGTACAGTAAAGGTATACTTAAACTTTCAGTCAGATTCTTTATAAAAAATGAACTCAAACCATCGATGTCAATACCAAAAGAATTCTTAATATTTCTTATGCTATTTACGATATCGTTAAGTGTTAATTGAACATAACCGAAGTCAACAATAGGCTCTATACATCTTAAAACATTAGGATCTACAGAGTCATTTACAGCCTGAAAATTAGACTGAAAAAACAACGAAAATGCATTTACAATGTCATTACCAGAGCTTAAGGTATTACCATTAAGATACATGACAGATGGATATCCAGAACTAGACTTTTTTGATCTTATGAAATTCCAGAATCGTTTAGGATTGTATTTAATAGAAGATTCATAATTTAATATATATTGATTATATAAAAACTTATCAAGAAAATTAAATTCACGCATATAATGTTCATAGAGTGTTTTGTAATGTAAATCACCAGTTTGATTAAAATTTTTAAAATTTTTGTTTCTAAGATTTTTTAGCTTTTTTAAACCCTTAGTGTACCATGGAAGTTTGTGAACCTTTGGTGGCAAAAGAGGAACGAAACGATCAATGAGATTATTTAAAGTATTAGTAAATATGTTATAACAATATGCCATATCCTTAGCATCAAATAGATTATTCCAACTTATAGATTTAATTTCCGCATTCAAATTAACATAATCACAATCATTAAAATTATAAATATTATTATCGGTTTTACAAATAGAAATAAATTCAAAATGAGATAGTACAAAAATTAAAGGGATGTGATGCATGTCAGGTATACACATAGGAAAAGGACAAACAGATAACGAGTATTTAATCGCTTCAGGAACAAATATTAAATCCAAAATGCGGTTTAATTTATTTGTGAAAGAATTGATTTGTACTTTGTAAAGTAAGCGAAGTGGGCGCCCTTTGAAAATGTCCATTTCAACTCAGAAATAAATAACATAAAAAATCGGGGGCAAGAGACTGTATTCAAACGGAGCTTTGCTGATACCTGGGCACCTCAGCAAATAGACTACGCCCCCTCCACGTTATCGGGGGCTATGACGTGGAGGAGATCGCTTTCCCCTACACTCGTGGGACCAAATTATGCTAAACAATCCCAAACAACACAAAAACGAAGAAATGACAATGACGACAATGGACATAAAAACGGACAACGGAACAGAAAATCGGACAAGGACAGCGATACAAAAAAGAGAAGAAGAGGTGGTAACACCCGGGGGGGACTTAAGGTCAACCCAGCCTTCAGAGACAGGTGGGAACATCAAATCTGACTCTCGAAACTTAAACCAGTCAGGTAGAGATCCTTCGGAGGATCTAGACAGACTGGTAGATGAGGTGAGCGACAAAATCGCGAACCTAAATACTAGGAAAAAGCGGCTCTCTGGGGTCAAAGGCGAAAACTTGCCAAGAAGAACCAGGCAGCAGCTAAAAATGCGCAAGACGCCCTAAAGGAATCATCGGAGACTCCTTCCACCTCGGTAGAGACTGGTAAGAGGATCCGATCTCCAGAAGGGCTGAACATTGCGGAGCCGAAGCATAAGAAAAGGTGCTCCTTGTCGACCAGTAAGTCGCCACAATCGGGCATCTCCCTTCTTAAAGGAGTCTCCAGGAAGAATCCTTCTAGTAAGAGGGTCAAAGGTGCAGCACTTACAGAGAAGGCGGGCATGTCGGCGAAATCTTCCGCGGAAGCAGAGAACGCCAAAAAACGGAATCTCTTCACGCGTAAGAGGAAGCTAGACACAACCAAGGAAAAAGAGCCGCCATTTTACGCTAAAGTAGCCAGGAGGCAAAACAGGGACAATCTCTGCTACGCGGTCATTGACACCTCACGTCCGACTGGCAAAATACCAGAAAATCAACAGCAAGTGGTTGAGGATCTGGTAAATAACGCGATATTGTAATACGTTATGGCTTCCGATAACGGATTTCCAATGCAAATAAACAGCTGCGAGTTTCCTTAAGAAGTTGGTAGAAAGAATCCCTCCGCCATGGAACTGGTGGAAGGGAGGTTATTGGCAGACAAAACAAAGAAGTGGCAGTAGAGAAATGGGAGGTGTTCCAGAGAGGAGGACCAAAATAGAACTCGGCATCGACCAAGGATCTATTCCCAGCCTTTCCAAATCTGAAGGGAAGGTGTTATTTGTGTCAAAAGCTGTCTATTTTAAAATAGGCAAGTCCTGTATCGGCAGCCAAGGGAAAACCACCGCCATCAACGACAGGACAAGTACAGCACAGCACCTCCACCGGAGCGAGACGGCAACTCACGCTTTCATGGAGAAAATTAACAAAGGTAAGATACATGTGGCATTAATACAAGAACCCTGGACGACAAAAAACAGGGTTAATGGATTAAACCATGTAAAATGCCAATTATTTTATGCTAAAAGAGGGAATCGTCCGAGGACCTGTATTCTGAGTCACAAAAATTTGTGCTTTCTTTTATCCACAGAGTTGTCAACAGCAGACGCAGCAGCACTACGACCAACGTCGGAATTACAACACTTGGTAGAAGATTGTAGAATAAAAAGTAGGAAAGTACTAATCGGATGCGATACTAATTCGCATCATATTGCATGGGGTAGTACTAACATTAATAAAAGGGCACAGGCTCTTTTAGAATTTCTGAATACTAACGATCTATTAACTGTTCATACTGGGAATACGCCTACCTTTATTAATAGAATTAGAGCGGAGGTATTAGATTTAACTATATGTTCTGGAAACGTAATTGATGAAATTGAATGGAGGGTTCTGAATGAGCACTCATTCTTAGATCATCGTTATATTATGTTTAAAATTGCAAGGCAACCACCGGAACAATGCTTAAACTGATTGGGCAAAATTCGAAAGGTCACTTGATTCTCATTTAGGGCAGGTTTCTTTCAATCGCATAGAAAGAGAGGACATAGACAGTAAAGTCAAAATCATTACGGACGCTTTAGTAGAGTCGTTTCAAGAGAGTTGCCCACTTCGGGAAAGAAATCCCCATACGAGAAACCCTGGATTACAGGGGAGATTCGGGCAATGGGGAGGGAAGTCCGCCGACTCTATAGCAGAGCGAAACATAAAAGATTACCAGTATATTGGGAGGATTATCGTGATAAACTCCGAAATTACAACAGGAGAATAAGAACAGCTAAACGTACATCCTGGAGGCTTTTCTGTGAATAGGTGGACAGTGTAAGCGATGTCTATAAAACTAAAAAATTTTTGTCAAAAGCCCACATGCTGGATGATGGGAGAAGTGGTGAACATGAGGTGGCTATTATCAGCGATAGGATGGTAATGGAAGCAATAAAAAGCTTTTCTCCATTTAAGGCTGCGGGTCCGGATGGTATCTTTCCGGCGCTCCTGCAGAAGGGGATGAATTTAGTTTCGACACATCTTGCAGGAATTTATAATGCATGCCTAATACACGCATATATTCCAGTAGGCTGGCAGGAAGCGAGGGTAGTGTTTATCCCCAAACCTAGCAAGCCAAATTATTCTTCGCCAAAGGCTTATAGGCCAAGAAGCCTAACTTCCTTCTTGCTGAAAACCATGGAGAGGATAATCGACGACATGGTTAAAGGCAGGATCGCAGGCCATATGCTGAGGTTCAGACAACACACATATGTCAAAGGTATATCAGGGGACACTGCATTGCATAATGTGGTGTACTTTATAGAAAAGTCACTTAATGAAAAGATGTACATACTCGCTGTTTGCATTGATATTAAGGGGGCTTTCAACAACGTGCATACCGACACACTTATCCATTCTCTAGACCAGTTAATGTCAACCGGGCGATACGCGTCTGGATTGGCAATATGCTAAGGAACAGATGGATTAATTGTGAAGCGCACAATGTAAGTATAAGAAAAAGGTTGCAATGTGGAACTCCATAAGGTGGGATTTTATCATCCCTTCTATGGACCACAACAATACATACCCTTATTAGGACTCTGACTGGTGGGGAATTCGAGACAGTCTGCTAAGCAGATGACGTCATGATACTTCTGAAAGGAAGGGATCCAAATCATTTGTGCAGGAAGCGCGAGGAGGCATTAACAACTGGGCTCAACCAAGAGGGTTGAACGTTAACCCGTTAAAAAAATTAAATTGGCCTATTTACAAGAAAGACGAGGATAGCTCCATATGATGAGCCGCGCTTTCTTGAAAGGACCATAAATATTTCCGACAGGGTGAAGATCTAGGAGTCATTCTCGATTGGAAATTAAAATAGAACTTCCACATAAACGAAAGAGTCAAAGAGGCTCATATATGATGGTCAATCTGTAAACGGGCCATAGGCACAAGATGGGGGCTGAATCCAGAGATGACACACTGGCTTTATAGTAGCGTTATCAGGCCGACTATGACCTACGCTTCTATTGTGCGCTGGACATCGATGGAATATAAATGCGACATCAAAACAATACAGAAAGTTCAGAGAACGTGCTGTCTTGGTATAAGTGGGGAATTCGAAACGACAGCAACAGGGGCGATGGAAACAATATTATCCATCCAGCCAATCGAAATTCGTATAAAATACGAAGCGGCTCTCACAGCAAAATGAATAAAGATGATGGGTGAGTGGATCGATCAGGAACACGAAGCGTATCATCAACGAATCTTTATGGCCTAGGAGAGTACATACCGGAAAATGTCGAAAATGACCGCATACCGGAGACTAGACTAGAGGCCAACTGCAAAACATTGATCGCCGACATCCATTCCTGGTGGACCGACCCTTGGAACCAGATCCCCATGGGGCTTCATTCTTACACGGATGGATCAAGGTCGAGAGGGAAAACGGGACTTGGTGTTTATATAGAAAACACCACGGAACTGTTTTTCCGCCTGCCGTACTATTGCACGGTTTTGCAGGCGGAAGTTGGGCGATAACGGAGTGTGTCAGGGAATTCAATGTAATGAGGAGGTCAGGACTTGTGAATATATTCACAGATAGTCAGATGGCCATCAGAGCAATCTCAGCGGAACGCACTAAATCACGTACAGTTTGGGATTGCAAAAACGCTATTAACAGTTACTCGACACATGGTGAACTGCGCATCATATGAGTGCGAGGACGCGTGGGGATAACTGGAAATGAGAGGGCAACCTCTCTTGCTTCTAGGGCAAAAGAGTTAGGTAATATAAGCTTGGAATGCGCGAAACCTTTCGATGCAGTTAAATTCGAGCTAAAGACTTGGGCACATAGGGCCCATTTAACTCTCTGGAATAACGGAACCATGGGAATTGATACAAAAATTCTATGGGGAGATCCAGACGAGAGAAGAACGAGGGAGCTGCTAAGACTTATCAAGCCCGAACTAAGTAGAATAATGGGAGTTGTCATAGGGCACTCTCAACTACGGGCACATCTTAAACGCATGGGAATAGCGGGAGGAGATGAATGTAGAGCATGTGGGGAGGAGAGCGAAACATTGGAACACTATTTGTGCCAATGCCCCGCCTTTTCACAAATAAGGTCCCGATATCTTGGGAGTGACATCTTACCGGACATAAGAAGATTACGGGGAATATGCTGGAAGAAATTAAGGAACTTTGTGAGTGACACGGAGTTTCTATAGACCTTTGGGTCAATATGTTATGGTTAAACCCAAGGGAGCGCACAACAAGCTTTCACTGGCTTAAGTGTATGTCGTACAACATGGGCTACTATACCCCTACTATCAACCTAACCTAACCTAACCTATATGTATACTTTAAAACAAGCTCAACTCATGGTGATCGATCACCATAAAAAAATCAATAGTGTCCAAAGAATGAAAATAACGAGAAAGAAGATAGAAGAATACATTAATCTGCTTGAAAATAGAATAGCATTATACTCAAGATTGCCGGAAAGAAAAAAAATATAAGATCACTTGAGACAGTTCCTGTGGGAACTGACCGACCACAGCAACGTTCACATAAAGTACAACGAGGAAGCAAATATATACCTATAAGGCACATAATATAAGCAGTAACAATGTATAAATTGGGAGCAGTAATAATTATAGTGTAAAAAACATAGTATTAGATGAATAATTGTGTCCAGTGATCAGAAGGAAAGCCACATTTATGCAAAGTCTACGAGAATTGTCTTCATTCCGTTCTACATTCCCAGTCCATTTAAGGCATAAAGGTTCAGAAGTGCCGGAAAGATTTAGTTCATTGGCGATTTGTTCATCTATCAAACTCGTTGAAGAACCGTCATCAATAAACGCAAATGTTTCTATAAATTTGTTGTCATTGCCATAGATTGTTATCGGAATAATTTTAAACAAATTATTACACCCCGTGTGCGTGTTACAGCTCTGTGTTTCGTTATTTTGAATTGAAACATTGTTTTTATCAACATTTGACGTTTTCCTTTTATCAACTTTTTCTATTTGTTTGTGCAAAAGATAATGGTGTTTAAATTGACAATTGTCAACACCACAAACATTGTTGCTGCTGCATTTGCCAAAATGTTTACGTAAACATTGTTTACAGAGATTATTATATCTCACGATATTCCATTTATTTGTTCTATCTTCCTTTTTAAATTTCTCACAACTAGCAACATTGTTGCAGGCACCACTGCATACAATACATTTTTTTTACTTTGTTCAGAGTGAGTATGTATATAAACATTTTTCTGCCTATTGCGTAAGGGAGGCTCTGTAGCAGAGGTAGAACTGCTGTCAACATTTACGCTGCTGGCAGAAATACCAATATCAAAAATCCATGCCGAAAATTCTGCCAAGTTGACGTTTTTATTTTGTTTCGATAAATTCAATTTGTGTGTTCCCCAATTAATCTGGAAATATGAAGGCAATTTAGAAATTAAATCCTGTATCAATGACGGATTATTGAGTTCATCGAGAAGATCACAGGCTTCTATTGTGGCTTGGAGGCCTTTAACCTGTACGGCAAATGAGGTAATTGTTTCCAGTTTGTTAACATTAACTGTTGGTAATGATCGTATTTTTTGTTCCAGTGAATGGAGGATCTTTTCTGGTTGTCCGTACAGTAGTTTAAGTGTTGAAATTGCTGCCGGAACACACGACGGATGGATTAAAATGTGTTGTACAGACTTCAAAGCGTCTCCGCGCAGAGCTTTTAGGCGAATCAAGTTCTCGGCATCCGTTAACCCACATATTTCCGTGGACCAATCGAATGCGGAGCTGAAAAGAGGCCATTCTTCCGGATTGCCAGTAAAGAATGGAAGATCTTTGGGAATAGTTTGTCTCGATGTTAATTGTTGATGGGTGAGGTTTGAGGCTGCGGCATTGTGAGGAATAGACGAAGACGATGGACGAAAAGTGTAATTAGCAGGTACTCCTAAAGAACGGTTGGGTGGTACAGCTGTTGTTTGTGTTGTTGTAATTGGTGATTTATTAATAAATGTGGTTGCATAATTATATGATGTTGAATTTAAATAAGCACGTGATACTTTATTTTGAGAGTTTGTACTTGTTGAGTTTATTGGCAAATTATTTTGAAAATATTGTGTTGTTACTTGACTTTGGCTTGACATTGAAACTGCAAAAGTTAAATCATTATTTTCACTGTTAAGCGGTGGTACACAAGGTTCGACTGTTTTTGATAAGTTTTGTGGATTGGGTTGATTTTGAAGCCATTCGTGTATGGAGTTGATATCTACCGAGCTACCATCATCGATTTCTTCCTCTTCCTGTTGCAACAATTGATACTTTTGTTTTAAGAACTCGGTGTCTCTTTCTTTAGCGAGCTGCCTTTCTTCTTCGAGACGCTGAAGTTCTAAATTCTTCCTTCGGATAGTTGAGCCTTTTGAAATACTGGAGGCTTTGCTACGCTGACTTCGTACAGATTTTTATGAGCCTGGAGGTTGAGTTCTGTTGAAACTTAGAGCTTGAGTTTTGCTAGCGCAACTAGCGCATGTAAAGGTTTCTTTATTATTATTTGCATTAACACAATTTAGAATAACCTTCGAGAGGACAGTAGGGGACTTAGCTCAAAGACTTAGGGCATTAGAAGCCCCAGCTCCAGTAGAGGAGTAAAAACCGGTAGAAATCCGTCCAGGTAGGGAGTGTAATAAATCGCTTGATTTAATTAAATCATTACCATATTTTGGCGGTGAGCAAATTCGTAACGTTTGGCGACAGGCTGTGTTTTCTGCCTACGAACTATTTGAAGTGCATGAAGGTAGTTCAAAACACTACCAAGCGGTAGCAATATTGAGGAACAAGATTGTCGGTTCAGCACATCAAATTTTATCATCGTTCAACACGGTTTTAAATTTTAAGCCTATAATAGCGCGTTTAGATTTCACTTATGCGGATAAAAGGCCAGTATATCTCATAGAGCATAGGCGGAATAAAACAAAGTTGCGTAATTACTCTTTTTTTATAGCAACCTTAAAGTTAAAAACAATAATTTCTGCTTTGTCAACAACAATGGTTAATGAACTTTAAAACGGAAATTAAGTAATATTTTTAATAATAATAATTAAATAATAAAAAAATAAGTTATGTTGATGTAAATATCAATATTCTCCTCCGCGTAGACCAACGGTCACTGGTGACAAACGTTCATTAGGTTTGATATCTGCACTGTCGATAGTAACAGGTCGAAGTAAGGGAACTGGATGCGGTGTCGGTTGAACGATCTTATGATTTTTTCTTTTCTTATAGAATGAGTATAGCTTGACTATGATGGCTACTAAAATGATTAGAGAAATTAAAAGTGCAGTGTAACATACAGCGTGGTGATGTTGGCCTTGGTACCTGATTAGCTCTGGTAATCGTACAATGGTTGACCCATCAAGTTGATTTAGATGGGTTTCAAATTGATTGTTAGTATTAAAAATTCTTTTGGTTTCTTGTGGAGTGCTAATTTGATCAATGTACCTGATTTCAACACATGAAGTATGAAAGCAGTTTGATGCATTAAAGTGGCCTTGAATAGTGAGAAAGTTGTTTTTAATTGTGCAATTTGATTCTATTTGTGGTAGCAAAGATCCATTTAATTGGATTTTTCAATTGCGTCCATGTTGTGTTATCTATCAGCCGGTTACAGTTGGCTGTGTTTGATGTCTATTAGAGCATTATTTCTTATTGTTGGGACCGGAGTTATCTTCAGGAGTTCTAGGACTTGTTGATTCTTGCAACAATTTCTGTTAGTTGTTTTTGTGTGCTGAGTTCGTCTTTTTTAATTATATTAATAATGGAATCAATAATTGATGTTTGGTTTTTAAGTAATTCGAAGATATAGTCTGTTTCGACCTTCGCCCTTTTAATTGTGTCTGACATTTCCTTAGCATAGTCTGAGTCCAGTATTCCAGACAATGACCTTTCTACATTTTCTACAATGTTAAATGCACCCGTATTTACTCTACTAGTGGTGAATAGCTCTTTCTCTTCCAGCAACTCTTCTCTTACTTGATTGAAATTATTTATCAAAATATTGCATGTTGACTGATGTGTGATGAATGAAAAGTTTTTAGCTCGGACAAGAAAGGTGCTAGATCATAGTATACCACGAGTTTCCATTTAGCTGTTGCCAGTTTTACGCTTCCAATACCTTCAAAGTACAGCCCCGGGTCAGAATGAAAGTTGTTTATCTTTACGTGACTGCCCATAACAGCTGGAATGATAAGTATGGCTACGATCATGGTGAGTACGATTGAGTTAGTAATAGTCTTTGATTTTTTGGTGGATGGAGTATATTCCTCGTCAACAGGCATTGGGTGAATAGGGTTGGATAGTTCACTTGCAGGTAATTCCTGACGATGTTCTTACATCTGGTACCCGAACTTTACCATTATTGCCCTCGAGTGTTTGAAGAATTCTTTCAATGGGCCAACTCATAACCAGTAGATTTTCCTCTTTTATAATAAGCATCTGTCCTTCTTTCACGTTTTCAGATGATGATTTCCACTTCTGTCTTTCCTGAAATTGGTGTATGTACTCGGTTGATCAGCGTCTCAGAACCCATGTTTAAGTTGGGAGACGAGTATTCATCTCGTGGCGAAAGAATAATTTGGTTGCACTACTCTATTGTCCACTTGGGCTGCGACTGGTTCTCCAATTAAGAAGTGTCCTGGAGTCAATGCAGTTAGATCATTTGGATTAGGTGACATCGGAGTTAGCGGACAGGAGTTTAATATGGCTTCTGTTTCGATGATTACTGTTTCAAGCCCTTCGTGCGTTAGTGGAGCTGTTGAAACACTTGTAGTAAAAGTTGCTTAGCGGATTTTCTTCTAGTTGATTCCCTGTGCCAAGTAGCATTGTCTGAATATATGATATGGCATCGCCCTCGGCGTGATAGGAATCTTTTGAGAGCCCCAATGAATGCATCTGTTGTCAATTCAGTAACAACTTCCATGTAAACAGCCTTCGTAAGGAAATAACCATAAACAGCTATGTAAACTTTATGAGGTTTTTTACCCCTTATCTTGTAGTGAACCCAAAATGGTCCGCAGTAATCAACACCAAATTTAATAAATGGGCGTGATGGGGTGACCCTGCTTGCTGGTAGATCCCCCATCATTTAGAAAATAATTTAGGTTTTGCTCTTGTACATCCTACACAATTTCGGACTATATTTCTTGCCATCGATTTACTCTTGATGATCCAATACTGTTGTCTGGATATAGCTAATAATGATTGTGGGCCACAATGATAGTTTTTTTCATGCAACATTGTGGGTATGAGTTTTGAAATCGAGTCGTTATAGGGTAGAGGTATGGGATGTTTTGCATCATATGATAGATTAGAAGCTTCTAATCTTCCTCCGACCCGTAAAATGTTATACTCATCTAAGAATGGAGATAAGCTGATAATTATGCTGGATTTGTCTACTTGGTTTTCTCTCTTTAATTCAGGTATCTCCTTCTTAAAGTCGGAGATCTGAACTATTCGAATAATTATAAACCACGACTCATCCAGTTCTTTAGGGCTCAGCGAAATGTGTTTTGGTCGAAATTCATTTTGCGTTTTTGAATTGTTTATCCAAAACCTATATATATATGTATAGTGGTTAATTCCGTATATAAGACTACCGTCGTTTGATACCATATTTGCTGTAAAAGAAGCCACTTTTTTTCTTATGCATTAAACATATTCGAGACAGCAGGCTACCGACTACAACCTGTGAAAAATAGAATACATGTGTATATATGAAAATGATTATTTTGAAGACGGCACGGCAGGTTGTTGTCTGTGCTGCTTTTGTCGTTGTAGTCAAATTAAACTAATTTCTATTTTTGTTGGCTACAAAACAAAAACAGTGTTGACAATATTATAAAATATGTAAAGCAAATTACCGATTTGAAATATTTTTTATTGCAAAATAAAAAAGAAAATTCCAAAATTTATATGTTATAATATATATGCATCCAGAATTTTTAAATAAATAAATTAATTTGTTTAATTGTGTTGTTTTTCTTTCTTGGCCAATTTAGATTTGATTTGCGTTAGATCCTTGTTTTTTCAGCTAATCAGGCCTGATGTGTTTTTATGACAATAAATTTCAAAAGTTATTTATTTCATATTTTCTCGGCGATTCGTGAATTTTTTTGTTCACTTTATCCAAGGATTCGTCTGTTTTATTAAAATAATTAAAACATCAAGATTTTACAATTTTTTATAATTTATAATCTCTTTTATTTTATATATCATATTGACGAGCCAAAAATACCAACATTGTTGAAGATTAAAAAAATCACATGTAGTAGCCCTTTTTAACATAAAAATTAATTAGTAACATTTATTAAAGATGTAAGGAAAAGAAAACTATCCTGAACAAGAACTTTTAAAAATTAAAAGCGCTAATATGCACCACTGAATTGTTCCAACAGTTGTTTACCATGTAGCTGCCGCTTTCAAAATAATTAAGTAGTAGGTTACATTTGTAGACAACGACATTTGTAGTCGGTGTTTGTGTAGCCCGCTGTCTCGAATGTGTTTATAGCATTAATGTCATTGCCACCTTCTTGCGGTACGTATTTTGATGGCCATGGCTTCTCTCTTCCATGAAGGAAAATTGGTCCATATAGCCATAAGCTACATGCTGGCAGATCTACTGCATGAAGTCCTCTGGATAGTACATCGGCAGGATTGTATTTTGATCGCACATGGCGCCATTGTTCGGCTAGAGTTAGTGACTGAATTGTTGATACTCTGTTGGCGACAAAGGTTTTGTATGAAGGTGATTGCGCGTATATTCATGATAATATTATTTCTGAATCAGTCCATAGAAATGTAGCTTGGTTTTGAAACTTCAAGTCAATCTTTAGTCTGTGAGCAAGCTGTGCTGCTAGAACTGCTGCTTTAATTGTGCAACTCTTGATCTTGCACAGAGGATTCGCACGAATACCTGCCCATTCAAAGGCCTTCTCAGATGCATCTGCGAATACGTGCAATTGTGTTTTTACTAGATTTTCACCTTGGAAAATGTGTCGTGCTATCGTAAAATTATTAAAATTTTCTAGATCGTCTCTAAATGTGGTCTAAATGCACATAGATCATTAGTTAATGGTTCATCCCAGTCTAATTCATGATGCTAAAGATGTTGAATAAATATATTGGCCTTAACAATCACAGGAGCTAACAAACCGAGAGGTTCAAATAGTTTTGCGAGGTAAGAAGTTACTGTTCGTTTCGAGATTTGCTGATGTTGGGTTAATTTGACCTTAACGCAAAAGTGATTGCTTTTACGTAACCAATATAATCCTAAGGTTTTTGTTAGTACTGTTAGTACTGTTATTATCGAAATCTAAGTTAGCCTCTTGGTCACCGATTGGAATATTTTTAATTATATCCATATTTTTTTCAACATAATGATGAGTTCTTTTTGCATCTGCACTGCTATGTTGAGGCTGTCTGAACCTCCAACGCCGTCGTCTACATAGAAGTTGTCTTTCAGCATCTGAATACTATACGAAAACTTGATAGAATTCTCATTAGCTATTTTTTTGCAGACATCCTGTTGCCAGGTAAGGTGCTGCACGTGTCCCATATGTTACTGTGGTGAGTTTGTAATAGGCTAGTGGCGATGATTCAGCTTCCATCCACATAATAAGTTGATATTGATGATCGTTTGGGTTGATTAGTATTTGCCTATATATTTTTTTCAATATCGGTTGTAAAAACGAACCTTGGAAATCGAAACCGAATTAAAATGGAAAATAGTTCACTTTGCACCACCGGGCCAGTATACATTAAGTCATTTAATGAATATCCAGTTGTTATTTTTGCTGATGCGTCAAACACCAATATATCAGCGGCCAACCACAAACTACAAGCGCCTAATCACAGACAACGTTGCATCACAACCCACAAGCAGCTTACTACAACTCTCAATTAACCTCTAAAGGGCATCAACAAAGCAATATAGAAACCGCAGAGCAGCTTCTTCACCAACTTAAGGAGACCGGCGACCGTATCGCCACCATCATCCGCAACTTTACCAAGGACCCAGCTAGCCGCAAAAATCCAATGTATTACAAAGAACGATTGTCCCGGCTGACTACAGATTGGAAAGAATTCGATGAGGCAGATACCAAATTGCGGACTCTAAAGGATATGGATAGGGAAGATTAATACTTCACTGCAGACCGCTATACCCCCCGGGGGCACGGTTTATACATCTTGTCATGGTGGCTTGGTGTTGTGCTTCCCGGGGTATAGGGTTATCAAGTTTCCGGACCTAGGCCTTTTTGCTGATAACCCCTAAAAACTTGTATGTTGCTACCCAATCCCTGAATTAACAGGGCAACGGACCTAGGTAAATTAAAGGTGAAAGTGGGTTCGCTCGCTCATCCAGTAAGTGGGCAATATGGTTTTTGAGGCCCTATGCTCCTTATAGGATCGATGGGAACATATATATATATATATATATATATATATATATATATATATATATATATATATATATATATATATATATATATATATATATATATATATATATATATATATGGTTTTTCCAGACCTTGACCTTTTGCCAATTAGCCCTTGAACTTAATATGTTACTACCCAATCCCTGAAATAACACGGCAAGGGGCGTGCATATAAGAAATTTAAGGAAGTAGCTCTGCCCATGGTATAAGAAATACAAGGTAGTGCCACTTAAAATATTTTGACAAGTATTGGGTTTTTTGATATTAAATTTTTTTACAATTTTTTAGGAGGGCGTTGCCACATGTCGAAAACGGATAGAAATTCCCAGAAAGTTCAATAAAAATTGTGTAGTTTGAAATGAATAAAATTTTGTTGCTAATTAAACCCTCAATTTATAGAAAATCTAATTTTAAATATAATATTTATTTAAATGTATTTAAATGTATTTTAAATGTATTTCCTCCTTTCTGCAGGCATTCAACCACTCCTTACGTCTGAATGGCACTAACGGTACTTTGAAAAACAGTATACCGGAACCCCTGCAATTCGTTTTTGTGTTTTTGCAGGCTTGAAAGATGCAGCTCATATTTTATTTGTTTTTCCTTTTTTTATTTTTTCTTTTAAATTCGAAAATTGTTTTTTTTTTTATTTCAACTAAAATATTTTGAAAACTAACTTCAAAAAAGGAAAACTGGGAACATTTAAAACAAATACGGTAGCACTTTTTTAACAAAACCCATTACTTGTCAAATGGCAATGTGTCATAAAAAAAGAGAAAGTGATTCTACCTTGTATTCTTATACCATGGCCCTGCCTATGCTTGTCTGTGTAGAGGTGCTACAGATACCTCAGGTTTGCATGAGACCTAAAATCGGAGGTGTTTTTAACACGCGGCTGACCGAGTCCCATCTGATGACACGGGAACCAGTAGCCCTTAGGACTTGTCCTAGGCTGGTTATTGTTGAGGCCCCTTCTGGGATCACGTGGTGGTTGTGGGTAAATCCCAAAGATACACGGGAAGAGTTATGGGTCGGATGAGTGTGTCTGCAATATGGTGCTAGTGACCGATTGTAGATCTATTCAGGCCATATATCTCTAGGTGTTGTTGCTATTCGACAAAGCTGCCCTGATGGTTGCGGTTGGCGAAGCCCCAGGTGAGACGCGGGACAATATTTTGCCGCCGGGCCATTGGGGTAGTAGGAGGTTAGATAGCTCCAACACTCTAGCAAATTGTCTCTACATGGTTCTGAAGCCTGTACATATTTCGATACTCATTAAGTATCATCTTCAGGACAATTCTCTGTTTTTATAATAAAATTAATAAATTAACATTTATATGTATTTGTATGCTATTACTGGAGATGCTGGTGATCCCATTGGTAAACCTACTCGTTGTATATAAATTCTTCCATCTATTTGAAATTATCTATTATCGTCTATGCATAATTTTAAAATACGTAAAAATAATTCTTCATCCATTCTAGTATACTTTTCTAATAAAGTCCATTTTTCTTTTATAATATTAATAGCAAGATCAACTGGTATATTTGAAAATAAGGATCACCAGCATCTCCAGTAATAGCAGACATAGTTATGGAAGAATTACTTGATAGATGCATTGAGAAGATGGATATTAAACCAAAAATCATGATTACATATGTGGATGGTTTGTTTTGTATAATTTCAGAGGGTGCAGTAGATAGAATTTTAGAAACGTTGAATGGATTTAATCAATCTATTAAATTTACAGTTGAGAAAAAATGCGATTCAAGATTATCATATTTAGATACTTAGTGAAAAGTAACAAATAGTATTGCACAAAAAACTTATAAAAGAATGATCTATATATCAGGTATATCAGAACGTCCAAAGAGATCAGAATATGTGATAAAGAAAAATATAGAATGGCTTATAAAATGGATAACACATTAAACAAATTATTTAGTAGAACAAAAGATAGAATACATAAGTTAGAAAGGTCTAATGTTGTATAAAAAATACCGTGCGATGGTAATATTAGTAATAATTACTACTACAACAAAGAATAAGTTAAAAGTAAGAATTGCAGGACATAGGTCTGATCAAAAAAATAGAGCAAACAATTCACAGAGAACTGCATTGTCTTTACATTGTCATCAATGTAATCACTATCCGAACTTTGAAAATGTTTCAATATTAGACACTGAAACAAAGATATGAGAAGATATTTGTTAGAAATGCTTCACATCATTAATATTAGTAATTCAAAAGGGATTAATTTTAAGGCAGACACTGCAAATGTAGCGCACAGTTATAGACACTTGTTACACAAGAAGTAACACCTCATATTATCATTTTATAGTTGTAAATATGTATGTACTTATGTATGTTGGAGAACATTTATATAAATTATATGTCTACTCCTACATACATATTTATATATAATTTTTTTTGCTAATATGAATTTATTGTATCTTCAAACTGAACTAACAATAAGTTTTCAAATCTTAAATATAAATATATAATTATTAGGCCCAAGCAGTGTCTGACATAAACTTAGTGATAATAACTAATAATACATAAGAGTCGTATTAAGCGGAAAAATATTTCTAAAAAGTTTCATCTACAGTGTTGCGTATTAAAACCGTAGTATCCCCCTTTTTTAAGCGGATGTGTCCAGTAAAGTTCAAGATGTTACGAGCAAGTGGATTAGGATGGGACTCGAGTTTTGTCAAATATTTTCCAGCATATTTTGCAATTTCAGCGGTCACAAGTGGCATATTTGAAACACGATATAAAATGGAATTTTTGATGCACCATGGAGCTGATGTAATTATCCTTAAAATTTTGTTTTGCCTTCGTTGTATTCTCTCTACATTGGAAGCTGAAGCAGTGCCCCATAGCTGAATTCCGTAACACCATATCGGTTTCAAAAGCAACTTGTATATTAAAAGTTTACAACCTAGACTGAGGGTAGAATTTCTACCAATCAACCAATGTATCTGAGCTAATTTAAGTTTCAATTGTGTCAACTTAGAATCACTGTGGTGTTTCCATGTAAGCCGTCAATCAAGATGTATGCCAAGGTATTTCACATTTGAATGTTGAGGAACAAATTGATTGTTGATTCGAATGATGGAACAAGTGTCTCTTCTTAGAGTAAATGTGACATGAACACACTTTTGTGCATTTACTTTTATTCTCCATAACTTCAACCACAGTTCCAACAAGTTAATATGTTCCTGAAGATATAGGGATGCCTCGTGGGGCTTTTCATGCATACTAAGGCAGGCTGCATCATCGGCAAATGTAGAAGTGAAGATATTACTGCTCAGAGGCATATCGCAGGTATAAATCAAATACAAAACGAGCCCCAGTATATTCCCCTGTGGCACCCTAGATGAGATAGTTTCGGGCACACTCATGAAGTCTCCTTCCACGACAGTCCCACCATTTATGAAATGCCTGAGAAACATCAATAAAGAGGGAAGAACAATACTTCTTTTCTTCAAATGTTCTTCTTATGAAATGAACCAATCTATGAGTTTGTTCAGTGATGCTATGCTGACTTCTAAAACCAAATTGACGGTCCGATATGCACCCATTATCAGCTAGAATTGGGGACAATTTTGTCATGAGCAGTTTTTCGAAGAGTTTTGAAATTGTTGACAGCAAACTTATTGGCCTATATGACGCAGCCTTGGTAAGATCTTTGGCCGCCTTGGGTATCATGGAAAGTTTCCAGCTGTGTGGATAATACTCCAGTCGTAAAATGCCATTAAAAATAAATAACAGGATTCTAATAGCAATACGAGGCAACTTCATAAGCATCTTGTTACTAATTCCATCAATACCCGGGGCCTTCTTTAGGTTGGTTTCAGCAATTAGTTTTTGTACATCAGGCATTTTAAACTTTATGGGCCGAGGGGGCATACTACACTCGGTAAATCAACAGCACCAGTATATGTGTTTGGGGTAAATAGGTATTTTAAATGCCCAGCAAATATGTTACCTTTTTCAGTATTAGTTCTTGCCCAATCTCCGGTAGAAGTTCGCAGTGGTGGTTTAGACTCAACGGGTGTTTTAAATTTTTTAGCAGCGCGCCACAAGGAGTAATTAGATGCTGCTGTGGCATCGAGACCTTCCAGATAGTTTTTAAGAGAAGCATATATTTCAGATGTAAGTAATTCTTGGAGTCGTTTAGTGCATTCTTTAAGTCTATTTTTATGTTGGGGTGATATGTGTTGTTGCCATTCCCTTCTAGCTCTTCTTTTGTCACATACGAGATGTTCAATATCTGCAGAATAAATTCTATTAAACCCAGTCTGCGGATGGGAGGTAGTGGCATGTTTAGCAGCCTGTCTAATAGTTTCCGTAAGATTGGCGATGTTAAATTCAATATCATCGGAAGTTCATAGCTTGATGTTCTCCGTACAATGACTACTGAGATATTTTTTGAACCCCAGCCAATTAACATGATTTATCATCTTCACATGTGGATGAGGTAAGTCACTTCTTAGTGGGCTACAAATTGTAACAATCGTGGGAGAGTGATCGGAGGAGAGATCATGAGAAGCTTCAACATGAATTAAATCCTAGATATATTTTTCATGACGCCAAAATCTATAACATCCGGAATTTTTTTGTACGTCAGTAGGCCAGTAAGTGGGCTCCCCGCTCGAAATGACGTACAAGCCCATTTTTGAAACTGTGTTGAACAATGCTCGACCTCTAGGTGTAATAAGACGCGATCCCCAGAACGTATGTTTTGCATTGTAGTCCCCAGCTGCTACGAAACAAGGTCCAAGAGTTTTGTAAAAATCCTCGTATTGATCCTCAGTGATTGAAAATCTGGGAGGGGAGTAAATTGATGATATCACGAAAATTGTGCAAAAATTTTCGACGCAAATATTTGTTGCTTGTAGATGGTCTTCACAATTGTTTTCAAGAATATAGTGCTTAAGTCTTGACTTTATTAGAATTGGTGATCCTCCGCATGCTCTTCCTCTCGGGTCCTTTGTATCATATAAGGTGTAGCCACTCATTTTAAAAAGGCTTCTCGAAGTCAAATGAGTCTCAGATACCAACATTATATCAATATTTTTCACCGTGAGGAAGTACTCGAGTTCGTTTCTATGTTGGCGAATGCCGTTTGCGTTCCAGAAACATACATAACTTAAACGTGTTCATGGCTTGTTAATTAATGCTAGAAGCAAAGTGTTCTGCATTCGCAGCATTTCTTGCATCATACTTGTCATATTTTTTGTAAAATTGTTTATAGTTTGCACCAGATTATCAATAGTAGCTTCAAGGCGATTGAAATTAAAGCTTGCGTTTGCATTTGTTGTGTTATTTGGTGGCGACACTTTTTGCATTGAAACAGAGTTGATCTTCACAGCGTATTCATGCGATACTTGTGTAGAGATTGGTTGGGCCATAGGAAGACAAGTAGCAGTGTACGTATTTCCTGTTTGCGCTGGGGTTACTTTAGGCTTTTGAATCATAGCCTGTTTAACGAAAGAGTATACAGGACATCCTCTGTAGTTAGCAGTGTGATTACCTCCACAATTACTGCACTTTTTTTCCCTCTGATCTTTCGATTTATTGCAAATGGCAGTCTCGTGCAATTCACCGCACACAACGCAAACATTAGGTAATTTGCAATAAGTTTTCGTATGGCCATATTCTTGACAATTATGGCACTGTACGCGTCCTGAACGCTTGTTTGGTTCTTCAACTGTGATTTTCCGGTATAAGAGATATTTTAGGTTATAAATTGGATAGGTCTAATTTTTCTTCAATTTTATATCATCTGGCTCCAGTTCAACGCGAAATAAAGGTTGGGGTGTCTGCTCCCTGTTTATTATGTTAGAGACGTTTTTTTACCTTAAATCCTTGGATGGTGAGAGCATCTTTTATTTCCTCAGGAACAACATAAAAATCTATGCCCTTAATCTGTAGGCCTTTAGCACTCTTAAGCTGGAAAGTGTAGAAACTTGTTTTATTTTTCTCAAATTCAGTAACAATTTTGCGGAAGTCTTTTTCGTCATATATTTGAACTTTTGTTTCGTCGATGTTACCACGTTTTATTGGAACAATGTGGAATGCCTTTTCACCAATGACCGAGATTAGTTTTTTTATAAGTGTGTTAGAATTTTTTCGCCTAAGATAGATTAGTGGTGGTTTCGAGGTTTTTTTCAAGGATTCTGCGGGTTTGTTGCTGTCATCTTGCAATATTTTCCAACGGTTTTGACGGTTAGCTGCGTCGATATCCCTGAATATCTTGGGAACAGATGAGATCTTTGAAGAATTTGGGCTTCGCCCGCGCTTTACCACTGTGATATATCTGTGCATTCCGACAGGCACCTTAGGTTTCTGACTACTGTTATCTGTAGTGATAACTTGGTTAAGTGATGAGCACGAGCCCGGAGCGGATAATGGCGCTGACTTAAATAAAGATGAACTAGGCAATGGTAATGTTACCGAATCACCACTTGGCATCGGAGTAAGCGAAGTGGATCGCTCGCGTAAAATTGGCTTTGCCGTTAGAAAAAGACTATCATCCGATTTTTTGTTTTTATTGTGTGTATAAAGAATATCAGAACTCACAGTAAAATAGGCATTTCTGCCGTTAGAACTCAATTCACAATTGTTTGTTTTTGAGGTACTCATGCAGAGTATGCCTCAGTCACTTTGTTTACGGTTTTTTTTTTCAGATTATATGAAAAATGTTATTAATGCAAATTTAATAATATCAGTACTTACTACGAATCAGTACTTATTACGAATATTTTTTTTTTTTTATTTTGTTAATGTAACAAAGAACTCCGCTAACACGTCCGTTTACTACGAAGGTTCAACACGAATGTATTTACATGTTTCTAAATAATTATTTTTATTGTTTATATGTATTTGTTTTAAAAAAAAATACTTATTATTATGTACATGTGTGTATATTTTTTCATATATGACACATAAACAATTTTCGCTTTCTTTAATTTTTTGAAATGTTATTTTATTCATTTTATTATAAAAAAGAGAATTGTCCTGAGGATGATACTCAATTAGTATCGGAATATCGACAGTTTTTGAATAAAATTATTTAACAAAAAATAAGACCTCAAGCTTGATTATAATATTAAACAAATTATAAAGAAGGTCAAAAAATATAGATATATTTTTTTAATATCGGTTGTAAAAACGAACCTTGGCAATGGGAAAAGAATTAAAATGGAAAATAGTTTATTTTGCACCACCGAGCCAGTATACATTAAGTCATTTAATGAATATCCAGTTGACGTTTTTGCTGATGCGTCAAACACTACCCGAAGCTTTGTTGTGGTGCTATCAGGTTTCAATACACAGTGGTGTGGAATAAAATATCTTGGATGTAGTGCGTCATCTAGGTGTACCCTTTGCATATGCCCAAGCTGCTAATATTCTCTCATGAATTGCGTATACTGGATTCGAATATTTTCATTCTTTTGGAGTCGTCGCTCCAAACCAACAAATCTGTTGTATATCATGGCATGCGAATCACCCAATGATTTTGGGTTTTCCCGAAATGGAAAGCTTACGATGAAACGACCATCTGTGTTAGTTTAAGTATGATGAGTAAATTAAGCTTCATATTGGGCACCTGCTGGGGAGAAAGTCCTTTCATTTAGTCCTACTTCATCGAGTTTCCATAAGCTCTCGACTGCTTGTTCTAGTGAAGACTACTCAGCAAATACTGCACATATAGGTGGTGGTGAAGAGCTGTGAGAAACGGTTAGTCGTACAGGGCCGCCGTCAATCCAGCCAAGTAATGTGTTTTGTAGCGTTGGACCGCCATTAGTCAGTTTTATTGCCCCAGGCTGCATAAGACTAAAATAGAATAATAGAGCAAAACGTAAAAGATTACCAGTATATTGGGAGCATTATCGTGATAAACTCCGAAATTACAACAAGAGAATAAGAACTGCTAAACGTACATCCTGGAGGCTTTTCTGTGAACAGGTTGACAGTGTAAGCGATGTTTCTAAAATTAAAAATTTTTTGTCAAAAGCCCACATCCAGGCTGAATCATTAGTGGATGAAACGGGCAAGACAATTGAAATGCATGCCTAACACACGCATATATTCCAGTAGGCTGGCAGGAAGCGAGGGTAGTGTTTATCCCCAAACCTGGCAAGCCAAATTATTCTTCACCAAAGGCTTATAGACCAATAAGCCTAACTTCCTTCTTGCTGAAAACCATGGAGAGGATAATCGACGACATGGTTAAAGGCAGGATCGCAGGCCATATGCTGAGGTTCAAGCAACACGTATACGTCAAAGGTAGATCAGTGGACACTGCATTGCATAATGTGGTGTACTTTATAGAAAGGTCTCTTAATGAAAAGATGTACACTCTCGCGGTTTGCATTGACATTGAGGGGGCTTTTAACAACGTGCATACCAACACACTTATCCATTCCCTGGACCAGTTTAATGTCAACCGGGCGATACGCGACTGGATTGGCAGTATGCTAAGGAACAGATGGATTAATTGTGAGGCGCACAATGTAAGTATAAGAAAAAGGGTTCAATGTGGAACTCCACAAGGGGGGATTTTATCACCCCTTCTATGGACCACAACAATATACACCCTTATTAGGACTCTGACCGATGAGGGATTCGAGACAGTCTGCTATGCAGATGACGTCATGATACTTCTGAAGGGAAGGGATCCAAATCTTTTGTGCAGGAAGGCCGAGGAGTAATTAACCCTGGCACACAACTGGGCTCAACCAAGAGGGTTGAACGTTAACCCAGAAAAAACTGAAATTGGCCTATTTACAAGAAAGACGAAGATAGCTCCATATGATGAGCCGCGCTTTCTTGAAAGGACAATAAATATTTCCGACAGGGTGAAGTATCTAGGAGTCATTCTCGATCGGAAATTAAAATGGAAAGACCACATAAACGAAAGAGTCAAAAAGGCTCATATATGTTGGTCAATCTGTAAACGGGCCATAGGCGCAAGATGGGGGCTGAATCCAGAGATGACACACTGGCTTTATAGTAGCGTTATCAGGCCGATTATGACCTATGCTTCTATAGTGTGGTGGACGTCGATGGAATATAAATGCAACATCAAAACAATACAGAAAGTTCAGAGAACCTGCTGTCTTGTTATAAGTGGGGCCTTCCGAACGACATCAACAGGGGCGATGGAAACAATATTATCTATCCAGCCAATCGAAATTCGTATAAAATACGAACCGGCTCTTGCAGCAAAACGACTAAAGGTGATGGGTGAGTGGATCGATCAGGAACACGAAGCGCATCATCAACGAATTTTTATGGCCCTCCTATGGGACTTGGTGTTTATATAGAAAACACCACAGAACTGTTTTTCCGCCTGCCGGACTATTGCACAGTTTTGCAGGCGGAAGTTCGGGCGATAACAGAGTGTATCAGGGAACTCAACGTAATGGGGGGGTCAGGACTTGTGAATATATTCACAGATAGTCAGATGGCCATTAGAGCAATCTCAAAGGAACGCACTAAATCACGTACAGTTTGGGATTGCAAAAACGTTATTAACAGTTACTCGACACATGGTGAAGTGCGCATGATATGGGTGCCAGGGCACGCGAGGATAACTGGAAATGAAAGGGCAAACTCACTTGCTTCTAGGGCAATAGAGTTAGGTAATATAAGCCTGGAATGCGCGAAACCTTTCGATGCAGTTAAATCCGAGCTAAAGACTTGGGCACATAGGGCCCATTCAACTCTCTGGAATAACGGAACATGGGAATCAATACAAAAATTCTATGGGGAGATCCAGACGAGAGAAGAACGAGGGAGCTGCTAAAACTTAGTAAGCTCGAACTAAGTAGAATAATGGGAGTTGTAACAGGGCACTCTCAACTACTGGCACATCTTAAACGCGTCGGAATAGCGGGAGGAGATGAATGTAGTGCATGTGGGGAGGAGAGCGAAACATTGGAACACTATTTGTGCCAATGCCCCGCCTTCTCACAAATAAGATCCCGATATCTTGGGGGTGACATCTTACCGGACATAAGCCGATTACGGGGAATATGCTGGAGGAAACTAAGGAACTTTGTGAGTGACACGGAGTTTCTCTAGGCCTTTGGGTCAATATATTATGGTTAAATTCAAAGGAGCGCACAACAAGCCTTCACTGGCTTAGGTATATGTCGTATGACATGGGCTGACATACCCCTCCAATCAACATAACCTAACCTAACCTAAAATAGAATTCTGCGCCGAGTAGAACATCGATTCTTCCTTGCTTATAAAATCTGCGGTCTGCTAAGTAGATGTTACTTGGAATGTTCCAAGTTGAAAATTCAAAGTTTTGATTTAAATGTGCCGGAAAGATACTTGGCAGCACAATCGCTTCCAAGTTTATTGAAAAGTCATTATTTGTATAGAACATTTCAACACGCGGTGCTGTATTCGTTTTTTAAAGGCTGGAACACAATGTGCAGCTGAGGCTGAAGTTGAGGCAATAGCTGAAGTTGTGGCTGAGGCGGAGATTGATTTACGAACACAATGATGAGGCGTGAGTTCATTGTTGCCAATTGTACTTAATCAAAATTTTATGTATTAATGTATTGAATTTGTATGAACGATAAACATTATTGGCATCTATGGATATAATAATATGTTAACACAATCTGTTAACTATCAATGTTAACATAATAAACAAAATTAATTTAAGTTTTTTGTGTATTTGTTCAAAAATAAAAATATTGTTTTGTGGAAAAATAAAAATATTCTGTAAAAAAATGTAAACGAACATAATATGTTAAAGAAGCGCTGTTAATTTGAGGCGCTGTAAAAAGCTAAAATGCTCGAACTTTGCGCCTCAGGCTTTGCCTCAGCTTCAGCCTCAGATTCACATTGTGCTCGCATACATTTGAAGCAATGTATTTTACTTTTAACAGAGAGAAGTATACTTCTCGCCTCACGCCTCAGCTGCACATTGTGTTCCAGCCTTAATGCTTCCCACACCATCAATGCATAAAGACGCTTCCATTGGAGAATGTGACAGTTTCTTGATAAGTCGTTCAGACAAAATGTTTACTTGTGAACCTGAATCTAGTATTGCTCGAAATTCGTGTGTGATACCATTTGTGGCCTTGATAATTACTGTTGCGGTGGCTAGCATGACATTATTCTGATGCCCTGTTGTTGGCTTCAAAGATGCATATGAGACTGTAACCGTTTCTCCTCTTTTGTTTGTGGGTTGAGTATGCGGAACTGATACCTTCTGGTTCTGTGGTGTTCAGGCCTTCACAATGAATTTCTTTCATATGTGCATAAGTTAGTTTGTATAAATGTACAAACATACTTAAGTACATATGCCGGCTCGAAATTAGTTGAAAAAACTTAAATTGCTAAGCTAATGTAATTTTTTATTGTACTTACTTTTTTGCTAGATTTATGCATTTTCCTTTGCTTTTAATTCAACTGTTAATTCAAATTATGAAAAGAAAAAGAAACCTTGAACTTCTGATTAAGTTTCAATTTTTGCTGTAGTTGTTGTTTACTTTAAATTCTTTTACTTTAAACATTTAACAACAACCCTGAAATAATTTTAAGTTTATTGCATTTGTCTGGGGTTTCAGATTTCGTGGAAAATGCAAGGCAGAATTATATAATTAATAAATATATTAAAAATAAGCTATTGCAATTTGGCATTAATATAGTATTTAAGGCCATGATTTAATTTAAATAAATCGAGTAACAATTATTCAATCAAACTAAGCAGTTTTTTATTTGTATTCTCAATTTCACCGCAATAACAAAGTTCAAGTGCTTGCGTTATCTCACCATAAAAAATTAACCAAGTTCAAGTGCTCGCGTTATTTAACCATAAAACATAATCAAACTTAAGTGCTTGAATTATACCTACAATTGTCCCGGTGTTTCCGTCCGGACAAAGCAACACCGACCAGCAAATCAGCTGAGTCAAAACATTCTGGTGACCCCAACGTGATTCTTTTCAAGAAATCGTCAGCTCCTCTTCCCAGGAACGAAGTCCTAAAGGCATAATCAGCTCGAACAGGCATGACCATGGCTACTGGTAAAACAACCCCCCAATGGAGCAACTTACAACTTCTCAGCGAGCAACAGGAATTTTAAAAAGGATCCAGCATCCAGAAAGACTGTCCACTACTACGAAGAAAGACTCAGAAGATTGGACTCCACTTGGGCAGAATTCGAGCACACCGATAATGAAATACGATGCCTTGAGAAGCTCCAGTTAGACCACAAATATTTTACCGAGAACTACTATCGAAACATTGAGGAACTCTTCACAAAATACAGGGAGATATTTGAATCAGGCATAAAGGAGACATCGAAAATGCCAACGCTGGACCCCTGTCAACAAAACACCAATAAGGCACCTGTAACAACTGCAAGAACATTTTTGAAATGTACTTTAACAAATGCTACAATAAGAAGGCACAATGTCATGATGTCATCGTTAAAGCGGCTACTCGACACGGACCCTACGGCAATTAATATGAAGCTGAAAGAAAAATTGTGGAGCGAAATCCAAGAGCTACATTTCAAAATATGGGAGTCAAGCGATGACCCACTAAGGATACGACATGAACTCCTACGAAAACCTGGAGAAGCGAGTTATTGAAAATTTCAAGCTGGTTTCCCGCACACGAGAGCAAGGGTTCGAACCTACGCCAAACAACGTGTTACCACTGCCAAAAGTCACAATCCAAAAATTTAATGGAGATTATTTAAAGTGGAGATCCTTTCACGACTTGTTTACTCAACTTGTAGACAATCAGCATATTCCTGCGGTACAAGAGATGTGGTAGCTGAAATCAAACTTGGGGGGCGAAGCTGAAAAACGAATAAGTCATCTTTCAGCCACAGTCGAAAACTACGCAACCGCATGGAGCCTATTGCAAGAACGATACAATAATCAACGCGTTCCTATAACCTCACTAATGCAACAACTTCTGGATCAACCAAGCACTGGACCATCAGCTGCTGCTATCAAACAATTACATGATACAACACAAGAATGTCTTCATGCGCTAAACAACATCGGGATCGATACCGCTTCATGGGATCCCATGCTGTTTCACATACTTATTAAAAAATTGGATCGGGGTACTCTTGTTCTATATGGGACGACCATTAGCAATCCAAAAGAGCTACAAAAAATCAAAGACCTATTAACCTTTCTTGAAAATCGGTTTCAATACCTAGAGGCCATAAACGAGAAAGAAAGATCATCAAAGGTCTATGTTTCCACTACTTCAGCTAAACAAACAGAAGTCATGTGCTCACTTTGCAAAAACAACTTTCACCAACTGTATCAGTGTCAGAAATTTCAACAACTATCGCCAGCAGACCTTCTGAATTTCACTCGGAAGCAAAACTTGTGTGTGAACTGTGTAAAATCAGGACACACAGCCAAAACTTGCAAATCAGAATCATGCTTGACATGCAAGAAAAAACACAACTCGCTACTTCATCGGGAGAACAACACTCAGGCATCAAACCAAAGATCAACCAGTGAAAGGGTATCCAAGAAAACATCATCATTCGCTACCAATCAACCTGAAATAACTGGTCCGGATTTCAATGAAGCAATACTTTATCCTCCAGAAGCATCCTCACTAGCGGCAGCAAATGGTCAGGCGTCCAACTCATACCATCACAATTTATCAACATTGATGAGTGGCCACTGTCGAAAAATCTTGTTGCTAGCTGACCCAACATTCAATCGATCTTATAAAATCGATATATTGCTGGGTGCCGAGCATTATCACCAACTGCTCGCAATTGGGGAAATAAAATTATCTCCACAACTTCCGATTTTGCAGAACACGGTTCTTGGATGGATCGTAGCAGGAAAAATAAATAGAGAGCTCATTACAGACGCATCCTGTGGATTATGTACTGAAGATGAAGGACTTGAAACTTCCATCGCTCGACTTTGGGAAATAGATGAAGTTAAAACAACTAAAAAACCACTATCAATAGCCGACAGACAATGTGAAGAGCACTTTGTACAAAATACTACTAAAACCCGGCAAAACCGTTTCGTAGTCAGAATACAATTTCATCAAACCTCTAACACCCTAGGCTACTCACACGCAATGGCTCTCAACCGATTTCTCGCTCTCGAACGGCGCTTGCAAAAGAACCCAGAATTGAAAGCTAAATACACTGAATTTATGGATGAGTATGAATCAATGGGACATATGACAAAATTGGAAACAGATTCCATAATATCACCAAACTACTACATCCCACATCATTGCGTCCTGAGGCCAGAAAGTTCAACCCCTAAGCTCAGAGTAGTATTCGATGCCTCAGCGAAAACCTCCTCAGGCTACTCTCTAAACGATCTCATGTTCACGGGACCAACACTACAAAGTGAACTATTATCCATACCTCTCAGATTTCGAATGCCAAGGTTCGTTTTCAACACTGACATTGAAAAAATGTATAGGCAGGTATTGATCGCTCCTGAAGATCGTAAATTTCAGCTCATAATTTGGAGAAAGCATTCCACAATGCCCATTGCATACTACCAACTCAACACCGTCACATATGGCAAAAAGAGCTGCTCCATACTTAGCAACAAAATGTCTTGATCAACTGGCTGAAGAAAATAATATACGTTATGTTGCTTCACAATTTATTAAAGAAAATTTCTAGGTAGATGGTGGCTTGGGCGGATCAAATAGCTTATCAACAGCGATGCAATTACAAGAGCAACTTGTGCAAGTTATGAAAGAGGGCGGCTTCACGTTACGCAAATGGTGTGCAAACCATCCCCAATTACTCCACAACATTCCACAAGACAACTTGGAGGTAAACTTAGATCTTGAGAGCATAGAAGCCGACACCATCAAAACATTAGGACTAGTTTAGCTCCCAAAAACTGACAAACTGGGTATTAAGGTCAACACTAGCAACGTTAAGAGAGTAACCAAGCGAACAGTCACATCAGACCTTGCAAGATTATTCGACCCATTGGGGATTTTATCTCCCATTATAGTAACGGCAAAGATGTTCATTCAAGAATTGTGGGAGTTAAAACTGGATTGGGATACTTCTTTGCCTGAATCGCTACACACTAAATGGATAACATTTCGTACAGACCAGAATGTATTAAAAAACCTTCAAAAATCAAAACATATTTTTAAGGGAAGGGTTCCAGAATCCCAACAACTACATATTTTTACAGACGCATCCGAAAAGGCTTATGGAGCTGTGGCTTACATCTGATCAGTTTTCAAAGATGGCACAATTATGGTACACTTACTCTGTGCTAAATCCCGCATAGCTCCACTCAAACGGCAAACAATACCACGATTGGAACTAAAGGCCCAGTATGGTATGGCGTCACGTAGGCTCAAAGTTCAACCCCGCAGATATATTATCTCGTGGGATGTCTCCGGCGACTCTTAAGGAATGCACTCTCTGGTTTTATGGTCCAATGTTTCTCCATGGCGTAGAGAAGGTGTGGCCACCTAAGTTCAATCCAAGCTCCAACATCCCAACAAATCTCGAGCGAAAAGCAAAGCTGCATGAATCACGAGCAATGACAACAACGGAACCAACCTTTGTTTACCAAATCAACCATAAAAATTCATTCCATCGTCTGCAGCGAATTGTTACATACATATATTCTGTGCTTCATTGCCCACACTAGATGTCAGCAGCAGATGCGACAGCCATCAGCGACAACGGAACTCAGCCAAGCACTGGTTCCTATTATTTCACAAATGCAACTCTCAGAATTTAAGGAAGACATAACCCAACTAAGAAAATACAAACAAGTACAAGGAACAAGCACTATCCGGAATCTTACGCCCTTTTTGGATGAAAATGGACTAATAAGGGTCGGAGGTCGACTCGACACGTCTTTGTTGGATTATGACTCAAAACATCAACCTCTTATTCCATACAACGATCCCATTTCCAAATTAATATTCCAAATGATTCATGAAGAACACAATCATTGTGGATCGCATACATTATTAGGAATTGTTCGGCAACGTTTCTGGCCAATAAAAAAAAATATGGCAAGAGCCACAGTTCATCGATGCACGACATGCAGCAGAGCTAAACCAGAATTATTCGACCAAATAATGGGAAACCTACCCTGGAGAAGTATCACACCAGCCCGTGCATTCATTAATATCGGGGTCGATTACTGTGGCCCGATTACTGTACATTATAAACTGAGGGGAAAACGACCACACAAAGCTTATATTGCTGTATTTTGTTGCTTTGCCACAAAGGCGGTACATTTGGAACTTGTGAGCGATCTCACAACTGAAGCTTTTATAGGTGCGCTTAAACGTTTCATAGCCCGGCATGCATATTGCCAAAATTTATATTGCGACAATGCAACAAACTTCGTCGGAGCAAAGAATAAATTACCTGAACTCACCGCAATCATACATGCATCAGATGCGAAAGAAGCCATTACGGCATATACAATTTAATGTCATTCCGCCAAGAGCACCACATTTTGGTGGTATATGGGAAGCAGCAGTTAAGTCAGCAAAATATCTTTTGATAAGGATACTGGGGAATGCATCTCTAACGTACGAAGACCTCGAAACCATAGTTGTTAAAATTGAAGCCACACTAAATTCTAGACCCATTTCACCCATATCAAATGACGCAAACGATATAGATGTATTGACTCCGGGACATTTTCTAGTAGGTGAACCACTAACAGCAAAATTGATGCTCAAGCAAGGTCTACAAACCTTAAATTGGAAACACGATGGAAAATAGTGTCTCATCTCAAGCACGAATTTTGGAAGAGGTGGTCCCGAGACTACCTAAATGAGCTACAATATCGAAACGAATGGCGAGAACAATCAAAAAATCTGAAACCAGGGGCGATAGTTATTATAAAAGAAGATAACGCTCCAGTCATGAAATGGCCTCTTGGGCGCGTAATAAAATATATAAAGGACACGACGAGGTTGTAACAGTGGCGAATATCCAGACAGCTTCAGGCATTTTTAAGTGAGCAATTCAATATTTAGCTCCACCCCCTAAGCTCAATGACGAACCCGAAGAAGAAGAAGAATTTCTGTGTCCACAAATGGAAACAAAATTTACTGCAAACGCTGACAAATGCTTGTGCGAGATTTCTTTTCTTAATTCTAACATTCAAACAAATTGTAAAATTGTTCCTGTTGTTGATAGCACGTCACCTACACAGTTAGAATACCGGAATGAATGGTCTCCTAAAAATCTCACCAGATTGTACAATTAAGCTAAACACAATCATCATCAAATGTCATCAAACTGTCTCCACATCTCTTCAAACATCATACACAGCAATGAGCAATATAAGTGACATCAGTTATCCAGACGAGATTCGAATTGCAGGAATTCACCACAAGATCTATTCCGACCAAATTAAAAATATCTCCGAAATTCAACGCAAATTACACCAAACGGTATCTGTTGAACTTCCGTCACAAATTAAATATATATTAAATATCACCACGTGACCATTACCTATGTTGCTCTCGTTCTCGTTATAATAATATGCCTGAATATCGCCTGGAAAAGGGCACTTTGCAAGGGAATTAAACCAAATCAACAAACCCCACGTCCAGCTGTACTTCAACATATTCCAACACCAGAATTTGAAGTATCCGTAGTTTAAATCTTTAATTCTAAGACATATGAAGAGCAATATAAGGTTGTCAAATTTATTATTTCCTTGAGCATGACTCAACGGCGGGGTACATGTTCAGACCTTCACAATGAATTTCTTCCATATGTGCATAAGTTAGTTTCTATAAATGTACAAACATACTTAAGTACATATGCCTGCACCAAATTAGTTGAACAACCTTAAATTGCTAAGCTAATGTAATTTTTTATTGTACTTACTTTTTTGCTAGATTTATGCATTTTCGTTTACTTTTAATTCAACAGTTAATTCAAATTATGAAAAGAAAAAGAAACCTTGAACTTCTGATTAAGTTTCAATTTTTGCTGTAGTTGTTGTTTACTTTAAATTCTTTTACTTTAAACATTTAACAACAACCTTGAAATAATTTTAAGTTTATTGCATTTGTCTGGGGTTTCAGATTTCCTGGAATTTCTTCCAGGCGTGGAAAATGCAAGGCAGAATTATATAATTAATAAATATATTAAAAATAAGCTATTGCAATTTGGCAATAAAATAGTATTTAAGGCCATGATTTAATTTAAATAAATCGAGTAACAATTATTCAATCAAACTAAGCAGTTTTTTATTTGTATTCTCAATTTCACTGCAATAACAAAGTTCAAGTGCTTGCGTTATCTCACCATAAAAAATTAACCAAGTTCAAGTGCTCGCGTTATTTAACCATAAAACATAATCAAACTTAAGTGCTTGAATTATTCCTACAATTGTCCCGGTGTTTCCGCCCGGACAAAGCAACACCGACCAGCAAATCAGCTGAGTCAAAACATTCTGGTGACCCCAACGTGATTCTCTTCAAGAAATCGTCAGCTCCTCTTCCCAGGAACGAAGTCCTAAAGGCATAATCAGCTCGAACAGGCATGACCATGGCTACTGGTAAAACAACCCCCCAATGGAGCAACTTACAACTTCTCAGCGAGCAACAGGAATTTTAAAAAGGATCCAGCATCCAGAAAGACTGTCCACTACTACGAAGAAAAACTCAGAAGATTGGACTCCACTTGGGCAGAATTCGAGCACACCGATAATGAAATACGATGCTGTGATATTCTTCCGACGGGGTTTGTTTGAATTTGGAACGATTTTCCGTCATCCCACGTCAAATTTGGTTTATGAAGAGACCGGTTTAGGCTTTGTGCCATCTTCAGTGTTCTCGAATACTAAATCGTTTTTCTCGCTGTACGTTGTCTTTTGTATGGTTCGTTTTTTCTTTCTTTGCCCCTTTGTGTTTCTCTCTCTCGTCCTTGTATGTCTATGTGTCTCTCATTCTCTCCCTCTCTCTACCTGCTACCTGTTCCTCTCATTTTTCTATATACCATGTCTGTGCTCCCTGTCTTTATAGCGCGGCGATTATTTAATAGGTGTATTATCTGTATGCAGGTATTAATCTATGATTGTGCGTTTTTGGATTGGCCTTTTGTCTTGTACATCTGTTGTTATATTGTTCGGTTCCGTTAAATTATTGTTCTCTTTTGTGTAAAAATATTTTAATGGTTCAAATATTATGTCCGAGGCAGTGTTTATTTGTTCATTTATTATTCTCCCGTCAAAAGTTTTCTGTTTGTATATTTCCATGTTTTCTAATACGTTCAACCGCCGTCCTTTATGCTGTATGTGTAACAGTTTAACCGTTTTTCTAATATTCGCTGGTGTACATTTTTTGTTGAATATGTGGTTCGCAAAATTCGATTCTGGTGTTGTTCCTGGTTCTCTCATTTTTTTGTTGTAGTCTCTCATATGTTCCCGAAATCTGGTTTTTATCTTTCGTCCCGTTTGTCCGATGTAACTGTGTTGGCATGTGCAAGTTAATTTGTATACTCCTTGTTTATCCAGGCGGTCTGTCTCGTTTGTGCTGTCTTGGAGTATTCTACCCAAATTGTTATTTGTTCGGAATGCTGTGTTAATGTTGTGCTTTCTAAAAAATTTAGCAAGTTTGTATGTTGATGTGCCCATATATGTTAAAGTAGCCCAAGCTTTCTTCTCCTGCTCCTGTTCTTTGTTCCGTTCCCCACTTCTTTTGATATCTCTTCTGATTTTGTCTACCAATTTTTTCCTATACCCGTTGTTTTCCGCTATGCTATAAATTATTTTCAACTCCTTTCTATATGCCTCCCGCGTTAGTGGTATTCGTTCAAGTCTCGTTACTAATTGTCTAATTGCCGCGTTTTTCTGTTGTTGAGGATGGTTTGATGAATTGTGTATTATTGTGTCTGTAGCAGTTGGTTTCCTGTATATTTCGTATTCGATCCTATTTAAGCTCTTGTTTGCCCGAATTGTTAAGTCTAGATAATTTATTCTATTGCCTTCTTCCACTTCCATTGTGAATTTTATGTTTTTGTGTTGTTTGTTCAGTAGATCCAGAATTTGTTCCTCTTTATTTCCTTCCAGTATACATATAATATCATCTACGTGTCTCGCATACAATGTAACCCCGAAATTGGTTTTTAGGTTCTCGACATATTTCTCTTCTAAATTTTGCATAAATATTTCCATTAGGATTGCTGATGTTGGATTACCCATTCCTAGTCCATTGGTTTGTCTATATATGTTATTGTTGAATTTGAAATAATTTTGCTTTTAGCGTATTTGCGAGTTGCATTGAAAACTCTACGTCTTTTGTTTTGTTGAGCAGTGTTTTATGTACAATGTTTATTGTGTCTGTTGTTGGAATTGATGGATACAAGTCTTTTATATCAAATGAGACTAGCCTAGTGTTTTCTGTTATATCCACGCTCTGTAGCCTATTAACTAATTCCGTGGTGTTGGCTATTGTGTGTTTGTGTTCTAGGTCCAAGTTGTTTTTCAGTATTGTTTTTAGGTATTTCGATAGGTACAAGAGATGTGGTACCTGAAATCAAACTTGGGGGGCGAAGCTGAAAAACGAATAAGTCATCTTTCAGCCACAGTCGAAAACTACGCAACCGCATGGAGCCTATTGCAAGAACGATACAATAATCAACGCGTTCTTATAACCTCACTAATGCAACAAGTTCTGGATCAACCAAGCCCTGGTCCATCAGCTGCTGCTATCAAACAATTACATGATGCAACACAAGAATGTGTTCATGCGCTAAACAACATCGGGATCGATACCGCTTCATGGGATCCCATGCTGTTTCACATACTTATTAAAAAATTGGATCGGGGTACTCTTGTTCTATATGGGACGACCATTAGCAATCCAAAAGAGCTACAAAAAATCAAAGACCTATTAACCTTTCTTGAAAATCGGTTTCAATACCTAGAGGCCATAAACGAGAAAGAAAGATCATCAAAGGTCTATGTTTCCACTACTTCAGCTAAACAAACAGAAGTCATGTGCTCACTTTGCAAAAACAACTTTCACCAACTGTATCAGTGTCAGAAATTTCAACAACTATCGCCAGCAGACCTTCTGAATTTCACTCGGAAGCAAAACTTGTGTGTGAACTGTGTAAAATCAGGACACACAGCCAAAACTTGCAAATCAGAATCATGCTTGACATGCAAGAAAAAACACAACTCGCTACTTCATCGGGAGAACAACACTCAGGCATCAAACCAAAGATCAACCAGTGAAAGGGTATCCAAGAAAACATCATCATTCGCTACCAATCAACCTGAAATAACTGGTCCGGATTTCAATGAAGCAATACTTTATCCTCCAGAAGCATCCTCACTAGCGGCAGCAAATGGTCAGGCGTCCAACTCATACGTTCTTCTCAGCACAGCTCTAGTAATAATCAAAACTGATACAATGGAGTTTGAATGCCGCGCCTTACTTGACTCTAGCTCACAATTCAATTTGATTACGGAGCGTTTGGTCAAACGACTTAATATTGCAAAACACGCTTTATCAGTGAACATCAATGGAATCGGGGACTCCAACACAAAAACACAGCACCGAGTCAATGTAACTTTGCATTCTCGAATTAATGGATTTACAACACGCCTGGAAGCACTTGTTCTGCCTCGAATTATCGCACCACAACCATCACAATTTATCAACATTGATGAGTGGCCACTGTCGAAAAATCTTGTGCTAGCTGACCCAACATTCAATCGATCTTATAAAATCGATATATTGCTGGGTGCCGAGCATTATCACCAACTGCTCGCAATTGGGCAAATAAAATTATCTCCACAACTTCCGATTTTGCAGAACACGGTTCTTGGATGGATCGTAGCAGGAAAACTAAATAGAGAGCTCATTACAGACGCATCCTGTGGATTATGTACTGAAGATGAAGGACTTGAAACTTCCATCGCTCGACTTTGGGAAATAGATGAAGTTAAAACAACTAAAAAACCACTATCAATAGCCGACAGACAATGTGAAGAGCACTTTGTACAAAATACTACTAAAACCCGGCAAAACCGTTTCGTAGTCAGAATACAATTTCATCAAACCTCTAACACCCTAGGCTACTCACACGCAATGGCTCTCAACCGATTTCTCGCTCTCGAACGGCGCTTGCAAAAGAATCCGGAATTGAAAGCTAAATACACTGAATTTATGGATGCGTGTGAATCAATGGGACATATGACAAAATTGGAAACAGATTCCATAATATCACCAAACTACTACATCCCACATCATTGCGTCCTGAGGCCAGAAAGTTCGACCATTAAGCTCAGAGTAGTATTCGATGCCTCAGCGAAAACCTCCTCAGGCTACTCTCTAAACGACCTCATGTTCACGGGACCAACACTACAAAGTGAACTATTATCCATACTTCTCAGATTTCGAATGCCAAGGTTCGTTTTCAACACTGTATAGGCAGGTATTGATTGCTCCTGAAGATCATAAATTTCAGCTCATAATTTGGAGAAAGGATTCCACAATGCCCATTGCATACTACCAACTCAACACCGTCACATATGGCACAAGAGCTGCTCCATACTTAGCAACAAAATGTCTTGATCAACTGGCTGAAGAAAATAATATACGTTATCTTGCTTCACAATTTATTAAAGAAAATTTCTATGTAGAGTCCCTTGCTGGGATAACTACCTTGTCGTGGTGTGAGGGCTTAAGTGTGGGCTGAATTGCACACTTCTTCTGAAGGCGAACGAGGGTCCTCTATAGGATCCATAGTTTAACTGAAGAAGGCGGTGGGCATAAAAGCCTGCATACTAAAAGTTATCCACCCCCCAAACAGAGGTGTTACGCGACCCGTGCCTATCTGTTCTCTTTGCAGTCGGGGGCATGAGACTGTATTTAAACGGAGCTTTGCTGATACCTGGGCACCTCAGCAAATAGACTACGCCCCCTCCACGTTACTGGGGGCTATGACGTGGAGGAGATCCCTTTCCCCCACACTCGTGGGACCAAAATTAATAATAATAATTATAAACAAAAAAACAAAAAAATAACGCTGACGACAATGGACATACAAACGGACAACGGAACAGAAAATCGGACAAGGACAGCGACATCAAAAAGAGAGGAAGAGGTGGTAATACCCGGGATGGACTTAAAGTCAACCCAGCCTTCAGTGACAGGTGGGAACACCAACTCTGACTCTCATAACGTAAACCAGTCAGGTAGAGATGCTTCGCAAAATCTAGACAGACTGGTGGATGAGGTGAGCGACAAAATCGCGAGCCTAAATACTGGAAAAAAGCGGCTCTCTGGGGCTCAAAGGCGAAAACTTGCCAAGAAGAACCAGGCAGCAGCTAAAAATGTGCAAGATTCCCTAAATGGAGCATCGGAGACTCCCTCCACCTCGGTAGAGACTGGTAAGAGGATCCGATCTCCAGAAGAGCAGAACATTGCGGAGCAGAAGCATAAAAAAAGGTGCTACTCGTCGACCAGTAAGTCGCCAAAACCGGGTGTCTCCCTTCTTAAAGGAGTCTCTATGAAGAATCCTTCTAGCAAGGGGGTCAAAGGTACAGCACTTACTGAGAAGGCGGGCACGTCGGCGAAATCTTCCGCGGAAGCAGAGAACGCCAAAAAGTGGAATCTCTTCACGCGTAAGAGGAAGCTAGACGTAACTAAGGAAAAAGAGCCGCCATCTTACGCTAAAGTAGCCAGGAGGTTATATAGGGACAATCTCCGCTACGCGGTAATTGACACCTCACGTCCGACTGGCAAAATACCAGAAAATCAACAGCAAGTGGTTGTGGATCTGGTAAATAACGCGATATTGGAATACGTTATGGCAACCGATAACGGATCTCCAATAAAAATAAACAGCTGCGAGTTTCAAAGGGGCGTGCTGTTGCTAAGATTAGCATCGCAGACCTGCGCAGCTACCCTAAAGGAGTTGGTAGAAGGAATCCCTCCGCCATGGGAAGGCTGTAAGCTGGAACTGGTGGAAGGGAGAAATATACCAACTCTAACCAAGGCAACCTTCTACATCAAAGGATGGGGATGCAAATTCACATTCGACCGTGTTTTGGAGGTTATTGGTAAACAAAACAAAGAACTGGCGGTAGAGAAATGGGAGGTGTTCCACAGAGAGGAGGACCAAAATGGAACTCTTTTTGTGGTGGGCATCGACCAAGGATCTATTTCCAGCCTTTCCAAATCTGAAGGGAAAGTGTTCTTTGTTTCAAAAGCCGTCTATTTGAAAATAAGCAAGTCCTGTATCGGCAGCCAGGGGAAAACCACCCCCACCAACGATAGGACAAGCACGGCACAGGCTACATCTAGCCAAAATCAGGCGGGTGTCTCGGAGGTCCAGACGGCCAAGGAGGAGTTGGAGCACAAAATCACCAACTCCCAAGAGGACCGCCTATTAGAAGGATGATGTGGGAGGTCATCCAAATTAACCTCCACCGGAGCGAGACGGCAACTCACGTTTTGATGGAGAAAATTAACAAAGGTAAGATACATGTGACATTAATACAAGAACCCTGGACGACAAAAAACAGGGTTAATGGATTAAACCATGTAAACTACCAATTGTTTTATGCTAAAACAGGGAATCGTCCGAGGACCTGTATTCTTAGTCACAAAAATTTATGCTTTCTTTTATCCACAGAGTTGTCAACAGCAGACGCAACAGTACTGAAGCAGGGAAATGGAAACATATGCCTAGCATCAGTATACTTGCCGTATGATGCACCGACACTGCCACCAACGTCGGAATTACAACACTTGGTAGAAGATTGCAGAATAAAAGGTAGGAAAGTACTAATCGGATGCGATACTAATTCGCATCATATTGCATGGGGTAGTACTAACATTAATAAAAGGGGACAGGCTCTTTTAGAATTTCTAAATACTAACGATCTATTAACTGTTAATACTGGTAATACGCCTACCTTTATTAATAGGATTAGAGAGGAGGTATTAGATGTAACCATATGTTCTGAAAACGTAATCGATGAAATTGCTGAATGGAGGGTTCTGAACGAGCACTCATTCTCAGATCATCGTTATATTATGTTTAGAATTGCAAGGCAACCGCCAGAACCTATAACCTTTCGAAACAGGGCTAAAACTGATTGGGCAAAATTCGAAAGGTCACTTGATTCTCATTTAGGGCAGGTTTCTTTCAACCGCCTAGAAAGAGAGGACATAGACAGTAAAGTCAAAATCATTACGGACGCTTTAGTTGAGTCGTTTGAAGAGAGTTGCCCACTTCGGGAAAGAAAATCCCCATACGAAAAACCCTGGATGACAGGGGAGATTCGGGCAATGGGGAGGGAAGTGTGCCGACTCTATAATAGAGCGAAACGTAAAAGATTACCAGTATATTGGGAGGATAAACTCCGAAATTACAACAAGAGAATAAGAACAGCTAAACGTACATCCTGGAGGCTTTTCTGCGAACAGGTGGACAGTGTAAGCGATGTTTCTAAAATAAAAAAATTTTTGTCAAAAGCCCACATCCAGGCTGAATCATTAGTGGATGAAACGGGCAAGAAAATTGAAAATGTGGAGGAAACCATTAAACTCCTCATGGATACACATTTTCCATGCAGCCCGGCCGAACCTTCGGCTATGCTGGACGATGAGAGAAATGGTGTACATGAGGTGCCTATTATCAGCGATAGGATGGTTATGGAAGCGATAAAAAGCTTTTCTCCATTTAAGGCTGCGGGTCCGGATGGTATCTTTCCGGCGCTCCTGCAGAAAGGGATGAATTTAGTTTCGACACATCTTGCAGGAATTTATAATGCATGCCTAACACACGCATATATTCCAGTAGGCTGGCAGGAAGCGAGGGTAGCCAAATTATTCTTCACCAAAGGCTTATAGACCAATAAGCCTAACTTCCTTCTTGCTGAAAACCATGGAGAGGATAATCGACGACATGGTTAAAGGCAGGATCGCAGGCCATATGCTGAGGTTCAAGCAACACGCATACGTCAAAGGTAGATCATTGGACACTGCATTGCATAATGTGGTGTACTTTATAGAAAGGTCTCTTAATGAAAAAATGTACACTCTCGCGGTTTGCATTGACATTGAGGGGGCTTTCAACAACGTGCATACCGACACACTTATCCATTCTCTGGACCAGTTTAATGTCAACCGGGCGATACGCGACTGGATTGGCAGTATGCTAAGGAACAGATGGATTAATTGTGAGGCGCACAATATAAGTATAAGAAAAAGGGTGCAATGTGGAACTCCACAAGGGGGGATTTTATCACCCCTTCTATGGACCACAACAATATATACCCTTATTAGGACTCTGACCGATGAGGGATTCGAGACAGTCTGCTATGCAGATGACGTCATGATACTTCTGAAGGGAAGGGATCCAAATCATTTGTGCAGGAAGGCCGAGGAGGCATTAACCCTGGCACACAACTGGGCTCAACCAAGAGGGTTGAACGTTAACCCAGGAAAAACTGAAATTGGCCTATTTACAAGAAAGACGAAGATAGCTCCATATGATGAGCCGCGCTTTCTTGAAAGGACAATAAATATTTCCGACAGGGTGAAGTATCTAGGAGTCATTCTCGATCGGAAATTAAAATGGAAAGACCACATAAACGAAAGAGTCAAAAAGGCTCATATATGTTGGTCAATCTGTAAACGGGCCATAGGCACAAGATGGGGGCTGAATCCAGAGATGACACACTGGCTTTATAGTAGCGTTATCAGGCCGATTATGACCTATGCTTCTATAGTGTGGTGGACGTCGATGGAATATAAATGCAACATCAAAACAATACAGAAAGTTCAGAGAACCTGCTGTCTTGGTATAAGTGGGGCCTTCCGAACGACATCAACAGGGGCGATGGAAACAATATTATCTATCCAGCCAATCGAAATTCGTATAAAATACGAAGCGGCTCTTGCAGCAAAACGACTAAAGGTGATGGGTGAGTGGATCGATCAGGAACACGAAGCGCATCATCAACGAATCTTTACGGCCATAGGAGAGTCCATACCGGAAAATGTCGCAAATGACCGCATACCGGAGACTAGACTAGAGGCCAACTGCGGAACATTGATCCCCGACATTCATTCCTGGTTGACCGACCCTTGGAACCAGATCCCCATGGGGCTTCATTGTTACACGGATGGATCAAGGTCGAGAGGGAAAACGGGACTTGGTGTTTATATAGAAAACACCACAGAACTGTTTTTCCGCCTGCCGGATTATTGCACAGTTTTGCAGGCGGAACTTCGGGCGATAACGGAGTGTATCAGGGAACTCAACGTAATGGGGAGGTCAGGACTTGTGAATATATTCACAGATAGTCAGATGGCCATTAGAGCAATCTCAAAGGAACGCACTAAATCACGTACAGTTTGGGATTGCAAAAACGCTATTAACAGTTACTCGACACATGGTGAAGTGCACATCATATGCGTGCCAGGGCACGCGGGGATAACTGGAAATGAGAGGGCAAACTCACTTGCTTCTAGGGCAATAGAGTTAGGTAATATAAGCTTGGAATGCGCGAAACCCTTCGATGCAGTTAAATCCGAGCTAAAGACTTGGGCACATAGGGCCCATTCAACTCTCTGGAATAACGGAACCATGGGAATCAATACAAAAATTCTATGGGGAGATCCAGACGAGAGAAGAACGAGGGAGCTGCTAAAACTTAGTAAGCTCGAACTAAGTAGAATAATGGGAGTTGTCACAGGGCACTCTCAACTACTGGCACATCTTAAACGCATAGGAATAGCGGGAGGAGATGAATGTGGAGCATGTGGGGAGGAGAGCGAAACGTTGGAACACTATTTGTGCCAATGCCCCGCCTTCTCACAAATAAGATCCCGATATCTTGGGGGTGACATCTTACCGGACATAAGCCGATTACGGGGAATATGCTGGAGGAAATTAAGGAACTTTGTGAGTGACACGGAGTTTCTCTAGACCTTTGGGTCAATGTGTTATGGTTAAAATCAAAGGAGCGCACAACAAGCCTTCACTGGCTGAAGTGTATGTCGTATGACATGGGCTGACAATACCCCTCCAATCAACGTAACCTAACCTAACCTATGTAGATGATGGCTTGAGCGGATCAAATAGCTTATCAACAACGATGCAATTACAAGAGCAACTTGTGCAAGTTATGAAAGAGGGCGGCTTCACGTTACGCAAATGGTGTGTAAACCATCCACAATTACTCCACAACATTCCACAAGACAACTTGGAGGTAAACTTAGATTTTGAGAGCATAGAAGCCGACACCATCAAAACATTAGGACTAGTTTAGCTCCCAAAAACTGACAAACTGGGTATTAAGGTCAACACTAGCAACGTTAAGAGAGTAACCAAGCGAACAGTCACATCAGACCTTGCAAGATTATTCGACCCATTGGGGATTTTATCTCCCATTATAGTAACGGCAAAGATGTTTATTCAAGAATTGTGGGAGTTAAAACTGGATTGGGAATGTATTAAAAAACCTTCAAAATCAAGATATATTTTTAAGGGAAGGGTTCCAGAATCCAAACAACTACATATTTTTACAGACGCATCCGAAAAGGCTTATGGAGCTGCGGCTTACATCTGATCAGTTTTCAAAGATGGCACCATTATGGTACACTTACTCTGTGCTAAATCCGGCATAGCTCCACTCAAACGGCAAACAATACCACGATTGGAACTAAAGGCCCAGTATGGTTATGGACTGATTCAGGAATTGTGCTCTCATGGATAAATTCATCATCAGCTTCATTCAACACATTTGTAGCAAATCGAATTTTAGCAATTCAAGAAGAAACCCAAGCAGAACAATGGCGTCACGTAGGCTCAAAGTTCAACCCCGCAGATATATTATCTCGTGGGATGTCTCCGGCGACTCTTGAGGAATGCACTCTCTGGTTTTATGGTCCAATGTTTCTCCATGGCGTAGAGAAGGTGTGGCCACCTAAGTTCAATCCAAGCTCCAACATCCCAACAAATCTCGAGCGAAAAGCAAAGCTGCATGAATCACGAGCAATGACAACAACGGAACCAACCTTTGTTTACCAAATCAACCTTAAAAATCCATTCCATCGTCTGCAGCGAATTGTTACATATATTCTGTGCTTCATTGCCCACACTAGATGTCAGCAGCAGATGCGACAGCCATAAAAATTAGTTGCAACAACGGAACTCAGCCAAGCACTGGTTCCTATTATTTCACAAATGCAACTCTCAGAATTTAAGGAAGACATAACCCAACTAAGAAAATACAAACAAGTACAAGGAACAAGCACTATCCGGAATCTTACGCCCTTTTTGGATGAAAATGGACTAATAAGGGTCGGAGGTCGGCTCGACACGTCTTTGTTGGATTATGACTCAAAACATCAACCTCTTATTCCATACAACGATCCCATTTCCAAATTAATATTCCAAATGATTCATGAAGAACACAATCATTGTGGATCGCATACATTATTAGGAATTGTTCGGCAACGTTTCTGGCCAATAAAAAAAAAATTATGGCAAGAGCCACAGTTCATCGATGCACGACATGCAGCAGAGCTAAACCAGAATTATTCGACCAAATAATGGGAAACCTACCCTGGACAAGTATCACACCAGGCCGTGCATTCATCAATACCGGGGTCGATTACTGTGGCCCGATTACTGTACATTATAAACTGAGGGGAAAACGACCACACAAGGCTTACATTGCTGTATTTTGTTGCTTTGCCACAAAGGCATCGTTATTGCCAAAATTTATATTGCGACAATGCAACAAACTTCGTCGGAGCAAAGAATAAATTACCTGAACTCACCGCAATCATACATGCATCAGATGCGAAAGAAGCCATTACGGGGTATACAATTTAATTTCATTTCGCCAAGAGCACCACATTTTGGTGGTATATGGGAAGCAGCAGTTAAGTCAGCAAAATATCTTTTGATAAGGACACTGGGGAATGCATCTCTAACGTACGAAGACCTCGAAACCATAGTTGTTGAAATTGAAGCAATACTAAATTCTAGACCCATTTCACCCATATCAAATGACGCAAACGATATAGATGTATTGACTCCGGGACATTTTCTAGTAGGTGAACCACTAACATCAAAATTGATGCTCAAGCAAGGTCTACAAACCTTAAATTGGAAACACGATGGAAAATAGTGTCTCATCTCAAGCACGAAATTTGGAAGAGGTGGTCACGAGACTACCTAAATGAGCTACAATATCGAAACGAATGGCGAGAACAATCAAAAAATCTGAAAGCAGGGGCGATAGTTATTATAAAAGAAGATAACGCTCCAGTCATGAAATGGCCTCTTGGGCGCGTAATAAAATATATAAAGGACACGACGAGGTTGTAAGAGTGGCGGATGTCCAGACAGCTTCAGGCATTTTTAAGTGAGCAATTCAATATTTAGCTCCACCCCCTAAGCTCAATGACGAACCCGAAGAAGAAGAAGAATTTCTGTGTCCACAAATGGAAACAAAATTTACTGCAAACACTGACAAATGCCTGTGCGAGATTTCTTTTCTTAATTCTAACATTCAAACAAATTGTAAAATTGTTCCTGTTGTTGATAGCACGTCACCTACACAGTTAGAATACAGGAATGAATGCCTCTACACTATGCGGCAGCCGTCTCGAATAAACTCCGTATGTGGGCAAGAAAAATCACAGTTAACCCTAAAAGGATCTGGTCTCCTAAAAATCTCACCAGATTGTACAATTAAGCTAAACTTAATCATCATCAAATGTCATCAAACTGTCTCCACTTCTCTTCAAACATCATACACAGCAATGAGCAATATAAGTGACATCAGTTATCCAGACGAGATTCGAATTGCAGGAATTCACCACAAGATCTATTCCGACCAAATTAAAAATATCTCCGAAATTCAACGCAAATTACACCAAACGGTATCTGTTGAACTTGCGTCACAAATTAAATATATTAAATATCACCACGGGGCCATTACCTATGTTGCTCTCGTTCTCGTTGTAATAATATGCCTGAGTATCGCCTGAAAAAGGGCACGTTGCAAGGGAATTAAACCAAATCAACAAACCCCACGTCCAGCTGTACGTCAACATATTCCAGCACCAGAATTTGAAGTATCCGTAGTTTAAATCTTTAATTCTAAGACATATGAAGATCAATATAAGGTTGTCAAATTTATTATTTCCTTGAGCATGACTCAACGGCGGGGTACATGTTCAGACCTTCACAATGAATTTCTTCCATATGTGCATAAGTTAGTTTAGATAAATGTACAAACATACTTAAGTACATATGCCTGCAAGAAATTAGTTGAACAACCTTAAATTACTAAGCTAATGTAATTTTTTATTGTACTTACTTTTTTGCTAGATTTATGCATTTTCCTTTACTTTTAATTCATAATTCAGTCTGTCATTCATTCGGCTTTAAGCCGAATATGACAGACTTAGACAACTGAAGAATTATTCGTTGAAAATATGTTTTTTTGTCTAGCACTGGCTGGACATTAATAAATAATTATTTTAGTATTAAGATTTGAAAACTTATTGTTAGTTCAATTAAAATTGAAGATCCAATAAATAAATTATTGTAATTAAAAAAAAAAGTTAATTCAAATTATGAAAAGAAAAAGAAACCTTGAACTTCTGATTAAGTTTCAATTTTTGCTGTAGTTGTTGTTTACTTTAAATTCTTTTACTTTAAACATTTAACCACAACCTTGAAATAATTTTAAGTTTATTGCATTTGTCTGGGGTTTCAGATTTCGTGGAAAATGCAAGGCGGAATTATATAATTAATAAATATATTAAAAAAACTATTGCAATTGGCAATAAAATAGTATTTAAGGCCATGATTTAATTTAAATAAATCGAGTAACAATTATTCAATCAAACTAAGCAGTTTTTTATTTGTATTCTCAATTTCACCGCAATAACAAAGTTCAAGTGCTTGCGTTATCTCACCATAAAAAAATTAACCAAGTTCAAGTGCTCGCGTTATTTAACCATAAAACATAATCAAACTTAAGTGCTTGAATTATACCTACAATTGTCCCGGTGTTTCCGCCCGGACAAAGCAACACCGACCAGCAAATCAGCTGAGTCAAAATATTCTGGTGACCCCAACGTGATTCTCTTCAAGAAATCGTTAGCTCCTCTTCCCAGGAACGAAGTCCTAAAGGCATAATCAGCTCGAACAGGCATGACCATGGCTACTGGTAAAACAACCCCCCAATGGAGCAACTTACAACTTCTCAGCGAGCAACGGGAATTTTAAAAAGGATCCAGCATCCAGAAAGACTGTCCACTACTACGAAGAAAAACTCAGAAGATTGGACTCCACTTGGGCAGAATTCGAGCACACCGATAATAAAATACGATGCCTTGAGAAGCACCAGTTAGACCACAAATATTTTTCCGAGAACTACTAACAAAACATTGAGGAACTCTTCACAAAATACAGGAAGATATTTGAATCAGGCATAAAGGAGACATCGAAAATGCCAACGCTGGACACCTGTCAACAAAACACCAATAAGGCACCTGTAACAACTGCAAGAACATTTTTGAAATGTGCTTTAACAAATGCTACAATTTTTTTTTTGACGGGCGAGGTAGGGTTGAAAATGCCTTCGCACTTACAGTGACCGTCGTCGACTGCGTTGAGTGGTGTTTTCCACTAAAAAACTCCCTCCTCCGTTTCCGGTGGGATGCCTTCCCGGGACTGTTTTCTACATTACTTCGGGAAGGCCCAGAAACTTCATCCTCCTAAGAAGGACTTTGCTCGTAACACCCACGTCTGGGTCCGTCATTTTCATGCTGCTGGCTCATTCTGGCTAAGTCTCCGTTGATGGAGACTCATTTTGCCGTACATCGAGGTCTCTTTTCTTTCTTCTTAAGACATACTCGATGTAGTTACTCACAGCATTTCATGTGTTTTCGCATTCGAGCATTCTGTCAACTATGTTGGCAGGGGTGAAAACGCCAATCTGCTCCCTTAATGCGATTCGCTCAGTATTCCATCTGGTGCAGTTGAAAAAGGTGTGTTCTGCATCGTCGTTTGTTGCATCGCAGTAGATGCAACTGGAATTACCTGTTTTGCCCATACGATGTAGATACTTCCGGAAGTATCCATGACCTGAAAGGAACTGGGTCAAGAAGTAGTTAATCTCCCCAAATTTCCTTTGAGTCCACTTTTCTATGTTAGGAATGAGCCTTTTCGTCCATCTACCGGACTGTTCTGCGTTCTATCTGCTTTGACATCGTTGGATGGTTCCAGATCTCCGCTCTGCAGCACTAATATTAATTTCCGCCCCCTAGAGTCCCATGCCTCTTTCCGTTCGCGCGCCAGGAGATCAACCGGAATCTCACTACTTATTACGAAAACCGCCGCGCCTGAAACTGTACGGTAGGCTGAAACGATTCTGAGTGCCGCTGTGCGTTGGACTTTTTCTAGAGCCTTACGCTTAGACTTTGCTCTCAGTGCATTGCCCTAAATTTCGCTGCCATATAGCAGTATAGAATTTGTGGTTGCCATAATCAGCCTCCTCTTGCTCTGTGTGGGCCCGCCAATGTTTGCCATTAGCCTGCTCAACATGCCTGAAACTTTTGCTGTCTTTGCAGCCGCATGTTTAATCTGGGCCCAATAAGTGAGCCTGCTGTCTATTTGTACGCCCAGATATTTTGTCGCCCTTTTAGTCACCAGGAGCATGTCATCTACCAGCATGCTAATTTCTAGTGGCATATGCCCTCGTGTCATCATAATTACTTCAGTCTTGTCTACTGCAAGTTCGAGCCCATGGTCCTCGAGCCATGCTCGAGTCCTTTTCATAACTTGGTTTAATTTTCTCTTAGCGTCGTCTGCGTCCCGTGCCGAAATGACTGCCGCTATATCGTCCGCGTACCCTACAAGGTGTGTGTCTTCTGGCATATTTATTCCTAATATCTCGTCATAGCTTAGATTCCAGAGGTCAGGACCAAGGACGGATCCCTGGGCTGCCTCCGATGTGATTGTTCTAACTCTCTGTCCATCTGCGTTGCGTACATCGAGTGTTGCGAGAACGATTATACGTTTCGGGTAGGAGCGTCCGTTCTGTGCGTTTTCGAAACTCCTGACTACATCCTCAATGGCACCAAGAGTCGATCTTCCGGGTCGAAAGCCATGCTGCCTCTCCGATAGTCCTCCGGCTGCCTCGATGGATTCTGCTAATCTGCGTTGCAGAAGCTTCTCCAATGGTTTGCCTGTGCTATCTAGCATGCATAGGGGGCGGAAAGCTGATGGTTGCGTTTGGTCGCCTCTTCCCTTGCTAATCAGCATGAGCTTTTGTCTTTTCCACTCTTTGGGAAAAGTTCCTTGGGCTATACAAGCGTTGTACACTTCGAGCAGAGCGTCTGGCCGATTTTCGGCTAAAAGTATGAGTGCCTCCGCTGGTATTCCATCAGGCCCGGGGGCTTTACCCCTCTTAAGGCTTCTAGCCGCGATTTTTAGCTCTTCTTCAGTGAAGGGCGTGGGCATCCCACCAGCAAGACTTCGCGTTCATCGTGCAGTGGAGGGTGCATGGGAAACAAGTTATCCACGATGTGGTTGATATCGTTCCCTATATGCGGAGCAGCATGGTTAGCGTTTAGCTTCCTCGTAACGATCTTATAGCCGAGTCCCCAGGGGTTGCTGTTCAGATCCTTCCGAAGTTCTTCCCATTTCGACTTCTTGCTTCTAATAATCGCCCATTTCAATGCTTTTCGGCTTTGTCTGAATTCTTCGGCCACCATGGTTGCCTCGCCATTTCGCCTGGCTCTGGTGTATCTTCTTCTGTTACGAAGGCAGGTTCGTCTGAGCTCAGCTATTTCTGGCGTCCACCAGTACGCAGCCTGTCTTCTAGACTGCTGCGTTACACGTGGCATGGATGCCTCGCAGCTTTGAGCTATGCGCTGCCTCAATGTCATCATTGCCATGGAGTCAGCATCACTCATGGTGTGCTGAGACCCCGTCAAAATTGCTTAGAAATCTTTCGTGGTTCAGCTTAGTTGCATTCCACTTGCGTGTGCCTCTCCTTTGCGTCTGGTGAGAGTTCGTCCTTTCCGTGGTCCGGAAGGTAATATACTGGTGATCGCTACCAGTGAAGTCTTCCAACACTCTCCACCCTTCAACGCTTGTAGCCAAGCTCTCGGACACCAAAGTGATGTCTGGGGTGGTGTGTTCGCATCCCGGCCTCCTGAAAGTAGTGGCATTACCTGTATTTGCCACTATCAAACCTAACCTAGCAGCCATGTCTAAAATGTTTCTTCCACGTGAGTTCGTTGTCCGGTCCCCCCATTCTACAGCCCGGGCATTGAAATCACCCGCTACTATAAACGGTGCGCCTATTTCCCGAACCCTATCCTCGACAGGTCTAGTTTTGTCCTGAACTGGCCTATGCTATCACTAGGGGTAAGGTAGCAGCTCATTAGCGTGTATTGTCTCGTCCGAACGTACGTGTAACAGTGGCCTCCCCCGAGCTGCGTGACCGCGAGCTTACTGCCGCTAGGTAGCCACAGAGCAGCCGTGCCTGTTTCATCTTCGTACCAGGACCCTCGGGGTATTTGTCTATATTGTTCGCAAATAATGACAGCGTCTACCCTATTTTCAGCGGCAATTTGCTCGATCAGAGCGTTTGCCGTCCGACTTCTGTGCATAGTTGCCTGAAGCACATTCATCGTTTCCTGACCAGTGGGCATCTTTTCGATCCCGGAAGATGGTCAGTCCGGTCGCGTTTTGCATCCGCGCAGTGGACACATTTGGGGGTTTCGTTACAGTCCTTCATTTTATGTCCCGACCCCCCACACCTAATACAAGTGTTCCTCCTGCCTAAACCTGAGCAATTTGCCTGTACGTGTCCCGTTCCAAGACATCGATAACATCTCCTAACGTCCTCGCACAATCGCATCCTCGCTCGGACCCACCCAATCTTTATATAGCCAACCTCAAGGAGTTTTGCCGCGCTTTCAGCTGACAGGGTGAGGAAGGCTCGTACCTGCTCTCTCACATTGGGTGCGGTGATCCTTATCTGGATCTGCTCCCCTGGGTTGCTGAGCAGCTTCTGGGCTGCTGTTTCTACCTCCTCCTTAAGTGTAAGCGAATCGAGATCTCTTATCTCGATAGTCGCCTTTGGCTTTAGTTCCGCGACGGAGGCTGTATCTCTTATTGTACTCCTCAACTGTTGAACGAAATCCGGCCTAACCTGTTGCCCTTTTCCGAGTTCGAGGAGGATGGCTCCGGTCTGCGTTTTCCTAACCGTCTTTATGCTAACCGAGTCGTCCGTCTTTATTTTATCGCGCAGATCTTTTAGAACTTCCGCGTAGCTGTGACCCGCCGCGGGTTTAATTATTACCGCATCCGACTTCGCTCGCTGTTGCCGCTCGTTCTTCTGTTTGTTCGGTTCGACCGGTTTCTTTTTCGTTTTATATTTCTTCCCCTTTTTTGTGACGGTTCGCCAGTTTTCGTCTCCCCCATGAGGGAGCTCATTTATGTGCTCATTGGGCTCTTTCGATCTAGCCTTCTTGCTCTTATCGGGCAACAAATGCTACAATAAGAAGGCACAATATCATGATGTCATCGTTAAAGCGGCTACTCGACACGGACCCTACGGCAATTATAATGAAGCTGAAAGAAAAATTGTGGAGCGAAATCCAAGAGCTACATTTCAAAATATGGGGGTCAAGCGATGAACCACTAAGGATACGACATGAACTCCTACGAAAACCTGGAGAAGCGAGTTATTGAAAATTTCAAGCTGGTTTCTCGCACACGAGAGCAAGGGTTCGAACTTACGCCAAACAACGTGTTACCACTGCCAAAAGTCACAATCCAAAAATTTAATGGAGATTATTTAAAGTGGAGATCCTTTCACGACATTTTTACTCAACTTGTAGACAATCAGCATATTCCTGCGGTACAAGAGATGTGGTACCTGAAATCAAACTTGGGGGGCGAAGCTGAAAAACGAATAAGTCATCTTTCAGCCACAGTCGAAAACTACGCAACCGCATGGAGCCTATTGCAAGAACGATACAATAATCAACGCGTTCTTATAACCTCACTAATGCAACAACTTCTGGATCAACCAAGCACTGGACCATCAGCTGCTGCTATCAAACAATTACATGATGCAACACAAGAATGTCTTCATGCGCTAGACATCGGGATCGATACCGCTTCATGGGATCCCATGCTGTTTCACATACTTATTAAAAAATTGGATCAGGGTACTCTTGTTCTATATGGGAGGACCATTAGCAATCCAAAAGAGCTACGAAAAATCAAAGACCTATTAACCTTTCTTGAAAATCGGTTGTACACTTCGAGCAGAGCGTCTGGCCGATTTTCGGCTAAAAGTATGAGTGCCTCCGCTGGTATTCCATCAGGCCCGGGGGCTTTACCCCTCTTAAGGCTTCTAGCCGCGATTTTTAGCTCTTCTTCAGTGAAGGGCGTGGGCATCCCACCAGCAAGACTTCGCGTTCATCGTGCAGTGGAGGGTGCATGGGAAACAAGTTATCCACGATGTGGTTGATATCGTTCCCTATATGCGGAGCAGCATGGTTAGCGTTTAGCTTCCTCGTAACGATCTTATAGCCGAGTCCCCAGGGGTTGCTGTTCAGATCCTTCCGAAGTTCTTCCCATTTCGACTTCTTGCTTCTAATAATCGCCCATTTCAATGCTTTTCGGCTTTGTCTGAATTCTTCGGCCACCATGGTTGCCTCGCCATTTCGCCTGGCTCTGGTGTATCTTCTTCTGTTACGAAGGCAGGTTCGTCTGAGCTCAGCTATTTCTGGCGTCCACCAGTACGCAGCCTGTCTTCTAGACTGCTGCGTTACACGTGGCATGGATGCCTCGCAGCTTTGAGCTATGCGCTGCCTCAATGTCATCATTGCCATGGAGTCAGCATCACTCATGGTGTGCTGAGACCCCGTCAAAATTGCTTAGAAATCTTTCGTGGTTCAGCTTAGTTGCATTCCACTTGCGTGTGCCTCTCCTTTGCGTCTGGTGAGAGTTCGTCCTTTCCGTGGTCCGGAAGGTAATATACTGGTGATCGCTACCAGTGAAGTCTTCCAACACTCTCCACCCTTCAACGCTTGTAGCCAAGCTCTCGGACACCAAAGTGATGTCTGGGGTGGTGTGTTCGCATCCCGGCCTCCTGAAAGTAGTGGCATTACCGGTATTTGCCACTATCAAACCTAACCTAGCAGCCATGTCTAAAATGTTTCTTCCACGTGAGTTCGTTGTCCGGTCCCCCCATTCTACAGCCCGGGCATTGAAATCACCCGCTACTATAAACGGTGCGCCTATTTCCCGAACCCTATCCTCGACAGGTCTAGTTTTGTCCTGAACTGGCCTATGCTATCACTAGGGGTAAGGTAGCAGCTCATTAGCGTGTATTGTCTCGTCCGAACGTACGTGTAACAGTGGCCTCCCCCGAGCTGCGTGACCGCGAGCTTACTGCCGCTAGGTAGCCACAGAGCAGCCGTGCCTGTTTCATCTTCGTACCAGGACCCTCGGGGTATTTGTCTATATTGTTCGCAAATAATGACAGCGTCTACCCTATTTTCAGCGGCAATTTGCTCGATCAGAGCGTTTGCCGTCCGACTTCTGTGCATAGTTGCCTGAAGCACATTCATCGTTTCCTGACCAGTGGGCATCTTTTCGATCCCGGAAGATGGTCAGTCCGGTCGCGTTTTGCATCCGCGCAGTGGACACATTTGGGGGTTTCGTTACAGTCCTTCATTTTATGTCCCGACCCCCCACACCTAATACAAGTGTTCCTCCTGCCTAAACCTGAGCAATTTGCCTGTACCTGTCCCGTTCCAAGACATCGATAACATCTCCTAACGTCCTCGCACAATCGCATCCTCGCTCGGACCCACCCAATCTTTATATAGCCAACCTCAAGGAGTTTTGCCGCGCTTTCAGCTGACAGGGTGAGGAAGGCTCGTACCTGCTCTCTCACATTGGGTGCGGTGATCCTTATCTGGATCTGCTCCCCTGGGTTGCTGAGCAGCTTCTGGGCTGCTGTTTCTACCTCCTCCTTAAGTGTAAGCGAATCGAGATCTCTTATCTCGATAGTCGCCTTTGGCTTTAGTTCCGCGACGGAGGCTGTATCTCTTATTGTACTCCTCAACTGTTGAACGAAATCCGGCCTAACCTGTTGCCCTTTTCCGAGTTCGAGGAGGATGGCTCCGGTCTGCGTTTTCCTAACCGTCTTTATGCTAACCGAGTCGTCCGTCTTTATTTTATCGCGCAGATCTTTTAGAACTTCCGCGTAGCTGTGACCCGCCGCGGGTTTAATTATTACCGCATCCGACTTCGCTCGCTGTTGCCGCTCGTTCTTCTGTTTGTTCGGTTCGACCGGTTTCTTTTTCGTTTTATATTTCTTCCCCTTTTTTGTGACGGTTCGCCAGTTTTCGTCTCCCCCATGAGGGAGCTCATTTATGTGCTCATTGGGCTCTTTCGATCTAGCCTTCTTGCTCTTATCGGGCAACAAATGCTACAATAAGAAGGCACAATATCATGATGTCATCGTTAAAGCGGCTACTCGACACGGACCCTACGGCAATTATAATGAAGCTGAAAGAAAAATTGTGGAGCGAAATCCAAGAGCTACATTTCAAAATATGGGGGTCAAGCGATGAACCACTAAGGATACGACATGAACTCCTACGAAAACCTGGAGAAGCGAGTTATTGAAAATTTCAAGCTGGTTTCTCGCACACGAGAGCAAGGGTTCGAACTTACGCCAAACAACGTGTTACCACTGCCAAAAGTCACAATCCAAAAATTTAATGGAGATTATTTAAAGTGGAGATCCTTTCACGACATTTTTACTCAACTTGTAGACAATCAGCATATTCCTGCGGTACAAGAGATGTGGTACCTGAAATCAAACTTGGGGGGCGAAGCTGAAAAACGAATAAGTCATCTTTCAGCCACAGTCGAAAACTACGCAACCGCATGGAGCCTATTGCAAGAACGATACAATAATCAACGCGTTCTTATAACCTCACTAATGCAACAACTTCTGGATCAACCAAGCACTGGACCATCAGCTGCTGCTATCAAACAATTACATGATGCAACACAAGAATGTCTTCATGCGCTAGACATCGGGATCGATACCGCTTCATGGGATCCCATGCTGTTTCACATACTTATTAAAAAATTGGATCAGGGTACTCTTGTTCTATATGGGAGGACCATTAGCAATCCAAAAGAGCTACGAAAAATCAAAGACCTATTAACCTTTCTTGAAAATCGGTTTCAATACCTAGAGGCCATAAACGAGAAAGAAAGATCATCAAAGGTCTATGTTTCCACTACTTCAGCTAAACAAACAGAAGTCATGTGCTCACTTTGCAAAAACAACTTTCACCAACTGTATCGGTGTCAGAAATTTCAACAACTATCGCCAGCAGACCTTTTGAATTTCTCTCGGAAGCAAAACTTGTGTGTGAACTGTGTAAAATCAGGACACACAGCCAAAACTTGCAAATCAGAATCATGCTTGACATGCAAGAAAAAACACAACTCGCTACTTCATCTGGAGAACAACACTCAGGCATCAAACCAAAGATCAACCAGTGAAAGGGTATCCAAGAAAACATCATCATTCGCTACCAATCAACCTGAAATAACTGGTCCGGATTTTAATGAAGCGATACTTATCCTCCAGAAGCATCCTCACTAGCGGCAGCAAATGGTCAGGCGTCCAACTCATACCATCACAATTTATCAACATTGATGAGTGGCCACTGTCGAAAAATCTTGTGCTAGCTGACCCAACATTCAATCGATCTTATAAAATCGATATATTGCTGGGTGCCGAGCATTATCACCAACTGCTCGCAATTGGGGAAATAAAATTATCTCCACAACTTCCGATTTTGCAGAACACGGTTCTTGGATGGATCGTAGCAGGAAAAATAAATAGAGAGCTCATTACAGACGCATCCTGTGGATTATGTACTGAAGATGAAGGACTTGAAACTTCCATCGCTCGACTTTGGGAAATAGATGAAGTTAAAACAACTAAAAAACCACTATCAATAGCCGACAGACAATGTGAAGAGCACTTTGTACAAAATACTACTAAAACCCGGCAAAACCGTTTCGTAGTCAGAATACAATTTCATCAAACCTCTAACACCCTAGGCTACTCACACGCAATGGCTCTCAACCGATTTCTCGCTCTCGAACGGCGCTTGCAAAAGAACCCAGAATTGAAAGCTAAATACACTGAATTTATGGATGAGTATGAATCAATGGGACATATGACAAAATTGGAAACAGATTCCATAATATCACCAAACTACTACATCCCACATCATTGCGTCCTGAGGCCAGAAAGTTCAACCCCTAAGCTCAGAGTAGTATTCGATGCCTCAGCGAAAACCTCCTCAGGCTACTCTCTAAACGATCTCATGTTCACGGGACCAACACTACAAAGTGAACTATTATCCATACCTCTCAGATTTCGAATGCCAAGGTTCGTTTTCAACACTGACATTGAAAAAATGTATAGGCAGGTATTGATCGCTCCTGAAGATCGTAAATTTCAGCTTATAATTTGGAGAAAGCATTCCACAATGCCCATTGCATACTACCAACTCAACACCGTCACATATGGCAAAAAGAGCTGCTCCATACTTAGCAACAAAATGTCTTGATCAACTGGCTGAAGAAAATAATATACGTTATGTTGCTTCACAATTTATTAAAGAAAATTTCTAGGTAGATGGTGGCTTGGGCGGATCAAATAGCTTATCAACAACGATGCAATTACAAGAGCAACTTGTGCAAGTTATGAAAGAGGGCGGCTTCACGTTACGCAAATGGTGTGTAAACCATCCATAATTACTCCACAACATTCCACAAGACAACTTGGAGGTAAACTTAGATTTTGAGAGCATAGAAGCCGACACCATCAAAACATTAGGACTAGTTTAGCTCCCAAAAACTGACAAACTGGGTATTAAGGTCAACACTAGCAACGTTAAGAGAGTAACCAAGCGAACAGTCACATCAGACCTTGCAAGATTATTCGACCCATTGGGGATTTTATCTCCCATTATAGTAACGGCAAAGATGTTTATTCAAGAATTGTGGGAGTTAAAACTGGATTGGGAATGTATTAAAAAACCTTCAAAATCAAGATATATTTTTAAGGGAAGGGTTCCAGAATCCAAACAACTACAAATTTTTACAGACGCATCCGAAAAGGCTTATGGAGCTGCGGCTTACATCTGATCAGTTTTCAAAGATGGCACCATTATGGTACACTTACTCTGTGCTAAATCCCGCATAGCTCCACTCAAACGGCAAACAATACCACGATTGGAACTAAAGGCCCAGTATGGTTATGGACTGATTCAGAAATTGTGCTCTCATGGATAAATTCATCATCAGCTTCATTCAACACATTTGTAGCAAATCGAATTTTAGCAATTCAAGAAGAAACCCAAGCAGAACAATGGCGTCACGTAGGCTCAAAGTTCAACCCCGCAGATATATTATCTCGTGGGATGTCTCCGGCGACTCTTGAGGAATGCACTCTCTGGTTTTATGGTCCAATGTTTCTCCATGGCGTAGAGAGGGTGTGGCCACCTAAGTTCAATCCAAGCTCCAACATCCCAACAAATCTCGAGCGAAAAGCAAAGCTGCATGAATCACGAGCAATGACAACAACGGAACCAACCTTTGTTTACCAAATCAACCATAAAAATTCATTCCATCGTCTGCAGCGAATTGTTACATATATTCTGTGCTTCATTGCCCACACTAGATGTCAGCAGCAGATGCGACAGCCATACAAATTATTTGCAACAACGGAACTCAGCCAAGCACTGGTTCCTATTATTTCACAAATGCAACTCTCAGAATTTAAGGAAGACATAACCCAACTAAGAAAATACAAACAAGTACAAGGAACAAGCACTATCCGGAATCTTATGCCCTTTTTGGATGAAAATGGACTAATAAGGGTCGGAGGTCGGCTCGACACGTCTTTGTTGGATTATGACTCAAAACATCAACCTCTTATTCCATACAACGATCCCATTTCCAAATTAATATTCCAAATGATTCATGAAGAACACAATCATTGTGGATCGCATACATTATTAGGAATTGTTCGGCAACGTTTCTGGCCAATAAAAAAAATTATGGCAAGAGCCACAGTTCATCGATGCACGACATGCAGCAGAGCTAAACCAGAACTATTCGAGCAAATAATGGGAAACCTACCCTGGACAAGTATCACACCAGGCCGTGCATTCATCAATACCGGGGTCGATTACTGTGGCCCGATTACTGTACATTATAAACTGAGGGGAAAACGACCACACAAGGCTTACATTGCTGTATTTTGTTGCTTTGCCACAAAGGCATGGTTATTGACAAAATTTATATTGCGACAATGCAACAAACTTCGTCGGAGCAAAGAATAAATTACCTGAACTCACCGCAATCATACATGCATCAGATGCGAAAGAAGCCATTACGGGGTATACAATTTAATTTCATTTCGCCAAGAGCACCACATTTTGGTGGTATATGGGAAGCAGCAGTTAAGTCAGCAAAATATCTTTCGAAGACCTCGAAACCATAGTTGTTGAAATTGAAGCCATACTAAATTCTAGACCCATTTCACCCATATCAAATGACGCAAACGATATAGATGTATTGACTCCGGGACATTTTCTAGTAGGTGAACCACTAACATCAAAATTGATGCTCAAGCAAGGTCTACAAACCTTAAATTGGAAACACGATGGAAAATAATGTCTCATCTCAAGCACGAATTTTGGAAGAGGTGGTCACGAGACTACCTAAATGAGCTACAATATCGAAACGAATAACGAGAACAGTCAAAAAATCTGAAAGCAGGGGCGATAGTTATTATAAAAGAAGATAACGCTTCAGTCATGAAATGGCCTCTTGGGCGCGTAATAAAATATATAAAGGACACGACGAGGTTGTAAGAGTGGCGGATGTCCAGACAGCTTCAGGCATTTTTAAGTGAGCAATTCAATATTTAGCTCCACCCCCTAAGCTCAATGACGAACCCGAAGAAGAAGAAGAATTTCTGTGTCCACAAATGGAAACAAAATTTACTGCAAACGCTGACAAATGCCTGTGCGAGATTTCTTTTCTTAATTCTAACATTCAAACAAATTGTAAAATTGTTCCTGTTGTTGATAGCACGTCACCTACACAGTTAGAATACCGGAATGAATGGCTCTACACTATGCGGCAGCCGTCTCGAATAAACTCCGTATGTGGGCAAGAAAAATCACAGTTAACCCTAAAAGGATCTGGTCTCCTAAAAATCTCACCAGATTGTACAATTAAGCTAAACTCAATCATCATCAAATGTCATCAAACTGTCTCCACATCTCTTCAAACATCATACACAGAAATTAGCAATATAAGTGACATCAGTTATCCAGACGAGATTCGAATTGCAGGAATTCACCACAAGATCTATTCCGACCAAATTAAAAATATCTCCGAAATTCAACGCAAATTACACCAAACGGTATCTGTTGAACTTCCGTCACAAATTAAATATATTAAATATCACCACGGGGCCATTACCTATGTTGCTCTCGTTCTCGTTATAATAATATGCCTGAGTATCGCCTGAAAAAGGGCACGTTGCAAGGGAATTAAACCAAATCAACAAACCCCACGTCCAGCTGTAAGTCAACATATTCCAGCACCAGAATTTGAAGTATCCGTAGTTTAAATCTTTAATTCTAAGACATATGAAGAGCAATATAAGGTTGTCAAATTTATTATTTCCTTGAGCATGACTCAACGGCGGGGTACATGTTCAGACCTTCACAATGAATTTCTTCCATATGTGCATAAGTTAGTTTAGATAAATGTACAAACATACTTAAGTACATATGCCTGCAAGAAATTAGTTGAACAACCTTAAATTACTAAGCTAATGTAATTTTTTATTGTACTTACTTTTTTGCTAGATTTATGCATTTTCCTTTACTTTTAATTCAACATTTAATTCAAATTATGAAAAGAAAAAGAAACCTTGAATTCTGATTAAGTTTCAATTTTTGCTGTAGTTGTTGTTTACTTTAAATTCTTTTACTTTAAACATTTAACAACAACCTTGAAATAATTCTAAGTTTATTGCATTTGTCTGGGGTTTCAGATTTCGTGGAAAATGCAAGGCAGAATTATATAATTAATAAATATATTAAAAATAAGCTATTGCAATTTGGCAATAAAATAGTATTTAAGGCCATGATTTAATTTAAATAAATCGAGTAACAATTATTCAATCAAACTAAGCAGTTTTTTATTTGTATTTTCAATTTCACTGCAATAACAAAGTTCAAGTGCTTGCGTTATCTCACCATAAAAAATTAACCAAGTTCAAGTGCTCGCATTATTTAACCATAAAACATAATCAAACTTAAGTGCTTGAATTATTCCTACAATTGTCCCGGTGTTTCCGCCCGGACAAAGCAACACCGACCAGCAAATCAGCTGAGTCAAAACATTCTGGTGACCCCAACGTGATTCTCTTCAAGAAATCGTCAGCTCCTCTTCCCAGGAACGAAGTCCTAAAGGCATAATCAGCTCGAACAGGCATGACCATGGCTACTGGTAAAACAACCCCCCAATGGAGCAACTTACAACTTCTCAGCGAGCAACAGGAATTTTAAAAAGGATCCAGCATCCAGAAAGACTGTCCACTACTACGAAGAAAAACTCAGAAGATTGGACTTCACTTGGGCAGAATTCGAGCACACCGATAATGAAATACGATGCCTTGAGAAGCTCCAGTTAGACCACAAATATTTTTCCGAGAACTACTAACAAAACATTGAGGAACTCTTCACAAAATACAGGAAGATATTTGAATCAGGCATAAAGGAGACATCGAAAATGCCAACGCTGGACCCCTGTCAACAAAACACCAATAAGGCACCTGTAACAACTGCAAGAACATTTTTGAAATGTGCTTTAACAAATGCTACAATTTTTTTTTTGACGGGCGAGGTAGGGTTGAAAATGCCTTCGCACTTACAGTGACCGTCGCCGACTGCGTTGAGTGGTGTTTTCCACTAAAAAACTCCCTCCTCCGTTTCCGGTGGGATGCCTTCCCGGGACTGTTTTCTACATTACTTCGGGAAGGCCCAGAAACTTCATCCTCCTAAGAAGGACTTTGCTCGTAACACCCACGTCTGGGTCCGTCATTTTCATGCTGCTGGCTCATTCTGGCTAAGTCTCCGTTGATGGAGACTCATTTTGCCGTACATCGAGGTCTCTTTTCTTTCTTCTTAAGACATACTCGATGTAGTTACTCACAGCATTCCATGTGTTTTCGCATTCGAGCATTCTGTCAACTATGTTGGCAGGGGTGAAAACGCCAATCTACTCCCTTAATGCGATTCGCTCAGTATTCCATCTGGTGCAGTTGAAAAAGGTGTGTTCTGCATCGTCGTTTGTTGCATCGCAGTAGATGCAACTGGAATTACCTGTTTTGACCATACGATGTAGATACTTCCGGAAGTATCCATGACCTGAAAGGAACTGGGTCAAGAAGTAGTTAATCTCCCCAAATTTCCTTTGAGTCCACTTTTCTATGTTAGGAATGAGCCTTTTCGTCCATCTACCGGACTGTTCTGCGTTCCATCTGCTTTGCCATCGTTGGATGGTTCCAGATCTCCGCTCTGCAGCACTAATATTAATTTCCGCCCCCTAGAGTCCCATGCCTCTTTCCGTTCGCGCGCCAGGAGATCAACCGGAATCTCACTACTTATTACGAAAACCGCCGCGCCTGAAACTGTACGGTAGGCTGAAACGATTCTGAGTGCCGCTGTGCGTTGGACTTTTTCTAGAGCCTTACGCTTAGACTTTGCTCTCAGTGCATTGCCCTAAATTTCGCTGCCATATAGCAGTATAGAATTTGTGGTTGCCATAATCAGCCTCCTCTTGCTCTGTGTGGGCCCGCCAATGTTTGCCATTAGCCTGCTCAACATGCTTGAAACTTTTGCTGCCTTTGCAGCCGCATGTTTAATCTGGGCCCAATAAGTGAGCCTGCTGTCTATTTGTACGCCCAGATATTTTGTCGCCCTTTTACTCACCAGGAGCATGTCATCTACCAGCATGCTAATTTCTAGTGGCATATGCCCTCGTGTCATCATAATTACTTCAGTCTTGTCTACTGCAAGTTCGAGCCCATGGTCCTCGAGCCATGCTCGAGTCCTTTTCATAACTTGGTTTAATTTTCTCTTAGCGTCGTCTGCGTCCCGTGCCGAAATGACTGCCGCTATATCGTCCGCGTACCCTACAAGGTGTGTGTCTTCTGGCATATCTATTCCTAATATCTCGTCATAGCTTAGATTCCAGAGGTCAGGACCAAGGACGGATCCCTGGGCTGCCCCCGATGTGATTGTTCTAACTCTCTGTCCATCTGGAGTGTCGTATATGAGTTTACGGTCCCTAAGATAACTCTGGAGAATTCTCATAAGATATACAGGTATGCGGAATCTTTCCCGCAATGCCTTGATAACATTTGCTCATCGTAAGCTATTAAAAGCGTTGCGTACATCGAGTGTTGCGAGAACGATTATACGTTTCGGGTAGGAGCGTCCGTTCTGTGTGTTTTCGAAACTCCTGACTACATCCTCAATGGCACCAAGAGTCGATCTTCCGGGTCGAAAGCCATGCTGCCTCTCCGATAGTCCTCCGGCTGCCTCGATGGATTCTGCTAATCTGCGTTGCAGAAGCTTCTCCAATGGTTTGCCTGTGCTATCTAGCATGCATAGGGGGCGGAAAGCTGATGGTTGCGTTTGGTCGCCTCTTCCCTTGCTAATCAGCATGAGCTTTTGTCTTTTCCACTCTTTGGGAAAAGTGCCTTGGGCTATACAAGCGTTGTACACTTCGAGCAGAGCGTCTGGCCGATTTTCGGCTAAAAGTATGAGTGCCTCCGCTGGTATTCCATCAGGCCCGGGGGCTTTACCCCTCTTAAGGCTTCTAGCCGCGATTTTTAGCTCTTCTTCAGTGAAGGGCGTGGGCATCCCACCAGCAAGACTTCGCGTTCATCGTGCAGTGGAGGGTGCATGGGAAACAAGTTATCCACGATGTGGTTGATATCGTTCCCTATATGCGGAGCAGCATGGTTAGCGTTTAGCTTCCTCGTAACGATCTTATAGCCGAGTCCCCAGGGGTTGCTGTTCAGATCCTTCCGAAGTTCTTCCCATTTCGACTTCTTGCTTCTAATAATCGCCCATTTCAATGCTTTTCGGCTTTGTCTGAATTCTTCGGCCACCATGGTTGCCTCGCCATTTCGCCTGGCTCTGGTGTATCTTCTTCTGTTACGAAGGCAGGTTCGTCTGAGCTCAGCTATTTCTGGCGTCCACCAGTACGCAGCCTGTCTTCTAGACTGCTGCGTTACACGTGGCATGGATGCCTCGCAGCTTTGAGCTATGCGCTGCCTCAATGTCATCATTGCCATGGAGTCAGCATCACTCATGGTGTGCTGAGACCCCGTCAAAATTGCTTAGAAATCTTTCGTGGTTCAGCTTAGTTGCATTCCACTTGCGTGTGCCTCTCCTTTGCGTCTGGTGAGAGTTCGTCCTTTCCGTGGTCCGGAAGGTAATATACTGGTGATCGCTACCAGTGAAGTCTTCCAACACTCTCCACCCTTCAACGCTTGTAGCCAAGCTCTCGGACACCAAAGTGATGTCTGGGGTGGTGTGTTCGCATCCCGGCCTCCTGAAAGTAGTGGCATTACCGGTATTTGCCACTATCAAACCTAACCTAGCAGCCATGTCTAAAATGTTTCTTCCACGTGAGTTCGTTGTCCGGTCCCCCATTCTACAGCCCTGGCATTGAAATCACCCGCTACTATAAACGGTTCGCCTATTTTCCTAACCCTATCCTCGATCAGGTCTAGTTTTGTCCTGAACTGGCCTATGCTATCACTAGGGGTAAGGTAGCAGCTCATTAGCGTGTATTGTCTCGTCCGAACGTACGTGTAACAGTGGCCTCCCCCGAGCTGCGTGACCGCGAGCTTACTGCCGCTAGGTAGCCACAGAGCAGCCGTGCCTGTTTCATCTTCGTACCAGGACCCTCGGGGTATTTGTCTATATTGTTCGCAAATAATGACAGCGTCTACTCTATTTTCAGCGGCAATTTGCTCGATCAGAGCGTCTGCCGTCCGACTTCTGTGCATAGTTGCCTGAAGCACATTCATCGTTTCCTGACCAGTGGGCATCTTTTCGATCCCGGAAGATGGTCAGTCCGGTCGCGTTTTGCATCCGCGCAGTGGACACATTTGGGGGTTTCGGTACAGTCCTTCATTTTATGTCAAGACCCCCCACACCTAATACAAGTGTTCCTCCTGCCTAAACCTGAGCAATTTGCCTGTACGTGTCCCGTTCCAAGACATCGATAACATCTCCTAACGTCCTCGCACAATCGCATCCTCGCTCGGACCCACCCAATCTTTATATAGCCAACCTCAAGGAGTTTTGCCGCGCTTTCAGCTGACAGGGTGAGGAAGGCTCGTACCTGCTCTCTCACATTGGGTGCGGTGATCCTTATCTGGATCTGCTCCCCTGGGTTGCTGAGCAGCTTCTGGGCTGCTGTTTCTACCTCCTCCTTAAGTGTAAGCGAATCGAGATCTCTTATCTCGATAGTCGCCTTTGGCTTTAGTTCCGCGACGGAGGCTGTATCTCTTATTGTACTCCTCAACTGTTGAACGAAATCCGGCCTAACCTGTTGCCCTTTTCCGAGTTCGAGGAGGATGGCTCCGGTCTGCGTTTTCCTAACCGTCTTTATGCTAACCGAGTCGTCCGTCTTTATTTTATCGCGCAGATCTTTTAGAACTTCCGCGTAGCTGTGACCCGCCGCGGGTTTAATTATTACCGCTTCCGACTTCGCTCGCTGTTGCCGCTCGTTCTTCTTTTTGTTCGGTTCGACCGGTTTCTTTTTCGTTTTATTTTTCTTCCCCTTTTTTGTGACGGTTCGCCAGTTTTCGTCTCCCCCATGAGGGAGCTCATTTATGTGCTCATTGGGCTCTTTCGATCTAGCCTTCTTGCTCTTATCGGGCAACAAATGCTACAAAAAGAAGGCACAATATCATGATGTCATCGTTAAAGCGGCTACTCGACACGGACCCTACGGCAATTATAATGAAGCTGAAAGAAAAATTGTGGAGCGAAATCCAAGAGCTACATTTCAAAATATGGGGGTCAAGCGATGACCCACTAAGGATACGACATGAACTCCTACGAAAACCTGGAGAAGCGAGTTATTGAAAATTTCAAGCTGGTTTCCCGCACACGAGAGCAAGGGTTCGAACCTACGCCAAACAACGTGAGATTATTTAAAGTGGAGATCCTTTCACGACTTTTTTACTCAACTTGTAGACAATCAGCATATTCCTGCGGTACAAGAGATGTGGTACCTGAAATCAAACTTGGGGGGCGAAGCTGAAAAACGAATAAGTCATCTTTCAGCCACAGTCGAAAACTACGCAACCGCATGGAGCCTATTGCAAGAACGATACAATAATCAACGCGTTCTTATAACCTCACTAATGCAACAAGTTCTGGATCAACCAAGCCCTGGTCCATCAGCTGCTGCTATCAAACAATTACATGATGCAACACAAGAATGTCTTCATGCGCTAAACAACATCGGGATCGATACCGCTTCATGGGATCCCATGCTGTTTCACATACTTATTAAAAAATTGGATCGGGGTACTCTTGTTCTATATGGGACGACCATTAGCAATCCAAAAGAGCTACAAAAAATCAAAGACATATTAACCTTTCTTGAAAATCGGTTTCAATACCTAGAGGCCATAAACGAGAAAGAAAGATCATCAAAGGTCTATGTTTCCACTACTTCAGCTAAACAAACAGAAGGCATGTGCTCACTTTGCAAAAACAACTTTCACCAACTGTATCGGTGTCAGAAATTTCAACAACTATCGCCAGCAGACCTTCTGAATTTCACTCGGAAGCAAAACTTGTGTGTGAACTGTGTAAAATCAGGACACACAGCCAAAACTTGCAAATCAGAATCATGCTTGACATGCAAGAAAAAACACAACTCGCTACTTCATCTGGAGAACAACACTCAGGCATCAAACCAAAGATCAACCAGTGAAAGGGTATCCACGAAAACATCATCATTCGCTACCAATCAACCTGAAATAACTGGTCCGGATTTTAATGAAGCGATACTTATCCTCCAGAAGCATCCTCACTAGCGGCAGCAAATGGTCAGGCGTCCAACTCATACGTTCTTCTCAGCACAGCTCTAGTAATAATCAAAACTGATACAATGGAGTTTGAATGCCGCGCCTTACTTGACTCTGGCTCACAATTCAATTTGATTACGGAGCGTTTAGTCAAACGACTTAATATTGCAAAACACGCTTTATCAGTGAACATCAATGGAATCGGGGACTCCAACACAAAAACACAGCACCGAGTCAATGTAACTTTGCATTCTCGAATTAATGGATTTACAACACGCCTGGAAGCACTTGTCCTGCCTCGAATTATCGCACCACAACCATCACAATTTATCAACATTGATGAGTGGCCACTGTCGAAAAATCTTGTGCCAGCTGACCCAACATTCAATCGATCTTATAAAATCGATATATTGCTGGGTGCCGAGCATTATCACCAACTGCTCGCAATTGGGCAAATAAAATTATCTCCACAACTTCCGATTTTGCAGAACACGGTTCTTGGATGGATCGTAGCAGGAAAAATAAATAGAGAGCTCATTACAGACGCATCCTGTGGATTATGTACTGAAGATGAAGGACTTGAAACTTCCATCGCTCGACTTTGGGAAATAGATGAAGTTAAAACAACTAAAAAACCACTATCAACAGCCGACAGACAATGTGAAGAGCACTTTGTACAAAATACTACTAAAACCCGGCAAAACCGCTTCGTAGTCAGAATACAATTTCATCAAACCTTTAACACCCTAGGCTACTCACACGCAATGGCTCTCAACCGATTTCTCGCTCTCGAACGGCGCTTGCAAAAGAATCCGGAATTGAAAGCTAAATACACTGAATTTATGGATGCGTGTGAATCAATGGGACATATGACAAAATTGGAAACAGATTCCATAATATCACCAAACTACTACATCCCACATCATTGCGTCCTGAGGCCAGAAAGTTCGACCATTAAGCTCAGAGTAGTATTCGATGCCTCAGCGAGAACCTCCTCAGGCTACTCTCTAAACGACCTCATGTTCACGGGACCAACACTACAAAGTGAACTATTATCCATACTTCTCAGATTTCGAATGCCAAGGTTCGTTTTCAACACTGTATAGGCAGTTATTGATTGCTCCTGAAGATCATAAATTTCAGCTCATAATTTGGAGAAAGGATTCCACAATGCCCATTGCATACTACCAACTCAACACCGTCACATATGGCACAAGAGCTGCTCCATACTTAGCAACAAAATGTCTTGATCAACTGGCTGAAGAAAATAATATACGTTATCTTGCTTCACAATTTATTAAAGAAAATTTCTAGGTAGATGGTGGCTTGGGCGGATCAAATAGCTTATCAACAGCGATGCAATTACAAGAGCAACTTGTGCAAGTTATGAAAGAGGGCGGCTTCACGTTACGCAAATGGTGTGCAAACCATCCACAATTACTCCACAACATTCCACAAGACAACTTGGAGGTAAACTTAGATTTTGAGAGCATAGAAGCCGACACCATCAAAACATTAGGACTAGTTTAGCTCCCAAAAACTGACAAACTGGGTATTAAGGTCAACACTAGCAACGTTAAGAGAGTAACCAAGCGAACAGTCACATCAGACCTTGCAAGATTATTCGACCCATTGGGGATTTTATCTCCCATTATAGTAACGGCAAAGATGTTTATTCAAGAATTGTGGGAGTTAAAACTGGATTGGGAATGTATTAAAAAACCTTCAAAATCAAGATATATTTTTAAGGGAACGGTTCCAGAATCCAAACAACTACATATTTTTACAGACGCGTCCGAAAAAGCTTATGGAGCTGCGGCTTACATCTGATCAGTTTTCAAAGATGGCACCATTATGGTACACTTACTCTGTGCTAAATCCCGCATAGCTCCACTCAAACGGCAAACAATACCACGATTGGAACTAAAGGCCCAGTATGGTTATGGACTGATTCAGAAATTGTGCTCTCATGGATAAATTCATCATCAGCTTCATTCAACACATTTGTAGCAAATCGAATTTTAGCAATTCAAGAAGAAACCCAAGCAGAACAATGGCGTCACGTAGGCTCAAAGTTCAACCCCGCAGATATATTATCTCGTGGGATGTCTCCGGCGACTCTTGAGGAATGCACTCTCTGGTTTTATGGTCCAATGTTTCTCCATGGCGTAGAGAAGGTGTGGCCACCTAAGTTCAATCCAAGCTCCAACATCCCAACAAATCTCGAGCGAAAAGCAAAGCTGCACGAATCACGAGCAATGACAACAACGGAACCAACCTTTGTTTACCAAATCAACCTTAAAAATCCATTCCATCGTCTGCAGCGAATTGTTACATATATTCTGTGCTTCATTGCCCACACTAGATGTCAGCAGCAGATGGGACAGCCATAAAAATTAGTTGCAACAACGGAACTCAGCCAAGCACTGGTTCCTATTATTTCACAAATGCAACTCTCAGAATTTAAGGAAGACATAACCCAACTAAGAAAATACAAACAAGTACAAGGAACAAGCACTATCCGGAATTTTACGCCCTTTTTGGATGAAAATGGACTAATAAGGGTCGGAGGTCGGCTCGACACGTCTTTGTTGGATTATGACTCAAAACATCAACCTCTTATTCCATACAACGATCCCATTTCCAAATTAATATTCCAAATGATTCATGAAGAACACAATCATTGTGGATCGCATACATTATTAGGAATTGTTCGGCAACGTTTCTGGCCAATAAAAAAAATTATGGCAAGAGCCACAGTTCATCGATGCACGACATGCAGCAGAGCTAAACCAGAACTATTCGACCAAATAATGGGAAACCTACCCTGGACAAGTATCACACCAGGCCGTGCATTCATCAATACCGGGGTCGATTACTGTGGCCCGATTACTGTACATTATAAACTGAGGGGAAAACGACCACACAAGGCTTACATTGCTGTATTTTGTTGCTTTGCCACAAAGGCATGGTTATTGACAAAATTTATATTGCGACAATGCAACAAACTTCGTCGGAGCAAAGAATAAATTACCTGAACTCACCGCAATCATACATGCATCAGATGCGAAAGAAGCCATTACGGGGTATACAATTTAATTTCATTTCGCCAAGAGCACCACATTTTGGTGGTATATGGGAAGCAGCAGTTAAGTCAGCAAAATATCTTTTGATAAGGACACTGGGGAATGCATCTCTAACGTACGAAGACCTCGAAACCCTAGTTGTTGAAATTGAAGCCATACTAAATTCTAGACCCATTTCACCCATATAAAATGACGCAAATGATATAGATGTATTGACTCCGGGACATTTTCTAGTAGGTGAACCACTAACAGCAAAATTGATGCTCAAGCAAGGTCTACAAACCTTAAATTGGAAACACGATGGAAAATAGTGTCTCATCTCAAGCACGAATTTTGGAAGAGGTGGTCACGAGACTACCTAAATGAGCTACAATATCGAAACGAATGGCGAGAACAATCAAAAAATCTGAAAGCAGGGGCGATAGTTATTATAAAGAAGATAACGCTCCAGTCATGAAATGGCTTCTTGGTCGCGTAATAAAATATATAAAGGACACGACGAGGTTGTAAGAGTGGCGGATGTCCAGACAGCTTCAGGCATTTTTAAGTGAGCAATTCAATATTTAGCTCCACCCCCTAAGCTCAATGACGAACCCGAAGAAGAAGAAGAATTTCTGTGTCCACAAATGGAAACAAAATTTACTGCAAACGCTGACAAATGCTTGTGCGAGATTTCTTTTCTTAATTCTAACATTCAAACAAATTGTAAAATTGTTCCTGTTGTTGATAGCATGTCACCTATACAGTTAGAATACAGGAATGAATGGCTCTACACTATGCGGCAGCCGTCTCGAATAAACTCCGTATGTGGGCAAGAAAAATCACAGTTAACCCTAAAAGGATCTGGTCTCCTAAAAATCTCACCAGATTGTAGAATTAAGCTAAACACAATCATCATCAAATGTCATCAAACTGTCTCCACATCTCTTCAAACATCATACACAGCAATGAGCAATATAAGTGCCATCATATATCCAGACGAGATTCGAATTGCAGGAATTCACCACAAGATCTATTCCGACCAAATTAAAAATATCTCCGAAATGCAACACAAATTACACCAAACGGTATCTGTTGAACTTCCGTCACAAATTAAATATATATTAAATATCACCACGTGACCATTACCTATGTTGCTCTAGTTCTCGTTATAATAATATGCCTGAGTATCGCCTGGAAAAGAGCACGTTGCAAGGGAATTAAACCAAATCAACAAACCCCACGTTCAGCTGTACGTCAACATATTCCAACACCAGAATTTGAAGTAGTTTAAATCTTTAATTCTAAGACATATGAAGAGCAATATAAGGTTGTCAAATTTATTATTTCCTTGAGCATGACTTAACGGCGGGGTACATATTCAGACCTTCACAATGAATTTCTTTCATATGTGCATAAGTTAGTTTCTATAAATGTACAAACATACTTAAGTACATATGCCTGCACGAAATTAGTTGAACAACCTTAAATTGCTAAGCTAATGTAATTTTTTATTGTACTTACTTTTTTGCTAGATTTATGCATTTTCCTTTACTTTTAATTCAACAGTTAATTCAAATTATGAAAAGAAAAAGAAACCTTGAACTTCTGATTAAGTTTCAATTTTTGCTGTAGTTGTTGTTTACTTTAAATTCTTTTACTTTAAACATTTAACAACAACCTTGAAATAATTTTAAGTTTATTGCATTTGTCTGGGGTTTCAGATTTCCTGGAATTTCTTACACGCGTGGAAAATGCAAGGCAGAATTATATAATTAATAAATAAATTAAAAATAAGCTATTGCAATTTGGCAATAAAATAGTATTTAAGGCCATGATTTAATTTAAATAAATCGAGAAACAATTAATTAATCAAACTAAGCAGTTGTTTTATTTGTATTCTCAATTTCACCGCAATGACAAAGTTTAAGTGCTTGCGTTATCTCACCATAAAAAATAACCAAGTTCAAGTGCTTGCGTTATTTAACCATAAAACATAATCAAACTTAAGTGCTTGAATTATACCTACAATTGTCCCGCTGTTTCCGCCCGGACAAAGCAACACCGAATTTTGAATAATGCTTCTTGTTGCATTTTCTACATCCACTGGAGGTACAAACTTTTGTTATGTGATCCTCTTTGAGACAGTTAACATAAAGTATTTGCTTCTGTGACCACCTTAATCTGTCTGATTCCGTCATGTTGAGGAATTTCTTACAGTAAAAAATAGGATGATTTCCTGTGGTACACAGTTTGCAATTGTTATTTTTTTCCATACATGCCATAGATGACGCTGTCATCTTTTCCTTTTGATGGGTAGTTAATTGTAACCAAGTGACTCCGTTGACTGAAATTGAATCTCAAGAAAGGGGAACAATCTCTCATTGTATGCACATCTCTTGGTTTAGTTAGTGATTGTATAAATCGAATATAGGGAACACGATCTAGTTTTTTGATATTAGTTGTATTATTATGACATCCCAAGATGAAGTGTTAACATTTAAATTATTTAACGCCAGCAAACATTCCTTGGTAGTGTCATGAAGAGTCTTAATTGAAGCGCTAGAAGACATGGTTCCTGTTGGTTGGTTAAGGATCTTGTCTACTAAAGTCGCTACTATGACTCTTTTATTTTCGTATCCCTCCTGAAGTAATGCCCAGGGTGACTTGTAGTTGTCTTCGGATAGCGTTTGATGGCTAATAAGTTTTGTGGCTTCTCCTGAGACGTTTGATTTGAAGTACCACATTTTTTGTACGTTTGGTAAAGGTTGCTTATCGACCATTTCCCTAAACAGTTAAAAAAATTGACAGCACTTTAAACAGTCTCCAATAAATTGTGGAATTGTAACTGTTGAGGATATGTGTTGCAAAATCCAATGATCAATTCAATACATAAACCCTGTTTATGTACATAAAGTGTAGCAACCAAAACAAGTTTGTTTAAAAATGAAACAGCTTGATTTAAAGATAATTATTTATTAAAATTATAGATGATTTACAAAAGAGTGATTGCAGAAAAGCTACCAGAAAAAGAAGGAAGAAACTCGAAGGAAATGTAACAAAAGTCAAAAAACAAAGTAGCCAGATTGTTATAAAATTTTAATTCTGAGAGTGAATATTACAACACTCCCTCTCACTTTCTGAATTGAAATATTTAATTACATAAAAATTTTTGAACTAAATGCTGGAACTTGTTTTTGCTTAACGCCTTTGTAAAAAATGTCAGCCAGTTGCTCACTGGTCTCTAAGTATTTTACATCAATTACACCTTGGCTTTGCATGTCGCAAGTGAATAAATACTGAAAATCAATGTGTTTTGTGCGCTTCGCTGATTCAGGATTTTTGACTAAAGTTATAGCTCGTTGATTATCACAGAACATAGGTGTTGGCAAAAGCTGTTCATGTCCACACTCCAGCAGTAATTGTCTGAACGATTTAGCAGCTTTCGTTGCAGCACAAAGAGCAACGAATTCAGCCTCAGTTGTTGATGTTGCAGAGGTAGTTTGCTTTCGTTACTTCCAAGCAACTGGACCACCATTTAGAAATGCAGCATAGCCTGTAATACTACGCCTGGTGTCTGGGTCACCTCTCCAATCAGCGTCAGAATACATTTGAAGTTGAAATTGATTAGAATTTATTTTAAAGTGAATGCCATGATCTATAGTACCCTTTATGTATTTTAAAACTCTTTTGAGTCCTTGCCAATGAGTCTTTGCTGGTTCTTCTAAATATCTACTTAACACACCAATGATATATGCAATATCAGGCCTGGTGCATACCATCAAATACATTAAGGAACCAATAGCTTCGCGATAAGTATAACTGTTATTATTGTTAGTGTCCAACTCCCTTGAAAAATGTTTGCCAACTTCAACCGGTGTAGACACAGGAAAAAAAAATGTTCCTCTTGTTGATAGCACGTCACTTACACAGTTAGAATACAGGAATGAATGCCTCTACACTATGCGGCAGCCGTCTCGAATAAACTCCGTATGTGGGCAAGAAAAATCACAGTTAACCCTAAAAGGATCTGGTCTCCTAAAAATCTCACCAGATTGTACAATTAAGCTAAACACAATCATCATCAAATGTCATCAAACTGTCTCCACATCTCTTCAAACATCATACACAGCAATGAGCAATATAAGTGCCATCATATATCCAGACGAGATTCGAATTGCAGGAATTCACCACAAGATCTATTCCGACCAAATTAAAAATATCTCCGAAATGCAACGCAAATTACACCAAACGGTATCTGTTGAACTTCCGTCACAAATTAAATATATATTAAATATCACCACGTGACCATTACCTATGTTGCTCTAGTTCTCGTTATAATAATATGCCTGAGTATCGCCTGGAAAAGAGCACGTTGCAAGGGAATTAAACCAAATCAACAAACCCCACGTTCAGCTGTACGTCAACATATTCCAACACCAGAATTTGAAGTATCCGTAGTTTAAATCTTTAATTCTAAGACATATGAAGAGCAATATAAGGTTGTCAAATTTATTATTTCCTTGAGCATGACTCAACGGCGGGGTACATATTCAGACCTTCACAATGAATTTCTTTCATATGTGCATAAGTTAGTTTCTATAAATGTACAAACATACTTAAGTACATATGCCTGCACGAAATTAGTTGAACAACCTTAAATTGCTAAGCTAATGTAATTTTTTATTGTACTTACTTTTTTGCTAGATTTATGCATTTTCCTTTACTTTTAATTCAACAGTTAATTCAAATTATGAAAAGAAAAAGAAACCTTGAACTTCTGATTAAGTTTCAATTTTTGCTGTAGTTGTTGTTTACTTTAAATTCTTTTACTTCAAACATTTAACAACAACCTTGAAATAATTTTAAGTTTATTGCATTTGTCTGGGGTTTCAGATTTCCTGGAATTTCTTACACGCGTGGAAAATGCAAGGCAGAATTATATAATTAATAAATAAATTAAAAATAAGCTATTGCAATTTGGCAATAAAATAGTATTTAAGGCCATGATTTAATTTAAATAAATCGAGAAACAATTAATTAATCAAACTAAGCAGTTGTTTTATTTGTATTCTCAATTTCACCGCAATAACAAAGTTTAAGTGCTTGCGTTATCTCACCATAAAAAATAACCAAGTTCAAGTGCTTGCGTTATTTAACCATAAAACATAATCAAACTTAAGTGCTTGAATTATACCTACAATTGTCCCGCTGTTTCCGCCCGGACAAAGCAACACCGAATTTTGAATCATGCTTCTTGTTGCATTTTCTACATCCACTGGAGGTACAAACTTTTGTTATGTGATCCTCTTTGAGACAGTTAACATAAAGTATTTGCTTCTGTGACCACCTTAATCTGTCTGATTCCGTCATGTTGAGGAATTTCTTACAGTAAAAAATAGGATGATTTCCTGTGGTACACAGTTTGCAATTGTTATTTTTTTCCATACATGCCATAGATGACGCTGTCATCTTTTCCTTTTGATGGGTAGTTAATTGTAACCAAGTGACTCCGTTGACTGAAATTGAATCTCAAGAAAGGGGAACAATCTCTCATTGTATGCACATCTCTTGGTTTAGTTAGTGATTGTATAAATCGAATATAGGGAACACGATCTAGTTTTTTGATATTAGTTGTATTATTATGACATCCCAAGATGAAGTGTTAACATTTAAATTATTTAACGCCAGCAAACATTCCTTGGTAGTGTCATGAAGAGTCTTAATTGAAGCGCTAGAAGACATGGTTCCTGTTGGTTGGTTAAGGATCTTGTCTACTAAAGTCGCTACTATGACTCTTTTATTTTCGTATCCCTCCTGAAGTAATGCCCAGGGTGACTTGTAGTTGTCTTCGGATAGCGTTTGATGGCTAATAAGTTTTGTGGCTTCTCCTGAGACGTTTGATTTGAAGTACCACATTTTTTGTACGTTTGGTAAAGGTTGCTTATCGACCATTTCCCTAAACAGTTAAAAAAATTGACAGCACTTTAAACAGTCTCCAATAAATTGTGGAATTGTAACTGTTGAGGATATGTGTTGCAAAATCCAATGATCAATTCAATACATAAACCCTGTTTATGTACATAAAGTGTAGCAACCAAAACAAGTTTGTTTAAAAATGAAACAGCTTGATTTAAAGATAATTATTTATTAAAATTATAGATGATTTACAAAAGAGTGATTGCAGAAAAGCTACCAGAAAAAGAAGGAAGAAACTCGAAGGAAATGTAACAAAAGTCAAAAAACAAAGTAGCCAGATTGTTATAAAATTTTAATTCTGAGAGTGAATATTACAACACTCCCTCTCACTTTCTGAATTGAAATATTTAATTACATAAAAATTTTTGAACTAAATGCTGGAACTTGTTTTTTCTTAACGCCTTTGTAAAAAATGTCAGCCAGTTGCTCGCTGGTCTCTAAGTATTTTACATCAATTACACCTTGGCTTTGCATGTCGCAAGTGAATAAATACTGAAAATCAATGTGTTTTGTGCGCTTCGCTGATTCAGGATTTTTGACTAAAGTTATAGCTCGTTGATTATCACAGAACATAGGTGTTGGCAAAAGCTATTCATGTCCACACTCCAGCAGTAATTGTCTGAACGATTTAGCAGCTTTCGTTGCAGCACAAAGAGCAACGAATTCAGCCTCAGTTGTTGATGTTGCAGAGGTAGTTTGCTTTCGTTACTTCCAAGCAACTGGACCACCATTTAGAAATGCAGCATAGCCTGTAATACTACGCCTGGTGTCTGGGTCACCTCTCCAATCAGCGTCAGAATACATTTGAAGTTGAAATTGATTAGAATTTATTTTAAAGTGAATGCCATGATCTATAGTACCCTTTATGTATTTTAAAACTCTTTTGAGTCCTTGCCAATGAGTCTTTGCTGGTTCTTCCAAATATCTACTTAACACACCAATGATATATGCAATATCAGGCCTGGTGCATACCATCAAATACATTAAGGAACCAATAGCTTCGCGATAAGTATAACTGTTATTATTGTTAGTGTCCAACTCCCTTGAAAAATGTTTGCCAACTTCAACCGGTGTAGACACAGGAAAAAAAATTGTTCCTCTTGTTGATAGCACGTCACTTACACAGTTAGAATACAGGAATGAATGCCTCTACACTATGCGGCAGCCGTCTCGAATAAACTCCGTATGTGGGCAAGAAAAATCACAGTTAACCCTAAAAGGATCTGGTCTCCTAAAAATCTCACCAGATTGTACAATTAAGCTAAACACAATCATCATCAAATGTCATCAAACTGTCTCCACATCTCTTCAAACATCATACACAGCAATGAGCAATATAAGTGCCATCATATATCCAGACGAGATTCGAATTGCAGGAATTCACCACAAGATCTATTCCGACCAAATTAAAAATATCTCCGAAATGCAACGCAAATTACACCAAACGGTATCTGTTGAACTTCCGTCACAAATTAAATATATATTAAATATCACCACGTGACCATTACCTATGTTGCTCTCGTTCTCGTTATAATAATATGCCTGAGTATCGCCTGGAAAAGAGCACGTTGCAAGGGAATTAAACCAAATCAACAAACCCCACGTTCAGCTGTACGTCAACATATTCCAACACCAGAATTTGAAGTATCCGTAGTTTAAATCTTTAATTCTAAGACATATGAAGAGCAATATAAGGTTGTCAAATTTATTATTTCCTTGAGCATGACTCAACGGCGGGGTACATATTCAGACCTTCACAATGAATTTCTTTCATATGTGCATAAGTTAGTTTCTATAAATGTACAAACATACTTAAGTACATATGCCTGCACGAAATTAGTTGAACAACCTTAAATTGCTAAGCTAATGTAATTTTTTATTGTACTTACTTTTTTGCTAGATTTATGCATTTTCCTTTACTTTTAATTCAACAGTTAATTCAAATTATGAAAAGAAAAAGAAACCTTGAACTTCTGATTAAGTTTCAATTTTTGCTGTAGTTGTTGTTTACTTTAAATTCTTTTACTTTAAACATTTAACAACAACCTTGAAATAATTTTAAGTTTATTGCCTTTGTCTGGGGTTTCAGATTTCCTGGAATTTCTTACACGCGTGGAAAATGCAAGGCAGAATTATATAATTAATAAATAAATTAAAAATAAGCTATTGCAATTTGGCAATAAAATAGTATTTAAGGCCATGATTTAATTTAAATATATCGAGAAACAATTAATTAATCAAACTAAGCAGTTGTTTTATTTGTATTCTCAATTTCACCGCAATAACAAAGTTTAAGTGCTTGCGTTATCTCACCATAAAAAATAACCAAGTTCAAGTGCTTGCGTTATTTAACCATAAAACATAATCAAACTTAAGTGCTTGAATTATACCTACAATTGTCCCGCTGTTTCCGCCCGGACAAAGCAACACCGAATTTTGAATCATGCTTCTTGTTGCATTTTCTACATCCACTGGAGGTACAAACTTTTGTTATGTGATCCTCTTTGAGACAGTTAACATAAAGTATTTGCTTCTGTGACCACCTTAATCTGTCTGATTCCGTCATGTTGAGGAATTTCTTACAGTGAAAAATAGGATGATTTCCTGTGGTACACAGTTTGCAATTGTTATTTTTTTCCATACATGCCATAGATGACGCTGTCATCTTTTCCTTTTGATGGGTAGTTAATTGTAACCAAGTGACTCCGTTGACTGAAATTGAATCTCAAGAAAGGGGAACAACCCTCTCATTGTATGCACATCTCTTGGTTTAGTTAGTGATTGTATAAATCGAATATAGGGAACACGATCTAGTTTTTTGATATTAGTTGTATTATTATGACATCCCAAGATGAAGTGTTAACATTTAAATTATTTAACGCCAGCAAACATTCCTTGGTAGTGTCATGAAGAGTCTTAATTGAAGCGCTAGAAGACATGGTTCCTGTTGGTTGGTTAAGGATCTTGTCTACTAAAGTCGCTACTATGACTCTTTTATTTTCGTATCCCTCCTGAAGTAATGCCCAGGGTGACTTGTAGTTGTCTTCGGATAGCGTTTGATGGCTAATAAGTTTTGTGGCTTCTCCTGAGACGTTTGATTTGAAGTACCACATTTTTTGTACGTTTGGTAAAGGTTGCTTATCGACCATTTCCCTAAACAGTTAAAAAAATTGACAGCACTTTAAACAGTCTCCAATAAATTGTGGAATTGTAACTGTTGAGGATATGTGTTGCAAAATCCAATGATCAATTCAATACATAAACCCTGTTTATGTACATAAAGTGTAGCAACCAAAACAAGTTTGTTTAAAAATGAAACAGCTTGATTTAAAGATAATTATTTATTAAAATTATAGATGATTTACAAAAGAGTGATTGCAGAAAAGCTACCAGAAAAAGAAGGAAGAAACTCGAAGGAAATGTAACAAAAGTCAAAAAACAAAGTAGCCAGAATGTTATAAAATTTTAATTCTGAGAGTGAATATTACAACACTCCCTCTCACTTTCTGAATTGAAATATTTAATTACATAAAAATTTTTGAACTAAATGCTGGAACTTGTTTTTGCTTAACGCCTTTGTAAAAAATGTCAGCCAGTTGCTCACTGGTCTCTAAGTATTTTACATCAATTACACCTTGGCTTTGCATGTCGCAAGTGAATAAATACTGAAAATCAATGTGTTTTGTGCGCTTCGCTGATTCAGGATTTTTGACTAAAGTTATAGCTCGTTGATTATCACAGAACATAGGTGTTGGCAAAAGCTGTTCATGTCCACACTCCAGCAGTAATTGTCTGAACGATTTAGCAGCTTTCGTTGCAGCACAAAGAGCAACGAATTCAGCCTCAGTTGTTGATGTTGCAGAGGTAGTTTGCTTTCGTTACTTCCAAGCAACTGGACCACCATTTAGAAATGCAGCATAGCCTGTAATACTACGCCTGGTGTCTGGGTCACCTCTCCAATCAGCGTCAGAATACATTTGAAGTTGAAATTGATTAGAATTTATTTTAAAGTGAATGCCATGATCTATAGTACCCTTTATGTATTTTAAAACTCTTTTGAGTCCTTGCCAATGAGTCTTTGCTGGTTCTTCTAAATATCTACTTAACACACCAATGATATATGCAATATCAGGCCTGGTGCATACCATCAAATACATTAAGGAACCAATAGCTTCGCGATAAGTATAACTGTTATTATTGTTAGTGTCCAACTCCCTTGAAAAATGTTTGCCAACTTCAAGCGGTGTAGACACAGGAAAACAGTTAAAGTGATTGAATCGTTCTAAAATTTTTTCTGTGTAAATGCGTTGATGAATTTTTAAAATTTTTCTCTCTCTGTCAATTTGTATCTGAAGGCCAACAAAATATTCTGCATTGTTTTGTGTTATTTCAAATTTGTTATGTAGTTCATTCAGTAGTTTATTCAACATAACAGAATTGCTGCCACACACAAGACCATCGTCAACATACAGTAACAAGTACATGATATCATTTTTGTCTTCGTACGTAAATACGCACAAATCTGCCCATGACTGCTTAAAACCAAAATCAGTGAGAAACTTTACAATGCATTTGTTCCATTGTCGGGAAGCTTGTTTTAAACCATACAAGCTCTTTTTTAGGAAACATACACGATCATCTTGTGCGAATCCCTTTGGCTGTTCCATGTAAATAGTCTCTTCTAAATTTCCGTGCAAAAATGCCGTTTTAACGTCGAACTGTAAAATGTGCATATCACGAGCCGCAGCTATAGCCAGTACCGTTCGAACAGATTCATATTTTGCAACGGGAGCGTATATTTCATTATAGTCGATTCCTTGAGTTTGAGAGCATCCTCGTACCACCAAACGTGCTTTGAATTTGTCGACATCACCATTAGACTTGAACTTTTTCTTGAAAATCCACCGGTTTGTAATAATGTGCATATTGTTATTTCGTGGAACCAAAATCCATGTATTGTTTCTTTGAAGAGCTTTTATTTCTTCATTTATTGCATCTGTCCATTTGTCACAGTCGTTACTTGACAATGCTTCCTCTAAAGTTGATGCTTCAACGTATGCCACACACAATTCAGCAATCTGGTTGTCATCTTCTTCAGTTGCCTTTTGTGCTTTCATCACACTTCTTAATTTATAGGGGCTACGAGACAACTTTGTTTGTTTTGAATTTTCTGGCTGATGATTTTTGAACTCTGATCATTTTTGAACTTTTTGGGATTCCTCAATGTTATTATGTATAGGTTCGTAAACTTCATTTACAGCAGTGCGTTTTTCATTAAATATAACATCACGCCGTATAAGCACACGTCTGCTGGTTGAATCATACACTCTATAAGCTTTGCTTTCATCATTATAACCGACTAAGATGCCTTTAATTGAGTTTTTGTCCCATTTTGTTCTTTGCTCTTTAGGAATATGAATGTACGCGTCACTGCCAAAAATTCGAATGTGTGCCAGAGATGGTTTTCTTCCAAACCATTTTTCATACGGTGTACACATGTCAGTAACGTTGGAAGGCGTTCTATTTTTTATGTAAACTGCGGTGTGTGTTGCATCAGCCCACAAATATAATGGCAACTGCCTGTTATGAAGCAATGTCTTAGCACATTCCACGACGGTTCTATTCTGCCTTTCTATAAATCCGTCCTGCTCAGGAGCTCTGGGTGTAGTTACTTCGTGTTTTATTTTATTTTTTAATAACAAAACATCTACTTCTTCGTTGCAAAATTCAAGCCCACCATCTGATCTTATACGTTTAATTTTGTGTCCGTCCGCTTGCACATCAGCTAAAAACTGTATAAGCTTAGTTAAAACATCTGTTTTATTCTTTAAAATATAAACAAAACAATAACGTGAATAGTCGTCTTTGAAAAGTAGAAAATAATTTGAGCCTCCAATTGATGGTTGACTCATTTTACCACAAACATCCATATGAAAAATTTCGCCTGGCTGACTAGCCCTTTGAGCACCAGATTTCGGAAAAGGATTTCTATGTTGTTTACCATAGGTGCAGTCTTCACAAAATGGTTGTTCTTGTGGCACATAAGAAATGTTAAAATCATTAACAATTTTATTCTCATTCATCGCACGCAGCGTTTTAAAATTTACATGACCAAACCGCTCATGCCATAACATTACGTTTTCCTTTGTCAACATATTTATTGACGGCGTCAAAACCGCCTCTACATTCATCCGATACAATCTATTTTCACTTATACCTTCAGCTACAATACTGTCACCTTTCAAAAAATAAACATGTTCGCCACCTGGCTCAAAAATTACTCTAGTACCCCTTTCGGTCGCTCTTGAAATTGAAATAAAATTTTTATCGAGTTCTGGCACCAGCAATACATTTTTAATAATAAAAATTTCATTTGACTTGCCTCGAATTTTGATATCTCCAATACCTTCAATTTTTAAACGGTGTCTGTCTCCGACTCTTACATATGCATTTTCTGAGGATTCGGCTCTATAGTTTGAAAAAATCCCCCTCTGGAACGACATGTGGTCAGTGGCACCTGAATCCGCACAGAAATTGTTTTCTATTTGGTTAGTACTTGTTGCTTTGGTTATGTTAAATAACTCCGTGTGGAGTTATGCCAGTCTCCCATCGGACGCGTCCCCAGGTGGCGGATAGGGGAACTCTCGGCTGATCTTCAGATCTGCAGGGAAGGTGGCAATTAAAATACCACCCGCGGACCAAAAATCCTGGACAGCTGTTTCACCACGCCTGGTGCGGCTGACAATGATGGAAAATGGATCGTTTGTGGCTTACGAATATGTCTCACGATCCTGATCCGACTGCCTCGGGCTGACGTCTGCAGTATTCCATCACCTTATTATGTAGGAGTGACATCCGCTGAAACGGCTGGTGGGCTAATGCTGCAGCCGCCCCCGTCCCGTTAAAACTGTGGCGAGGCTCTGAGTACGTTCTACATGCGTCGCCGCCGAGGTGGCTGTACAGGTGCAGTTGAGAATGACTCCTGCTTTTTGCACCGAGATCCTGGCTCTGAACACAGGGACTCATAAGGCCCTATGTCAACCTTTGCGTGGACCTCACTGCTTTCAAAGGGACCCACGGGGATCGTTTGAGGCGACTGTGCAAACGCGTAAGGATAGCGGCTCAGAGCGGGGACCCAACTAAGATGAATAATATTAAATCTAAACAAACAATTGAGAAAATTAATGAAAAGATAAACGAAAAAACAAACGAAGAAAAGACCGTAGAAAAAATTAACGAGCGCGGCACAGCACCGAATGCAGCCTTCCGAAGAAGTAGCTTGTTGTCTAGATCGCCACCTGCGAAAAGCGCAACGCCGACGACACGTGCTATTAGCATGGATGCTGCGATCACATCCATTGCACCTGCTCGACTCCGGACGAACACCGGCGCCGATAAGGGAAGTACTCCCAGTGCCAACTCCGGACACCCCAAAGAGACGGTACGAATCACACCGACTAGCACCTACGCAGCACGAGCGTCTCTAACTGCTGTCACTCCAGTAGGTGAGGACACAATTCGCGCAGCACGCGCAGTCCAAAAAGGGGACGTTACAGACAATACAACAGATGGCTCGCCTCGACTAGAGCTAATCCAGAAGATGCAAAAAATGGAAGAAGAAGCGATTATGCAATGCAAATCGCTAATAAGCAACATGCAACAGGTTTTCAACCGGCAAAAGAACATCAGCATTGATGTCAAGACCGGTGTTGCCAAAATGTCCGAGCTGCTGGATATCACGCTAAATTATAGGCGCGCGTGGAAGAGGGCGGAAGGGGAACGGTTGTTTTCGAATCGACGCGAGGCGGGCGCTACACGGCAGACTAAACGCGATTCAACCCCGGTGGCGGCGAACCCCAAAAGAACGGCTACTAGCCCTGCAATGCCCGATAAGAGCAAGAAGGCTAGATCGAAAGAGCCCAATGAGCACATGAATGAGCTCCCTCATGGGGGAGACGAAAACTGGCGAACCGTCACAAAAAAGGGGAAGAAAAATAAAACGAAAAAGAAACCGGTCGAGCCGAACAAAAAGAAGAACGAGCGGCAACAGCGAGCGAAGTCGGATGCGGTAATAATTAAACCCGCGGCGGGTCACAGCTGCGCGGAAGTTCTAAAAGATCTGCGCGATAAAATAAAGACGGACGACTCGGTTAGCATAAAGACGGTTAGGAAAACGCAGACCGGAGCCATCCTCCTCGAACTCGGAAAAGGGCAACAGGTTAGGCCGGATTTCGTTCAACAGTTGAGGAGTACAATAAGAGATACAGCCTCCGTCGCGGAACTAAAGCCAAAGGCGACTATCGAGATAAGAGATCTCGATTCGCTTACACTTAAGGAGGAGGTAGAAACAGCAGCCCAGAAGCTGCTCAGCAACCCAGAGGAGCAGATCCAGATAAGGATCACCGCACCCAATGTAAGAGAGCAGGTACGAGCCTTCCTCACCCTGTCTGTTGAAAGCGCGGCAAAACTCCTTGAGGTTGGCTATATAGAGATTGGGTGGGTCCGAGCGAGGATGCGATTGTGCGAGGACGTTAGGAGATGTTATCGATGTCTTGGAACGGGACACGTACAGGCAAATTGCTCAGGTTTAGACAGGAGGAACACTTGTATTAGGTGTGGGGGATCGGGACATAAAATAAAGGACTGTAACGAAACCCCCAAATGTGCGGATGCAAAACGCGACCGGACTGACCATCTTCCGGGATCGAAAAGATGCCCACTGGTCAGGAAACGATGAATGTGCTTCAGGCAAATATGCACAGAAGTCGGACGGCAGATGCTCTGATCGAGCAAATTGCCGCTGAAAATAGGGTAGACACCGTCATTATTTGCGAACCATATAGACGAATACCCCGAGGGTCCTGGGTCGAAGATGAAAGAGGCACGGCTGCTCTGTGGCTACCTAGCGGCAGTAAGCTCGCGGTCACGCAGCTCGGGGGAGGCCACTGTTACACGTACGTTCGGACAAGACAATACACGCTAATGAGCTGCTACCTTACCCCTAGTGATAGCATAGGCCAGTTCAGGACAAAACTAGACCTGATCGAGGATAGGGTTAGGAAAATAGGCGAACCGTTTATAGTAGCGGGTGATTTCAATGCCAGGGCTGTAGAATGGGGGGACCGGACAACGAACTCACGCGGAAGAAACATTTTAGACATGGCTGCTAGGTTAGGTTTGATAGTGGCAAATACCGGTAATGCCACTACTTTCAGGAGGCCGGGATGCGAACACACCACCCCAGACATTACTTTGGTGTCCGAGAGCTTGGCTACAAGCGTTGAAGGGTGGAGAGTGTTGGAAGACTTCACTGGTAGCGATCAGCAGTATATTACCTTCCGGACCACGGAAAGGACGAACTCTCACCAGACGCCAAGAAGGAGAGGCACACGCAAGTGGAATGCAACTAAGCTGAACCACGAAAGATTTCTAAGCAATTTTGACGGGGTCTCAGCTGCGCACACCATGAGTGATGCTGACTCCATGGCAATGACATTGAGGCAGCGCATAGCTCAAAGCTGCCAGGCATCTATGCCACGTGTAACGCAGCAGTCTAGAAGACAGGCTGCGTACTGGTGGACGCCAGAAATAGCTGAGCTCAGACGAACCTGCCTTCGTAACAGAAGAAGATACACCAGAGCCAGGCGAAATGGCGAGGCAACCATGGTGGCCGAAGAATTCAGACAAAGCCGAAAAGCATTGAAATGGGCGATTATTAGAAGCAAGAAGTCGAAATGGGAAGATCTTCGGAACGATCTGAACAGCAACCCCTGGGGACTCGGCTATAAGATCGTTACGAGGAAGCTAAACGCTAACCATGATGCTCCGCATATAGGAAACGATATCAACCACATCGTGGATAACTTGTTTCCCATGCACCCTCCACTGCACGATAAACGCGAAGTCCTTGCTGGTGGGATGCCCACGCCCTTCACTGAAGAAGAGCTAAAAATCGCGGCTAGAAGCCTTAAGAGGGGTAAAGCCCCCGGGCCTGATGGAATACCAGCGGAGGCACTCATACTTTTAGCCGCAAATCGGCCAGACGCTCTGCTCGAAGTGTACAACGCTTGTATAGCCCAAGGCACTTTTCCCAAAGAGTGGAAAAGACAAAAGCTCATGCTGATTAGCAAGGGAAGAGACGACCAAACGCAACCATCATCTTTCCGCCCCTTATGCATGCTAGATAGCACAGGCAAACTAAAGGAGAAGCTTCTGCAGAGAGTTAGAACAATCACATCGGGGGCAGCCCAGGGATCCGTCCTTGGTCCTGACCTCTGGAATCTAAGCTATGACGAGATATTAGGAATAGATATGCCAGAAGACACACACCTTGTAGGGTACGCGGACGATATAGCGGCAGTCATTTCGGCACGGGACGCAGACGACGCTAAGAGAAAATTAAACCAAGTTATGAAAAGGACTCGAGCATGGCTCGAGGACCATGGGCTCGAACTTGCAGTAGACAAGACTGAAGTAATTATGATGACACGAGGGCATATGCCACTAGAAATTAGCATGCTGGTAGATGACATGCTCCTGGTGACTAAAAGGGCGACAAAATATCTGGGCGTACAAATAGACAGCAGGCTCACTTATTGGGCCCAGATTAAACATGCGGCTGCAAAGGCAGCAAAAGTTTCAGGCATGTTGAGCAGGCTAATGGCAAACATTGGCGGGCCCACACAGAGCAAGAGGAGGCTGATTATGGCAACCACAAATTCTATACTGCTATATGGCAGCGAAATTTGGGGCAATGCACTGAGAGCAAAGTCTAAGCGTAAGGCTCTAGAAAAAGTCCAACGCACAGCGGCACTCAGAATCGTTTCAGCCTACCGTACAGTTTCAGGCGCGGCGGTTTTCGTAATAAGTAGTGAGATTCCGGTTGATCTCCTGGCGCGCGAACGGAAAGAGGCATGGGACTCTAGGGGGCGGAAATTAATATTAGTGCTGCAGAGCGGAGATCTGGAACCATCCAACGATGGCAAAGCAGATGTAACGCAGAACAGTCCGGTAGATGGACGAAAAGGCTCATTCCTAACATAGAAAAGTGGACTCAAAGGAAATTTGGGGAGATTAACTACTTCTTGACCCAGTTCCTTTCAGGTCATGGATACTTCCGGAAGTATCTACATCGTATGGGCAAAACAGGTAATTCCAGTTGCATCTACTGCGATGCAACAAACGACGATGCAGAACACACCTTTTTCAACTGCACCAGATGGAATACTGAGCGAATCGCATTAAGGGAGTAGATTGGCGTTTTCACCCCTGCCAACATAGTTGACAGAATGCTCGAATGCGAAAACACATGGAATGCTGTGAGTAACTACATCGAGTATGTCTTAAGAAGAAAGAAAAGAGACCTCGATGCACGGCAAAATGAGTCTCCATCAACGGAGACTTAGCCAGAATAAGCCAGCAGCATGAAAATGACGGACCCAGACGTGGGTGTTACGAGCAAAGTCCTTCTTAGGAGAATGAAGTTTCTGGGCCTTCCCGAAGTAATGTAGAAAACAGTCTCGGGAAGGCATCCCACCGGAAACGGAGGAGGGAGTTTTTTAGTGGAAAACACCACTCAACGCAGTCGACGACGGTCACTGTAAGTGCGAAGGCATTTTCAACCCTACCTCGCCCGTCAAAAAAAAAATAGATGTGCATCTTTGTTGGTTTGACGTTTACTATCTCTTATTTCGTTTTGTAATGCCAGTGAGTAAGATTGGTTTCTTTTTTCTTCTCTATGTTGTTGATCATTTTGTCGTTTTCTACATTCTCTGGCCCAATGTCCTGATTTTTAACAGTAATTACATTTTCCAGTGCGTTTTTTATTCAAAATACCTTCGTTACCATTTTTACCTTTACATCTACTTGCCGTGTAAACTGCATTTGAAATGGTGCTATTGATATTGTTGGTATCACGCAAATTTATCAAACTTTCTTCATTAACTAGATGTTCAGAAAGTCATTCTATGTTTTGGTGCTCTCGTGGGACAGCAAACCATGCAGTGCGTACATGATCAAATCTGACCGGTAGACTGCTCAAAATTTTCGCTATAATCATTGGCTCTTTTTGCTCCAAATTCAAGTCGTCTAGTCTTTGAGCTATTGACATAACGTTTGCAACAAAATCTACGACTTGTTCGTCGCCTGTCGTCTTTTAATGCTCATGAATTTTTCTAAAAGGACTTGTGCAGATTGTTCACTTTTTTCTGCGTGAACGGCTTTTAACTTAGACCACATTTGCGCTGCTGTTGAATATTCTGTAAGATACTTCAGTTGTTCTAACTCTATACCCCTCATAATGAATGCCTGCGCTTCTGCATTTTTTTCATCCCATTGAGCAGAGTTTTGGTCGGTTCTCAGCAAAGTGCCAAAAATATATGGATTTAGCTTGTTTTCCGTCATATATATTTCCATTTGTCGCCTCCATAGCTGGTAGTTCTGCCCATCAAAACGGTGAATGTGGTAAACTCTTGAATCACTCATGCTTACTTTTTTCAAGCCTTGAAGCTCAGCCTGAATCTCGGAGTTACTTTCGATTGTATTCTCTGTAATACCAGAAACGAATGCAGAATCAGATGCAGCTGATTCGTCACTCTCCATATGCTGTTTTCACAAATTAAAATGCAGTCGTCACACGTGGGTGCCTGGGCCCATAACCTGTTGAGGATATGTGTTGCAAAATCCAATGATCAATTCAATACATAAACCCTGTTTATGTACATAAAGTGTAGCAACCAAAAACAAGTTTGTTTAAAAATGAAACAGCTTGATTTAAAGATAATTATTCATTAAAATTATAGATGATTTACAAAAGAGTGATTGCAGAAAAGCTACCAGAAAAAGAAGGAAGAAACTCGAAGGAAATGTAACAAAAGTCAAAAAACAAAGTAGTCAGATTGTTATAAAATTTTAATTGTGAGAGTGAATATTACAACAGTAACCTTTGGTAGAGGTAATGGGCTATGTATTCCTGGGCTGCTTCCCAACTGTAATCCACTATCTGTATGCTGCCGTTTGTATTGATCTGATAGCATCGCCAATTCCATCAAATAATGTTGGACAGATTCATCCAGTATTGTAGGATCTTCAACTTTATACCACAATTCATCATAAAATTCTTGATCCCACAATTTTTTATGGTTTCTAAAATGTACGTAACGGCGATAGTTTACTTCGATTCAAACACATAAATCTGAACTGAAACTATTTTTTTCATTCTTCTATACTAAATTGTTTTACAATAAATTTATTTAAATTGCTTAGTAGGTGAAATAAACCAAAGTTGCGTAATTACTCTTTTTTATAGCAACCTTAAAGTTAAAAACGATAATTTCTGCTTTATCAACAACAATGGTTAATGAACTTTAATATGAAAATTAAGTAATATTTTTAATAATGATAATTAAATAATAAAAAAAATATATTATGCTTTGTCAACAATAGTGGTTAATGAACTTTAAGACGGAATTTAAATAATATTTTTAATAATGATAATTAAATAATAAAAAAAATAAGTTATGTTGATGTAAGTATCAACAGTGGAGTTTTATGATGATGTGGAAAAAAATTAACTCTTGTCATAAATAAGACCATTACGTTGCACGAAGGCAACAGCGACTTAATAAAATCGTTAGGCGAGAAATACAGAAGGGATGCCTTAAGGCTATTTATTTCAGGGTTACATAAAACAATGTGTGATATCTTATTTTCGTCACAGCCTACTGATAAGCCCAGTGCTCTAGCACTAGCTCAGGAATTGGAGGCAAACAATACTCGATATTTCTTTGAAGATTCCTTTAATCGTAATGAAGAAGGCAGGTTCTTTACGCCTCATTATAAGGCGATCAACAGGCAACCTCGAAATGAACCAGCAGTTCTCTCAAAGGGAACCAGCTAAAAGACAACGCGAGAGCGATAGGCAACCGATTCCCAAATTTCAAAGATTAAATTCACATAAATCAGGATGATGTTAAAGAGAATTTTTTTATTGATGAAACCCAGAGTGAAATTTTTTAAGAAGTTAAATTTTTAGGCGAAGGTAGCTCTTGCCATATGTAAGTAGGTAACTAACAGGGCAACCAATTAAGTTACTAAACGATACGGGAGCAGGAAAAAACGTGAAATTGAAAGAGAGAAAAAAAATCGAAAAGGTATTTAAGGTTCAATCATGTTCAATCAATTCATAGTACTGCCGAAATAAGAGAAAAGTGTTTAGTGAATATGAAATGCACCTTTCTTTCTTCTTTCCGAATTAAACACATTTGATATCATTATCGGTTTTTATTTTTTTATGGAAATAGGTTCAAAACTAGATAAACAAACACATACATTTAAATCATCTGAATTTTGTATATAATATGTACAAAATTTGTCAGAATTTTGACTAAAACTATATATAGGTTAGTCTGACTATATTATTATTTCATTGTACTATAATTTCGTTATTTAAAAACATATATTAAGAACGATACTCTTAGCCAAATTGTAGAAATTTCGTCTATATTTTAAAAAGATTATTGTAAGTTGTATAATAACCTATTTTTTTCAATTCTACACCCAGCTTTGCAGTGTTAATCAAATTTTTGGTTCAGCGTAACTTATAAAATTGAATTCCTTTCAGTGAATATTGAAATTAAATATTTTTTAACATAAAAGCTCGGCAAGCTTTTTCTTAAAAAAATTGTTAATAATAAAAAAAAAAATTTGTAAAGCTCTGCATGGATTTGATGTAAAATTTACATTGAAAACCAGTTTGAAGATTTTCAGTACAATACCCTCCATACATACATAAGTATGAATAAAATGTTTACATGGCTTTAAACAAAAATTTATTTTCGTTGGAGAGAAAACTGACAACTGCGCGCTTCCGTTTAGATTATATTTGCTTATTCAATTGGCTTGAACATTTACATAAATAACCATTATATGTAAAATGCTTAGTTTGCATGAATGTATAATGTTTTGTATTTATACTGTTTTAAAATATACAAAAAACACATAAATGAAGCCACTCAATGTGATGATACTAAAGTGATGAAAGACTCTTGCGAAGATGTTGTTAGTTGTTAAAAAAGTTTCTTGAACGTGAACGATCGTGCGGATAATGTGGGGTTCCAAAATTTTTATAATTATTCGAATATTCTTAATTTATTTTCTAAAAAGTTTTTTAATTTGCTACTCAGATACAAAAGACAAGTTTTAAGAAATTGTTTAATGCTCGTAGAACGATAAAAAGAAGTTTCTTGATAACATCAAAAAACACTTCATGAGCCGATTGTTTATTTAGTTCATGGTGAAGATATTTCAAATTTATGACTATTAATATATTCGAATCAGCATATAAAAGCAATTTTCTTATTCATACGTTTTCAGGTTAATAAGAAATGGAGTTCCACAAAATAAATAACACTGTTATTATTAATATCTTGGATGAAATTAATATAGTTAATATGATGGAGCACTTTGTGGGAGAGGGTGTATCGCTGACGAGTGCAATTAAAGTTTGCGTCACACTTATTATAGTAGTACTAATTTATTGGCTGTTTTATATACCATGCAGTTGGGGAAAGGTATGTATTGGTTGTTTTCTTAAGACTTAGGAAAACGTGTTAACAAGTATTCTTAAGGCAAGTTGAATATGTTGTCTACTTAGCGGAGGTCGGACTCGTAGACCTAGCGGGCCATATGGTATTCTTTACAATTTTAAATAACTTTTTAATATTAAAAACTTCTGGGGGTTTGGTTAGGAATTTGGTGACATTACTTAAATTAACATTTGGCAATCGCGAGTTAAAACTGCTTAAGTATTGAATAGGTGCTTTACCGGTAAATAATATGTTTACATTTACAATTACAAAAGGCATACAAAATGCACGCAAAAATAACACTAGGTAAAAATTATGGCGCCTTGCTTGTACTTCAACAACTGCATTTAATTCTTTATGACAAAAAATTTTTATTATTTTCACATAAATTTGCATCATGGACATAATAAATTCCATGATTAAAACTATGTGCAAATTTTGTATTGCGTTTTCCTCTGCATTCCCGGAGGAACAATGGGAAATTTTGCAATTTCATTGCAAAAATCATGACTTTCAGAACTTGGAGTATAAGTGAGTGACGAACTGATCCTTAAAAATGTTTCATTATTACCACTGATCTGTAAAAAAAGTCATCTTTATCATAGCATGGCTGTACTAGAGCATTATTTTCTACTTTTGAATGGTTAAAGAACTTCTAAGAAAATGCAATGGCAACGTCGTATATACATTTGTACCTTTTTTACTTTTTATATAAAAAATATTTTTTAATTAATTTAGTTTTTGGATATAAAAAATAAGTAAGAAGGTTTTCCAAAGAGTGGACGAGAAACGTTACAGGTAGGATGAACTTGTCTTTAACTTGTCACTAATTTTTAGGTTAAAGTAAACTTTTAATAATGAAAAACTGTTTATCCGTCCGATAAAAGCTCACTTCTAATTGATGCCAAGTTATAGTAATGGAATTTAAATTAATAATGATGCAGTGAAATTTACCAGACAGTGAAAAGAAAACTTTATAAATTATTTAAATACCTGCTTTAAAGTTTTCAGTCAAAACTCAGCATGATTTTGGGTAAACATTTTACATATATAATTTATATTAAATATTTAATTTTTATCGCAGATGGGCAATTTTCAAGTATTTTAAATACCCAAATCTAAGTTCATAGATATTAAGAAATATTTCCTTTATTTTTTTTAATCTAGTATAAGTGTTATTAATGAAACAAGTATTTAATATCCTGTTCTATATAAGATGATCTTAATATTTTGTAACTACAAGTATATTTTTCCAAATCGTTTTGTAAACGTAAGATTAGTGATGAGATAAGTGAATCAGAAGAGGCTCCCAATATATTGAAAAGTTTCTTAATCTGATTAATGCGTGATATCTTGCAGGCATTTGTGCATCAAATTTTTATAAAAATTTGCATTATTGCACTTTTTCTGAAAGCTCTTTAAGTCATGAAAATTTATACTCAATTTGATTTCTTGGCATTAGTCAAATCTTAAGTGTTGTGGGTGTACTTAGAGACCATAGCTTTTCAAATTTGGGCACTTTTATAAAATTTTCTACCTTTAATCACCATTACCATTTATGGTTTTAAACATAAGAACAACATTAAACTTTCTAAAAATATTAAAATCGGCCCCTGAAATTTCACATACCACATTATAATTTTCATTAAATATCCTAAAAATATTATTCTCATTCTTATTTCCATATTCACACTTTGAACGGTCTGCTTTGAGTACGAGCTTCTTGAAATATTCATCTCGTATATCGAGTGCTTTGTTTGTATTTTATTAGCGTGTTCTCGTTAATAATTGATCCTTTGCGCGTAATTGTACGTTCTAGCATCAAAATGAACAACATGTCCTTAATTATACTCGTATCATGTAATATAGAATTTCCATGTTCACAGTTATGCTCATCAGCCGTCAATTCATTCACATTTCGCAAAAATTTTTGCGCCTTTTTACAAACAAGACATTTTAAAGTTGGCGAGGTACTTGTAAAATAATTCATTTTCCACCAATCATTGCAAGAAAAAAACTCATAATTAATAATTTTTTTTCACGCTAAAATTTATTTATTGTATCTTCAAATAACTAAACTAACAATAAGTATTCAAATCTTAAATATACATATATATATATATATATATATATATATATATATATATATATATATATATATATATATATATATATATATATATATATATATATATATATATATATATATATATATATATATATATATATATATATATATATATATATATATATATATATATATATATATATATATATATATATAATTGTTAGGCCCAACCAGTGTCAGACATAAACTTAGTGATAGTAATTAATAATACATAAATGTAGTGTTAAGCACAAAAATATTTTCAAAAACTTTCATCTGGAGTGCGGCGTATTAAAGCCGTAGTGTCCCTTTTTCAAGCGGATGTGTCCAGTAAAGTTCAAGATATTACGAGCAAGGGGATTAGGATGGGACTCGAGTTTTGTTAAATATTTGCCTGCATATTTTGCAATTTCTGCAGTCACAAGTGGCATATTTAAATCACGATGTAAAATTGAATTTTTCATGTACCAAGGAGCCGAGGTTATTAACCTTAAAATTTTGTTTTGCATTCGTTGTATTCTCTCTACATTGGAAGCTGCAGCAGTGCCCCATAGCTGAATTCCGTAACACCATATGGATTTCAAAAGCGACTTGTATATTAAAAGTTTACAATCTAGACTGAGGTTAGAATTTCTACAAATCAGCCAATGTATCTGGGTTAACTTAAGCTTCATTTGTGTTAGCTTAGAGTCAATGTGCTGTTTCCATGTAAGCCGTCGGTCAAGATGCATACCAAGGTATTTTACCTGCGAATGTTGAGGAACAAGTGATTCGAATGGGGGAACAAGTGTCTCTTCGTAGAGTAAATGTGACATGAACACACTTTTGTTCATTTACTTTTATTCTCCATAAGTTCAACCACTGCTCCAACAGGTTAATATGTTCCTGAAGATATCGGGATGCCTCGCGAGGGTTTTCATGCATACTAAGGCAGGCTGTATCATCGGCAAAAGTAGAAGTGAGGATATTACTGCTCAAAGGCATATCACAGGTATAAATCAAATACAAAACTGGCCCCAGTATACTCCCCTGTGGCACACCGGATGAGATAGTTTCGGGCTCACTCATGAAGTCTCCTTCTACAACAGCGAACTTCCGGGCAAGAATGTAACTTTCCAAAATATGTTATGATATGTCTTCAATTTCAAAATAAGGCCTTCGTGCCACACTTTATCAAATGCCTGAGAAACATCAATAAAGAGGGAAGAGCAATACTTCTTTTCTTCAAATGTTCTTCTTATAAAATGTACCAATCTATGACATTATTTAATGGTGCTATGATGACTTCTAAAACCAAATTGATGGTCCGGTATGCAACCAATATCATTTAGAATTGGGGACAATTTTGTCATGAGAAGTTTTTCGAAGAGTTTTGAAATTGTTGACAGCAAACTTATTGGCCTATATGACTCAGCCTTAGAAAGATCTTTACCCGCCTTTGGAATCATTTTGACCATGACAAGTTTCCAGCTGTGTGGGTAATACTCCAGTCGTAAAATGCCATTAAAAATGAATAACAGGATTCTAATAGCAACACGAGGCAACTACATCAACATCTTGTTACTAATTCCATCAATACCCGGGGCCTTCTTTGGATGGGATTCAGCAATTAATTTTTGTACATCAAGCATCTTAAATTTTATGGGTCGAGGTGGTAGAGCAACTACGTTCGGCAAATCAACAGCACCAGTACATGTGTTTGGGGTAAATACGTTATTTAAATGCCCAGCAAATATGTTACTTTTTCAGTATTAGTTCTTGCCCAACCGCCGGTAGAAGTGCGCAGGGGTGGTTTAGACTCAACGGGTGTTTTAAGTTTTTTAGCAGCGCGCCACAAGGAATAATTAGATGCGGCTGTGACATCGAGACATTACAGATAGTTTTTAAGAGAAGCAGATTTTTTAAATGCAAGCAACTCTTGGAGTCGTTTAGTGCATTCTCTAAGTCTGATTTTATGTTGGGGCGATCTGTGCTGTTGTCATTCCCTTCTAGCTCTTCTTTTTTCACATACGAGACGTTCAATATCCGCAGAATAAATTTTATTAAACCCAGTCTGCGGATGGGAGGTAGTGGCATGTTTAGCAGCCTGTTTAATATTCTCGGTAAGATTGGCAATGTTAAGTTCAATATCTTCGGGAGTTCTAAGCCTGATGTTTTCTGTACAATGACTACTGAGATATTTTTTGAACCCCAGCCAATTAACATTATTTATCATTTTCGCATATGGGTGAGGTAAGTCACTTCTTAGTGGGCTACAAATTGTAACGATCGTGGGAGAGTGATCGGAGGAGAGATCATGTGAAGCTTCAACATGAATTAAATCCCTAGGGATATTTTTCATGACCCCAAAATCTATAACATCCGGAATTTTTGTTTGTTAGTAGGCCAGTAAGTGGGCTCCTCGCTAGAAATGACATCCAAACCCATTTTTGAAATTGTGTTGAACAATGCTCGACCTCTAGGTGTAATAAGACGCGATCCCCAGGATGTATGTTTTGCATTGTAGTCCCCAGCTGCTACGAAACAAGGGCCAAGAGTTTTGTAAAAATCCTCGTATTGATCCTCAGTGATTGAAAATCTGGGAGGGGAGTAAATGGATGATATCACGAGATTTGAACAAAAATTTTCGATGCAAATATTTGTTGCTTGTAGATGGTCTTTACAAATGTTCTCAAGAATATAGTGCTTGAGTCTTGACTTTATTAGAACTGCTGATCCTCCGCATGCTCTTCCTCTCGGGTCCTTTGTATCATATAAGGTGTAGCCAATCATTTTAAAAAGGCTTCTCGGCGTCAAATGAGTCTCAGATACCAACATTATATCAATATTTTTTACCGTGAGGAAGTGCTCAAGTTCATATTTGTGTTGGCGAATGCCGTTTGCGTTCCAGAAACATATTTTTAACGTGTTCATGGCTTGTTAACTAATGCTAGAAGCAGAGTGTTTTGCATTCGCAGCATTTCTTGCATCATGCTAGTCATATTTGTTGTAAAGTTGTTTATAGTTTGCACCAGATTATCAATAGTAGCTTCAAGGCGATTGAAATTAAAGCTTGCATTTGCATTTGTTGTGTTATTTGGTGGTGACACTTTTTGCATGGGAACAGAGTTGATCTTCACAGCGTCAGCATACGATAATTGTGTAGAGATTGGTTGGTCCATAGGAGGATAAGTAGCGGAGTACGTATTTCCTGTTTGCGCTGGGACTACTTTAGGCTTTAGACTCAAAGCATGTTTAACGAAAAAGTATATAGGACATCCTCTGTAGTTAGCAGAGTGATTACCTCCACAATTACTGCACTTTTTTTCCTTCTGGTAATTCGACTTATTGCAAATAGCAGTCCCGTGTAATTCACCGCATACAACACAAACAGTAGGTAATTTGCAATAAGTTTTCGTATGATCATATTCTTTACAATTATGGCACTGTACGGGTCCTGAACGCTTGTGTGGTTCTTCAACTGTGATTTTCCGGTATAATAGATATTTTAAATTATAAATGAGATGGGTCTCATTTTTCTTCAATTTAATATCATTTGGCTCCAGTTCAACGCGAAATAGGGGTTGGGAGATCTTCTCCCTGTTTATTATGTTGGATACATTTTTTACCTTGAATCCTTTCAGGGTGAGAGCATCTCTTATTTCAGCAGGGACAACGTAAGAATCTATGCCCTTCAATACGACCTGTAGGCCCTTGGCGCTCTTAAGCTGGAATGTGTAAAAATTTGTTTTATTTTTTTCCAATTCATTTACCATTTTCCGGAAATCGTTTTCTTCATATATTTGGATTTTGGTTTCGTCAATGTTACCACGTTTTATTGGAACAATGTGAAATGCCTTTTCACCAATGACCGATATTAATTTTTTTATAAGGGTGTTTGAATTTTTTTCCCTCAAATAGATGGGTGGTGGTTTGGAGGTATTTTCGAGGGTGCTTCGGGTTTGTCGTTGTCATCTTGCAATATTTTAAAAGGGTTTTGACGGTTAACTGTGGCGGCGTCGTTATCCCTGGATATCTTGGGAACCGATGAGATTTTAGATGAATTTGGGCTTCGCCCGCGCTTTACTACTGTAATATATCTGTCCATTCCGACCGGCACCTTAGGTTTCTGAATACTATTGTCTATTGTGATAACTTGGTTAAGTGAAGAACACGAGCCCGGAGCGGATAATGGCACTGACTTAAATAAAGATGAACTAGGCAACGGTAATATTAACGAATCACTACTTGGCATTGGACTAAGCGAAGTTGATCGCTCGCGTTAGAAAAAGACTATCATCCGATTTTTTATTTTTATTGTGTGCATTAAAATCAGAACTCACAGTAAAATAGGCATTTCTGCCGTTAGAACTCACTTCACAATTGTTTGTTTTTGAGGTAGTCATGCAGAGTATTCCTCAGTCACTTTGTTTATGGTTGTTTTTTTTTTTTTGTTTTTCTTGCTTCAGATTATATGAAAAATTATTAATGCAAATTTCACAAAATCTTTACTTTTAACGAAAATTTTTTTTGTTTGTATTTTTGTTTGTTTAGTATATAAAAAAAAAACTCCGCTAACACGTCTGTTCAATACGAAGGTTCAACAAGACTTGATATAATAATATATAAAAATAATCTTTTGCAAAAGTACATTTAAATTCAAATACATTTACTTTTTTTAAAGATTCTCAGTTCAAAGCTAAGTACAAAAGAAGATAAAAGCAAACAAATAAAGAGAGAGAGAGACAGATATAAAAACAATCTTTATTATCTTTATACGCTCAGAGCACTTATATTTACTCATTCTTGCTCACTATAAGCAAGTCAAAGGAAGACAATTTTTTGTTGATATGCTGTAAGTGTTTTTCTACGTATTTATTTTACCATATGAGTATTTCTAGCATTGAAATCAAGCAATGGTTGTGACTTTTTATAGTACGTTTCCACTATGAGCAAATCAAGTTGAGTTGACGAAATTACTTCAAAGTGTTTCCATTATGTTTTAAGTGATTTCATATTCGAATTTTCAACATTAATTTGACGTTTCTGTGTTTATGGTCCCACTCTGGTCTCACTCTGGTCTCTAGAATTTCATGCGCCATTTTCTTATTAAAAAATCTGAGATAAAAAATTTAGCCTATGCTATTAACGATCAACAACTGAAATAAAAGTAATTTTTATTCGTACTTAAATGTCATTTTTTCGGGTTTGTAAGTCACTAATAATGGATGCCACAGAGTTGCATTTGGAATAAAAGCAGCCGCGCAGTGTTGCACAGACAATTTTCGACATAATTTGGATGAAATTATCTCATTTGAGGTAATTTCGTCACATGAAATTTGTATGCGAAATCGTGTACCAAATTACGTAATTTGGGCAAATCGTGTAATTTGGCCGAAATCACGTATATGGAAACGTACTATTAACGTGTTTTATTTTCCAACCACGCAAAAATAGGATATTTTTTACCCATCCCAAAATTAAATTTTTGAGTTATTAAATTTTGGTTTAATAAAATTATATTTTTTATATGTATAAAAAAATTGTTTTTTTATATTTTTAAGAATCATATGCCTGCCCCAATAACGGTTAAGCAACGCTCGATTGTTTACTTAATGTTCATGAACATTTCCAATTTTTTTTGGTTGGTTACATAATTTATTACTTTTCTTTCGAATAATTTTTGTAGAAGATATTACAAAGTCATAAGTCACATGCGAGCAATTGTAGGAGATATGCAAAAAAAATTTGTAAACTTATTCAAAATCAAAACTTAAATTTTTTTCCAGCTTAAGCTATTTTTTAAATTGTTTTTCAAGTTCTGTAAAATTTTTCCAAAGCAAATATGACTTTTGTAAATTTAGATGACGATATCTAGGTAGATATGTTGATAATTTGATATTAGAATCAAATTAAACAAAAATGTAATTTCATACAAATGAAATAAAAATTACAAAAATACCCAAGTATTATACTAAATGGTTTAAGTACTGCTTGTCGTAACTCCAAGCATGTGCATGTCTTATTATTAATTTTGCTTACTTTCCCTATGCTCTACCACTTGCCGCATTTATTTTGTACAAACACAATATTTATTGTGTTTGTTTCGTATAAGAGAACAGCCATTTGCTTTTTTAAGAGAAGAGTACAATAAAACAAATAAACGAAAAAAAGAGGATGTACTTAATTACTTGTTTTTTGTACTTTTGTAAAAGCCTAATAGACACTAAGGAATGAAAAAAATATAACTAATATAGTCGTCTAAAGCTATTTTTCTTCGGCTTGAGGTCAAATTTTTCCAAAAGTTTTATAAATAAAAAACCAATTTATATTTGTTTTTTTTTCGTCATTTATTAATGTTTTCACCAATATTCCAATCAACTTCGTTGATTGAAATTAATATTTGTTTTTTTCGTCATTTATTAATGTTTTCACCAATATTTCGTTCAACTTCCTTGATCATCATCAGGGGACTAAAAGCTTTTTCCTTTTTTTATTTTGTACTATGTTTATTTATTAAGTTTCTATATATTTGCGCGCAACTCTCAACGTCTCTCTTATAGTTTAATCTCTTTTCCTTTGGTACATTAATAATATGTAGCATATCAAGAGTATATCTCTTTTTGTAGTTATTTTCCTTTTGTAATATTTTTACATTTTTAAAGTCTGGTTTGTGTCCCGTTGCTGCACAATGGGCGGCAAGTGCTGTTTTTGGTATTTCAGAATTTTTTTTCAAATCGGTTGCACTGGAGACGGGACCAATATGTGTCCCAAAGTATATGTTGGAACTACACAGTCAAAATTAAAGACAAGACTGGCATCCCATAAATCGGACATAAAAATAATTAAAAATTCTGAAATACTAAAAACAGCACTTGCCGCCCATTGTGCAGCAACGGGACACAAACCAGACTTTAAAAATGTAAAAATATTACAAAGGGAAAATAACTACAAAAAGAGATATACTCTTGAAATGCTACATATTATTAATGACGATTTTTACAGCAAAATGATGATATACTTACATTGAATTCTGATAAGGGAAATGGTTCAGTAGCAATGAAGAAAACTGACTATGAAACAAAAATGAACAATATCGTTGGAAATCTTTGTACATATAAGCGTCTTCAAAAAGACCCAACAATGGTGTTACAGAATAAAAATAATACCCTCATCGAAAAACTGGTTAACACAAACAGTATAAATTTGTCCGAAAAGAGCAGGTTAACCGTAAAAACCGCAGTTCCACCGAGGATATATGGATTGCCCAAAATTCATAAAGTTGACAACCCACTTAGACTGATATGTTCATCAGTTAATTCACCATCACATAGGTTATCTAAGTACTTGGCCGATATTCTTAAAAACTTAACTAGGGATTCGATCTACAATGTAAAAGATGCAGTAGAGTTCAAACAAAGAATTAATAACATTAAAATACAAGATAATGAAGTTCTCATCTCTTTTGATGTTGTCTCCCTCTTTCCTAGTATCCCAGTTAATCTCGCCCTAAAAATTATTGAAAGCAAATGGAATATATTACAAAACTTTACAAAAATTTCATGCAACTTTTATGTTTTTGCGCAAAAGAAAACCGTTATTTTAAATATAAGAATTTATTTTATGAGCAAAAGAAGGGAACGCCAATGGGTTTACCTATCTCACCGATAATAGCCGATATTTTAATGGAAGAACTTCTGAACGCAACCGTAGAGAAAATGGAAATCAAGCCACGCATAATTACAAAGTACGTAGATGACTTATTCGCCATAGTCAGATCAGACAAGGTAGAGGAGACGTTAACAAAACTAAATATTTATAATAACCAAATCCAGTTTACAATGGAAATAGAAAATAATAACAAACTAACATGGCCCTGTTTCACAAAACTTACAAGTGTTGTAATACAAGTAAAATACTTGTAAAAATGAACTATTTTACAATTATGTGTTTCTGAAAACTATAATTGTATAATACAAGCCACAAGTCTGTTAAGTTATTTTACAAGCATATTTAATATTTTACAAGTATGTTATACACAGACTCGTTTCTCAAAACTAATGGCTAACGCTTGTAATTTGTATTATCTGTCAAAAATTTTGTGAGTCAATTGCCGTTTGTAAAAAAATATACAAGTAACTCCAATTTTAGAAGTGTTTTTAATTTATAAATAAACCACATATTATTAAACTTTTATAAATAGTATATACCTGAATATAGAAACATGTGGTCTAGTGACTCAAGCGATGATGAAGATTTCCGAGTGGTAAGAAGAGCTAAATCATATCGCCAAAGAATTAGCTACGACAGGATTGAAATGACCTATGAATTTAATGAATGATTTCGCCTCACTTCGCATAATATGGAAAATCTTTTAAAATTGATAGGAGCTAAGCTGAAGAGACCTACTAATAAAAATAATCCAATGACAGAGAAATTGCAATTGCAAATTGTTCTGCACTGGATGGGAACGGGCTCACAATACCACGCAATTGGAGATATGCACGGTGTTTCACAAGCTAGTGTTTGTAGAGCCATTCATAACGTTGTTAATGCTGTAAATACTAAAGTACTCCCCCTCTACTTGAAATTTCCAAAAAAAAAAAAATGAAAAACACCATTGAAAAATTTTATGCTATAAGAAGAATGCCAATGGTCTGTGGATGCCTACATGGAACCTTAAATGAAATAGATGCTCCTACCAACTTTGAAGAAGCATTTGTCGACCGCCACGGTAATCACTCCATTACCTGTATGGTTGTGTGTGGATCCGATATGCAGTTTTATTACTCCTATGCAAACTGGCCTGGAAGCACGCACGATGCCCGAGTTTTGAAAAATAGCGCACTATTCCGTCAAATGGAAAATGGTTGGAGACCCGCACAAAATGGAATTCTTCTTGGTGATTCTGCTTACCCCCTTAAGGAATAGCTAATTCCACCAATTTTGACCAATGAAACTGATGAGTCAAATCGAAAATTTCTAAGAGCTCATAAATCAACCCGCAGGATTATTGAAAATGCCATTGGTATATTAAAAGAAAAGTATCCATGCCTTAACTATTTACGCTTAGAGCCGATGAAAGCATGTGCGGGTTTTAATTGCTGTGTTACTCTTTGCAATTTTGTAAGATCAAATGATCAGCAAACAGAAAATAATAATGATGACGAGACAGAAGACTTTAATACAATTACTTTTGGAGAACCAACACATGAGGACCAACTAAGTGATGGACGAGGACGTAGAAAATTGAACAATATTTTAAATTTTTTTCGAAATTAGATTTCTTTAGAAGTACATATATGTATGTAGGTATTATAAAAAATATATACTACAAATATATACATACATATGTTTGAATAAAATACAATACGTCTTTGGAAATAAGTTTACCCTTGTGAATTAAATATTGTGTAACTTTAGGAACTTGTGTTTCAAATATAATAAAAATTAGCCCAATAAATTTTGATAAAGTGCATTCTCTTGTATTTGCCTTTTTTGATAGGTTTTTTGTTTCCTTTGAAACACAAAAATCTATATATATAAAATAGGATGTGTGTATGTATGTATGTATGTATGTATGTATGTATGTATGTATGTATGTATGTATGTATGTATGTATGTATGTAACGTAATGGCTCCAAAACGGCTGGGCCGATTTTGACGAAATTTTCAGGGAACCTTCAGAATACTCGGGCGGGTGACACTGTGAAGTCCGATTTTTTATTTTCGGTCTGTGGGCGGAGGGGTGTGGCAAAATCCAATAATTCATAAAATTAGAACGGCTTGGCCGATTTCTGTAAATCTTTTTGTCAGTTGTTGGTATTTTCGAGGAGAAGATTTTTATGGAAGAAAATTTTGGAAAATCCCTCCGGAAAAGTCGGAAAATTGGAAAAATCTAAAATTGAGTTTTTTTATGAAATTTTGTTTGAAATTATTCCTTAATGGCTTTTTAAATGAAAAAATAGAAAGTTTGTCTGAAGGCTTAAAATTGGGGCGAGGCGCAGTTCGCCTGGTCCGCTAGTGTTTCTTATAAATGTCAAATTTGCTTGTAGAAATGTTATTTTACTTGTGTAAATGTTATCAAATGTACACTAACATTACAAGTGCTGTTAAAATCTTTGTGAAACGGATTTTAACATTACTTGTAAAATTATAACTTGTAATTTGTAACTTGTAGATTTGTAAATTGTAGTTTTGAGAAATAGGCCCCATATCTTGATTCCATCATAATCAGACGCAATTCAGTACTTAAGTTAGATTGGTACCAGAAACCTATGTGCTCAGACCGATTAATTAATTTCTATTCGAAGCATCCAAGAAGAGTTATAATAAACACCGCGAAAAATTTTATAAAAAGAGTTTTAAATATAAGCCATGAAAGTTTTCATGAGAAGAATATATATAAAATTAAAAATTTATTACAGGTTAATGATTTTCCAAAACTAACTATTGACGATTTAGTAAAACAGGTTAGGTTAGGTTGATAGGAGGGGTGTGATAGCCCATGTCATACGACTTACACTTAAGCCAGTGAAGGCTTGTTGTGCGCTCCCTTTCAAACTGCCAGAGTTCTGCGGCAGGATTCGAACCTGGGACCTTCGCACTACGAGTCTAGTACACTACCTACTAGTCTACGAAGGTAGGTAACCTAGTAAAACAAGTAACGAACATACAAAACAAACAAAATGGAAAAGTTCCAAAATCTCCAAAAATATATAAATCTACAGTTTACATACCAGGTTTTTCTGAAAGATTAAAACTATCAAACATTTACAACAAAGAAAAGAACACCTTAGCGTTCAAAAATTATAATACTAATAACCAGTTGTTCAGCAATACAAAATCAAAACGGGGGAAAGAAGAAGAATCGAATTTGGTTTATCAAATCGGTTGCACTGGAGACGGGACCAACATGTGTCCCAAAGTATATGTTGGAACTACACAGTCAAATTAAAGACAAGACTGGCATCCCATAAATCGGACATAAAAATAATTAAAAATTCTGACATACCAAAAACAGCACTTGCCGCCCATTGTGCAGCAACGGGACACAAACCAGACTTTAAAAATGTAAAAATATTACAAAGGAAAAATAACTACAAAAAGAGATATACTCTTGAAATGCTACATATTATTAATGTACCAAAGGAAAAGAGATTAAACTACATATAAGAAAGACGTTGAGAGTTGCGCGCAAATATATAGAAACTTAATAAATAAATATAGTACAAAATAAAATAAGGAAAAAGCATTTAGTCCCCTGATGATGATCAAGGAAGTTGATCGAAATATTGGTGAAAACATTAATAAATGACGAAAAAAACAAATATTAATTGGTTTTTTATTTATAAAACTTTTGGAAAAATTTGACGTCAAGCCGAAGAAAAATAGCTTTAGACAACATTGAAAATCATAGGTCAACAAATACAGCTATAACTAATATAATAATTTACGTTTCAGTTTTTTGACCGTTTTATTTTAATTAATAAACTTAATTTATTTTTTAAGCTTAATATAAGCAGAGTTCCTTCAAGAAAACTGCATTTTATTATTATTTAACGTTTTTGTTAGATCATCTGCTAACATATTATCAGAATTTATATATTCGAGCGTAACTTGACGGTTAGCAATCTTTTCCGGAATGAACTTTGCTTTTATATCTACGTGTTTTGTTCGTGCCGAAAAGGAATTGTTGGTTACTATATGAATGGCATTCTTATTATCGCAAAATTGAATCAGAGATATTACGCTCAGCACATTAACCGCATGCGAAATATCCGGCAATGTAATTTGGGCGGTAAAGAGTAGACATCCCACGGCGTGCACATAAGGTATCTCAACCATTTCAGCCCTTTCAGCATCAGTTTTGGGACTCATTTCGGACGTCATCTTCTCATTCGCATCGATAGGTGTAGATATAGGATGACATGAGTAAATGCCAAAACGATTCAGGACATCAGCTATCTCGAATGGTCGATTTTGATGCCGTCTTTGATTCGTGTTACTCGCATACACATGACAGATGTGGCCTCACCCATATCCTTCATCTTAAATGATTTCATCAACCTCAATTTAAGACTTTTGATTCTCTTTACGTTGCTGGTGAATATTAATACGTCATTCACGTTTATAGCCACAAATAGTATCTCGCTGTCTGATCTCGAATAATAAATACATTGGTCCACCTCACTTTTGTATAGTCCACAACCAAGCAGCACATAATTCAACTTTTTGTTCCAGACACGGCTTGATTGTTTTAAGCCATAAATGGACTTCTTCAGATTACAGACTCTTCCGAAATTATCATCGAATCTAGCGGGTTGCGCCATATAGATCTCTTCTTTTAGATTGCCATTCAGAAACGTGGTAACAGCGTCTATCTGGTGTATGGCTATGTCATATTTTGCAGACAAGGCCAAAAGCAGTCGCAGCGATGTGTCCGCGCAAATATAAGTCAATGCGAGGTGTACCGTCGCAAATATAACTCAATGCACAAAAGTTATATGTCGGATTTAACTGAACAATTCTTTTAGATCTACGTATCTGGTGTGTTGTAGGTGACAATTCCATATCTGGCATATAGGTTTCATCGCTGTTGTCTTCAAGGCTGTCAAACTTTTCATCTTCACCTTGACTGTTGCCGTCCATTGATGATTCTGCTACTAGTGTCGAATTTTGAGCATCAGTTGATGGCGATTCCAAGTCCTCAACTCGCCCCTTGGAATCGATATCATGTTCGATCGATTGGACCTACGAAGTATTGAAATGGTTAAAGCCATCGGGTTTTACAGGAATCGGCTTTTCATCTTCAAGGAATGTTACATCAGGGCTGATGATAATCGTTTTAGTAGCATTATTAAAGAATATATAAGCCTTAGAGTTGTTGATGTAGCCCATGAATATGCACTCTTCCGATTTCGACGCTTTTACGTTTCGGCTTTGGTATTTGAACAAAGGCTTTGCACCTGAATACTCGCAAATTCTTCAAATCCGGTTTTCTGCCAGACCACATCCTTTCAGGACATAGGTCATTTCCTCTGAGTGAGATATGGTTAAGAACATAAGCAGCTGTGTTTGCAGCCTCAGCCCAAAATTTCTCTTCCAGTTTTGCGTCCAACAGCATGCATCGAATTCTCTCCATTAGCGTACGGTTCATACGCTCTGCTACGCCATTTTGTTCTGGAGTGTACGGAGTAGTCGTTTGATGCAAGATTCCACTTTTTGTAATATATCTATGGAATTGATTATTTACATATTCCTTGCCGTTGTCTGAGTGCAGAGCTTTTATTCATTTCGAACACTGTCTTTCAACGAAACTTTTGAATTTCACGAACTGCTCAGAAACATCGGATTTAGATTTTATTGGCACCACAAAAACTTTCCGGCTATAATTGTCAACAAATGTGAGTATGTACCGTGCATCAGAAAACGACGCTACCTTGAACGAACCCGTTACATCTGTATGCACAAAATCTAAAACATCATGCGTTGTAGTTTTGCTGTCAATAAATGGAGCTCTCGTTTGTTTACCTTTTACACAAACAATACATGTCGACTTGTCAGTTGATTTGAAGTCGTTTGTTTCACTTTTTGTTAAATTTACAAACTCTTTACTGATATGTCCAAGCCTTCGGTGCCACAAGTTATAATCTACAGCTGCAAACACTTGCCCATGAGGCTTCTTGTTGTTTTCGCAGTTTAGCTTGTACAGCCCATCAAATAATTTTGTACTAGCAATAAGCTCATTGTTGCTTTTATCAATTATTTGACAACAATTATTTTCAAAAATAATCTTCTTTCCACTTAATGCCATTTGACTAACTAAAAGCAAGTTTGTGCACAAATTTGGAACATATTCAGCATTATTTACTGTCAGGTTTTTTCTTTTGCCATTATCATTTGCAATTGACAATTCTACTTCGCCAACACTTTGCACAGGTATTTTATTGTTGTTTGCAATTGTTATAGGTTTGTTCGTTATCGGTTTTTTGTTTTGCAAAAACTCTTAATTACACGACATGTGATTTGTTTCCCCCGAGTCAACGTGCCAATCTTCCGAATTTTTCATATTTGTGCACAGCGATGCCAGTAAAACCTGTTTAGCCATTTTTTTTGGTTTGCTCGGGCAATTCAATGAAATGACCAATCTGCTTGCATGCGTGGCAGCGAAACTTTTTTTGTGTTTATGTTTTTTGTTGTTGCTAGTGCCAGAATATAAGGCACTCTCTTCGTTGCATTGGGCATCGAACTTGACATCTTGTAAAAGTAGTGACTTAATCGATTTTCAACTGCTAGTACAAGCGACCTGAACTCGTTGGGCAGTCCAGCCAATATCAATGATGCGATCAGCTCGTCACCAATATCAAGTCTTGCAGTTTTCACTTTGACCGACGTGAGCACCATATTCCTGCATACTTGGAAAGTCTGACAGCTTTAGTAGCACTAGTTGTTTCAACAACTCAACTTTTCTCGTTAGACCTTTGCCTTCGTATGCTTCCATTAAGCTATCCCAAGATTCTTTTGCTGTTTTTTTTTTCAACAATTATACCGAAATTGCTTAGATCAATCATCAGGCAAATTTCTGCGGATGCACGACAATCATCATCCTTATCTTTTTTGCCAACATCAACTATATTCCATAGTCCTTTAATGAGCAGATAGGATTTTGCCTGCTGTTTCCAGACGTCGAAATTTTCTCTGACTTTCAATTTTGCGAAAGGAAAAGCAAACGCATTCGAACACATTTTCGCCGTCAGCAAAGCAATATCAAATCGAAAAAAGAACTCGTTCCGTACAAAAACTTTTTTTTTCCACTAATTTTTTTTTATTGTATCTTCATTAAACTGAACTAACAATAAGTATTCAAATCTTAAATATAAATATAATAATTAGGCCCAACCAGTGTCGGACATAAACTTAGTGATAGTAATTAAAAATAAATAAATGTCGCATTAAGTACAAGAATATTTTCAAAAAATTTCATCTGCAGTGTTGCGTACTAAAGCCGTAGTATCCCTCTTTTTTAAGCGGATGTGTCCAGGAAAGTTCAAGATGTTACGAGCAAGCGGATTAGGATGGGACTTGAGTTTTGTTAAATATTTGCCTGCATATTTTGCAATTTCAGCGGTCACAAGTGGAATATTTAAATCACGATGTAAAATTGAATTTTTCATGTACCATGGAGCCGATGTTATTAACCTTAAAATTTTGTTTTGCATTCGTTGGATTCTCTCTACATTGGAAGCTGAAGCAGTGCCCCATAGCTGAATTCCGTAACACCATATAGGTTTCAAAAGCGACTTGTATATTAAAAGTTTACAATCTAGACTGAGGGTAGAATTTCTACCAATCAGCCAATATATCTGAGCCACTTTGAGTTTTATTTGTGACAGCTTAGAGTCAATGTGGTTTTTCCATGTGAGGCGTCGGTCGAGGTGTATACCAAGATATTTCACTTGTGAATGTTGAGGAACAACTTGATTGTTGATTCGAATGGGGGAACAAGTATCTCTTCGTAGGGTAAATGTGACATGAACACACTTTTGTTCATTTACTTTTATTCTCCATAAGTTCAACCACAGCTCCAACAAGTTAATATGTTCCTGAAGATATCGGGATGCCTCGTGAGGGTTTTCATGCATACTAAGGCAGGCTGTATCATCGGCAAATGTAGAAGTGAAGATATTACTGCTCAGAGGCATATCACAGGTAAAAATCAAGTACAAAACTGGCCCCAGTATACTCCCCTGTGGCACCACAGGTATACTGGGTGAGATAGTTTCGGGCACACTCGTGAAGTCTCCTTCCACGACAGTGAACTTCCGGGCCAGAATGTAACTTTCCAATAGACTCACAATGTTCATTGGTAGATATCTTCTCAATTTCAAAATCAGGCCCTCATGCCATACTTTATCAAATGCTTGAGAAACATCAATAAAGAGGGAAGAACAATACTTCTTTTCCTCAAATGTTCTTCTTATAAAATGTACCAATCTATGAGTTTGTTCAATGGTGCTATGCTGACTTCTAAACCCAAATTGATGGTCCGGTATGCACCCATTATCAGCTAGAATTGGAGACAATTTTGTCATGAGCAGTTTTTCGAAGAGCTTTGAAATTGTTGACAGCAAACTTATTGGGCTATATGACTCAGCCTTAGTAAGATCTTTGCCCGCCTTTGGAATCATTTTGACCATGGCAAGTTTCCAGCTGTGTGGATAATACTGCAATCGTAAAATGCCATTAAAAATAAATAACAGGATTCTAATAGCAATACGAAGCAAATTCATCAGCATCTTGTTACTAATTCCATCAATACCCGGGGCATTCTTTGGGTTGGTTTCAGCAATTAGTTTTTGCACATCACGCATCTTAAACTTTATGGGTCGAGGAGGTAGAGCAACTACACTCGGCAAATCAACAGCACCAGTACATGAGTTTGGGGTAAATACGTGTTTTAAATGCTCAGCAAATACGTTACCTTTTTCAGTATTGGTTCTTGCCCAACCTCCGGTAGAAGTGCGCAAGGGTGGTTTAGACTCAACGGGTGTTTTAAGTTTTTTAGCAGCGCGCCACAAGGAGTAATTAGATGCTGCTGTGACATCGAGACCTTCCAGATAGTTCTTAAGAGAAGCAGATTTTTCAGATGCAAGCAACTCTTGGAGTCGTTTAGTGCATTCTCTAAATCTGATTTTATGTTGTGGTGATCTGTGCTGTTGCCATTCCCTTCTAGCTCTTCTTTTTTCACATACGAGACGTTCAATATCCGCAGAATAAATTCTATTAAACCCAGTCTGCGGATGGGAGGTAGTGGCATGTTTAGCAGCCTCTTTAATATTCTCGGTAAGATTGGCAATGTTAAGTTCAATATCATCGGGAGTTCTAAGCCTGATGTTTTCCGCACAATGACTACTGAGATATTTTTTGAACCCCAGCCAGTTAACACGATTTATCACCTTCACATATGGGTGAGGTAAGTCACTTCTTAGTGGGCTACAAATTGTAACGATCGTGGGAGTGTGATCGGAGGAGAGATCATGTGAAGCTTCAACATGAATTAAATCCCTAGGGATATTTTTCATGACCCCAAAATCTATAACATCCGGAATTTTTTGTATGTCAGTAGGCCGCTCGAAATGACATCCAAACCCATTTTTGAAATTGTGTTGAACAATGCTCGACCTCTAGGTGTAATAAGACGCGATCCCCAGAACATATGTTTTGCATTGTAGTCTCCAGCTGCTACGAAACAAGGGCCAAGAGTTTGGTAAAAATCCTCGTATTGATCCTCACTGATTGAAAATCTGGGAGGGGAGTAAACTGATGATATTACGAGATTTGAACAAAAATTTTCTATGCAAATATTTGTTGCTTGTAGATGGTCTTCACAAGTGTTCTCAAGAATATAGTGTTTGAGTCTTGACTTTATTAGAATTGCTGATCCTCCGCATGCTCTTCCTCTCGGGTCCTTTGTATCGTATAAGGTGTAGCCACTCATTTTAAATAGGCTTCTCGAAGTCAAATGAGTCTCAGATACCAACATTATATCAATATTCTTCACCGTGAGGAAGTGCTCAAGTTCGTTTCTATGTTGGCGAATGCCGTTTGCGTTCCAGAAACATACTCTTAACGTGTTCATGGCTTGTTAACTAATGCTTGAAGCAGTGTGTTCTGCATTCGCAGCATTTCTTGCATCATGCTAGTCATATTTGTTGTAAAGTTGTTTATAGTTTGCACCAAATTATCAATAGTATTTTCAAGGCGACTGAAATTAAAGCTTGCATTTGCATTTGTTGTATTAGTTGGTGGTGACACTTTTTGCATGGGAACGGAGTTGATCTTCACAGCGTCAGCATACGATACTTGTGTAGAGATTGGTTGGGCAATTACAGGATAAGTGGCGGAGTATGTATTTCCTGTTTGCGCTGGGACTACTTTAGGCTTTTGAATCATAGCCTGTTTAACGAAGGAGTATACAGGACAACCTCTGTAGTTAGCAGTGTGATTACCTCCACAATTACTGCACTTTTTTTTCCTTCTGGTCCTTCGACTTATTGCAAATAGCAGAACTGTGTAATTCACCGCACACAACACAAACAGTAGGTAATTTGCAGTAAGTTTTTGTGTGGCCATATTCTTGACAGTTATGACACTGTACGGGTCCTGAGCGCTTGTGTGGTTCTTCAACTGTGATTTTCCGGTATAACAAATATTTTAAATTATAAATAGGATGTGTCTCATTTTTCTTCAGTTTAATATCATTTGGTTCCAGGTCAACGCGAAATAAGGGTTGGGGGATCTTCTCCCTGTTTATTATGTTAGAGACATTTTTAACCTTAAATCTTTGGAGGGTGAGAGCATCTTTTATTTCCTCAGGAACAACATAAGAATCTATGCCCTTCAATACGATCTGTAGGCCTTTAGCACTCTTAAGCTGGAATGTATAGAAACTTGTTTTACTTTTTTCAAATTCGTTAACCATTTTGCGGAAATCTTTTTCTTCGTATATTTGGATCTTTGTTTCGTCAATATTACCACGTTTTATTGGGACAATGTGAAATGCCTTTTCACCGATAACCGAGATTAGCTTTTTAATAAGAGTGTTTGAATTTTTTTGTCTCAGATATATTGGTGGTGGTTGTGAGGTTTTCTTCGAGGATTCTTTGGGTCTGTCGCTGTCAACTTGCAATATTTTGAAACGGTTTTGACGGTTAGCTGAGGCGGCGTCGATATCCCTGGATATCTTGGGGACCGAAGAGATCTTTGAAGAATTTGGGCTTCGCCCGCGCTGTCCATTCCGACAGGCACCTTAGGTTTCAGACTACTGTTGTCTGTAGTGATAACTTGGTTAAGTGATGAACACGAGCCCGGAGCGGATAATGGCGCTGACTTAAATAGAGATGAACTAGGCAATGGTAATGTTACCGAATCACTACTTGGCATTGGAGTAAGCGAAGTTGATCGCTCGCGAAAAATTGGCTTTGCCGTTAGAAAAAGACTATCATCCGATTTTTTATTTTTATTGTGTGCATTAATATCAGAACTCACAGTAAAATAGGCATTTCTGCCGTTAGAACTCACTTCACAATTGTTTGTTTTTGAGGTACTCATGCAGAGTATTCCTCAGTCACTTTTTTGCGGTTTTTTTTTTTTTGTTTTTGTTGTTTCAGATTATATGAAAAATATTATTAGTGCAAGTTAAGCAAATTTCACAAAATCAATACTTATTACGAATCAGTACTTATTACGATTTTTTTTTGTATTTTTGTTTGTAAAAAAAAAACAAAAACTGAATTAATTAAAACACATAAGCACTTTGCTTTAGCATGAGGCCCATAACATGTTTGGGAAAAGACGATTATCTGTGATAATTATATCACAGATTTCTAAGCAGTGGTTGCAAAGTAAGAACACGCGTGGAAGAAGGAAAAATTTTATTTGACATATTCTGGTTTGACATTAGTTGCATGGTTGCATTTACTTCTATAAAACATTACATTCTCTCAACAAATATAAATAATCAAAATTCGTGGCAATAAATATATTAATTGATATTTAATTTTTGCACATTGACCTGAAGCTCCCTGCTGGCGTAGCACCATGTGTGAGCACTTCTCCCAGTAGAATTATTTATATCTGCTTTAAAAATTGTATAATACAATGTAGCGTAGGATAATGTCATAATTTCAATTGGCTGCTATTTTTCGCCAAATGTTATTCTGTTTTAACACTTATGATGTATATGTTTAGGGAATTATTGTGAACATGCCATAGAGCGATACAAGAACATGCAATTATTGTTACTGTTTATTTGACAAACTTGTAGTCTGTTGTTTTAACGCGGCGTATTCGTTTTACTCGTCGTTGCGTTCCATATGTCTGAACAATTTAGCGTTTAGCTGAGCGCCTCATGTAAACTGAGTCCACTACAATGACCGGCCGTTCGTTGCAACAAGACACGGTTAAGTTATTGTCATACTATATTAAACTTGGTGCAAGTTGCGCCATTGCATATCGATCATTGTTAGTTTCAACAGAACGGAGCAATTGCTCACAAAGCTCGATAGGTGACCATTTGAGCGAAAAGAATTTTTCCAATTAATGTCATATATTTTACACTTTCAAATAAACTTTTTATGAAAACAGAATTATTTTTTTCATATGTATGTAAAAGTCAGCTAGTTAAAATAATGAAATTACTAGTAGACTTATTATTCCAGAAGATATTGTTCGTGAAACGAAAACGTCAAAGGGCGCCTTGGTTCCATGGCAGAGAGGCAAGCCGTGGCAGATAATTTTAATTAAATTATTTAATGTATTGCATAGCAAATAGTTTTTAGATATTATCCCCTGTCACTTCTTGTCATCCTTTTTAGTTCTGTCCAATTTCCATGCAAAAATAATACAAAAATAGCGTGTCTATATCTGCGCTCATGTTGCAAAAGCAACCGGCAAATTTCACTTTTTAGTTTTTTTTTATTTAAAATAATTATATAGTAATATTCTATTGTTTGTTGTTGGCTTAGCTAAGTATATGCCTGCATTTCATTGGCGCTAACCAAATCATCAGTACCCTTTAGCTAAATCATGATTGAAAGCATTCAAAGCTCGTATACTTAAGCCACAGACTACAAACACTATATGAGAATTCAAAAAGAACTCAACCAATGAAATGCAGGCATATACCTAGCTAAGCCAAAAACAAACAATAGAATATTAAAATTGTTATTTTGGAGAATATCTCGAATAACGAATTTGATAAATATAATTATATAGTTATGTATGTATGTACGTATGCATGTATGTATGTTATTTAAATAGTCTAGCTGTATGTGTTTTTTATAAAACAAACACATTTATTATTTTCAATATTTCGATCCCACTTTGGACGTCTTCTTTCAAAAACATTTTTATTTGAAAATAATTGTTGAAAAAATTAGAAAGTTGTTGTTATATGCATATGCATGTAAGTACGTGTATGTACATTAATTTTTTATTTTTATTATTAAATTGATAAAACAATTGAAAAATAATTGGTCAAGAGCAGATATGGATTCTTTCAGCTTCACAAGAATAGCTTTAAAAAAACATTCTTTCAATTTTAAACATAATCCGGACTCTACCAGTAAGAATGAATGAGTTTTAGGTATAGAGAAGAACTTTAGACGTTGTTATATGTTGGAGACGCTTAATACTATGATGTTCCAAATAAAGCAGATACAGATAAATTTCTCAAAACTGTAGCCATTTGATTCGTACGTTAAACAGTCCAATATGAATGAAAAGAAATCATTTTTATAATAAAACTAATAAAAAAATTTTTCATATGTATCTTAAAAAATTTTATTTTCATTTGATATGTTAAATTTTTCAATTTATATACAAAAACATTTTTCACACCTTCTTAATCATTGATGTCAAATAGAAAAATTTTTGATGCAAGAGACACCGAAAGAGGCGTTGAAATATTGAAAATACTATATCTGTGCGTTTATAAAAAAGACCTAAAGTTCGATTTTTTAATGACATACATATATATTAAAACGTAACGGCTAAAAATATATTATTTATTTATTAAAAGAAATGATAGTTAAATATTTTAAGAATATAATGACAGGCGATAAATCTTCCCTAAATTTCAACTGCAATATATAAAAATTTTATATAAATTCAGATTTTTCTTCTGTAGACTCAAAAATATCCATTTTAAGAACCATTTTGGATTCTTACTCTGTGAGATTTCAAAACGATGTGTTTTTCCATTTCACCAAACTCTTCAATAGTTTTCTTAAAAATCAGACACTGTGCCTGTTGTGTTGCCCTAAATCTTGTTATGGAAATTATAAATGCTAGTTTCAACGTATATTTGTACATACATAAATATATAAGGGTGTAAAAATACAACGACAAAAGTCGAATAAAATTGGTCATTAGGTCTCGATCACTCTTGGTTTCAAAAGGACGGAGCAACAGCTCACAAAGCTTAGGCAACGATGAAGATTTTGAGACATCAATTTCCAGTTCGAATGATATCCCGTTTCAGATGTTTGAACTGGCCGTCCAGTCATTAGATCTAACACCACTAGACTTCATTCTTCGGGATTTTTTAAATATCGCGTCTATCATAACCAACCACGTACCTGCCAAGTCCTGAAAGCTAACATTGAAGAAGAAATCGCCAATTTGGAGCCAGCTGTTTTGCAAGCAACAATTCAGAGAGCAACTAGGCATTTGAGCGATATAATTATTTTTCAATTAATATATCTATATTTTTTGACCTTTTTTATAATAATTTGGTTAATATATTATTCAAGATTAAGGTCTTTTATGGCTTTTTTTAATTATATTAACCAAATTTTTCAATTAATATCATAAATTTTACACTTTCGAATATACTTTTTAGGAAAGAATTTTTCATTTATAACAAAATGGAAGCCAGCTAAAATTATGGCATTACTCCTGCGCCAGAAACCTACCACGGTTGGTAGCTATAACAACACCACTGTTTCTTTTTATTTACAGACTGATACCAATAAGTGTGCACAAATACTTTCATATCTTAGAACGCCCTTGATACAGCAACACTATACCGATCTTTGTTACGATGTTAACTATATCACGATTTACACGCTATAAGCATTGCCACGATCAAAGATTTTTTGTCAACACACATCAAAATTTAATCTCAAACTTCTTGCTTGTTTAGTAACAATGTTGTATCTACTCGTAGGTGACATGCAACGTCAATGTTACCCATAAATTTTTATATGTGGTTTTCAAATTGTAAAGACACAATTTGCCATTGACAAAGGCCCAATTTATACCATGATGTAAAAATCGTGGATGTTTTTTTACTTACTTTTGAAAACATCTTCTGAAATCTTCCTGCATTTATACCATGATTTTTGCGTCGCGTATTTTTTTCTTACAGGGTTGATTGTTAATCGGTAAATTCTTTTTAATTGTTCATTCGCATTTTTATGTCAGTGATTTGTATACCACAAAATATAAACAAAATTTATATGTTCTATTTTTTTGACCGTTTTTGTTTAATTAATAAACTTTATTTTATTTTTTATTAAGCTTAAGGTCTTAAATTTTTATTTTAAATTATTATCGATATTTCGGTACTCATCGAGTACCATCTTCAGGATATTTATTATTTGTTTGTCTTATATAAATTGAAAAAATTTTTACATCTGGAAAATAATAATATAAAATTTTTTTGTCATTTTTGAAATACTAATCACATATTCACAAAATATTTAAAGTAATTATAATATACATTTGTACATTAAATAACATCATTAAAAAACTCATGAATGTAACAAAACATACTATGTATGTATGTATATGTATAGAAATACTGGCACTTCATTTCACTGTTTAAACACTTTGACAATAGAAGAAGAATAAAACATGATAGACAATAACGAAAATAAATGTAAAAGGAATTACAAAAAACATCATGGAAAACAGAAATCGTGATGTTTTTACTACCCCGTTTTCTTCTCTACCCCGTTCGACTACCAAAAAAAGTCATGATGTTTACTCATGATTTTAAATCATCGTCTAAATTGCGTGAAAGAGTTTTCATCTTTTAACATACCCATATAGAAAAATAAGAAGTGATGAGTAAAAACAAAACGCTGTTCCGTTGAAAATTCTATTAAAATGTCCTTGTTCCATTATTAAGCTCATAAAAGTTCCCTTCGGCAAGTATTTTCTGTTATTTACAGATTTAATTTTTTTCGATAATGTGTCATATAATAGGTGGTGGCTTCGTGTAGTGGTTAAAGTGCTTGTCTACAAACCAAGTACCCCAGGTTCATTCCCTGGCAGAGGACAAAATTTTTTCAGCATGATTTTTCCAGTTTTAAAATGGAGTGGATTCAACCCCTCAAAAAATCAATCCAAGAAGCCGCCTGACCTCCTCTCTCCCTGGAAAAGAGGATAACATAATGACAAAGGTCAGGCAGTTACCACTCCTTGGAGAAAAGGTAGGGATCAAAGATCAGTAAGGTTCCTCACCACTATACCAAATACACAGAGGCCGTTGTTTCTATATGGTATACCTATTATCCCAGGACCTGCTACAGTAGGCCGTAAGTTTCGTTAAAAGCTAAATTTAAATCGTGTGGTAATATAACACTAATGTTTGCTTAGGGCCAGCAGCGCGGACGGGGTCAGCTAGTATATTTATATATACTAGTGTTCGCCCAGTGGTTGAAATTCAACCATTATTGCAATAATACAAAACCGCTCAGATAAAATGTCATATTTTTCTTCATTTCTAATAAAATGTATTACCGTACTTACTGCATTCTTTAATAGTTGTATCTATTAATGTAAGCTTTTCAAATAAATAATAGAAACGGTTTTGATGTTCATTTAAGAAACATAAAGTTATTGCCTATATTAAAAATACTAAATTTTTTTTGATTAATTGAAGAAAAACTAAAAGTAAAAAAATTCATTTTATTCAAAATATTTAAAGTAGTTGTCGATTGGCATCTTTATCTAAGGAAAATTCTTTTACATAGTACAATATTCTTCGTAAAAACTCTATTGTCATTGAGTACGTTTCCTAGACCATTTTTGTTTGAAACTAGCTAACCCGGGCAGACCTTGTTTTGCCTTCAAATTTGCACTAAATCGACATAGCACTTATTGTTCAAATAAAGGTATCGGGCTAATTAACCCCACTACACGCTGGTTAAGGACCCAACGCCTTCAGCAAAACGCAGCATAGGCTTATCGCGCTAATCTCTATTGGGCAAAACACAAAAAACAAAATATTGGGCCATCTGTCGGACGAACTTCAAACTACACAGAAAAACTCCTCACGTCCTATAGAGCATGCATATCAAATTTGGTCAAAATCGGTCCAGTAGTTTTTGAGTTTAGCGATCACGAACATACACGTAATTTTTATGTACATATAGCTGACACCGTCAGCTCAAAATATCTTCGGAACTACATAACCGATTGAAGAGTTTGATATCTCGTTTAGAAGAACATAACAACGGCTTTCCAAAAAAAAGTAAAATAAAATAAAAAAAGCACAAAAAATAAATATATGTATATATCATTGGTGGTGCAATATGAAAATTGCATTTTGCCACGCCCCTCCGCCCACAGACCGAAAATAAAAAATCGGACTTCACAGTGTCACCCGCCCGAGTATTCTGAAGGTTCCCTGAAAATTTCGTCAAAATCGGCCCAACCGTTTTGGAGCCATTACGTTACATACATACATACATACATACACACATCCAATTTTATATATATAGATAGATATAAAATTTTCGGCCGTCGAATGAACGAACTCTACTCGCAGCTACTTATAATTATCCATGAGCAAATACAGGTAGTCTCAAAAGGACACCTATCTTTTCAAATGTTTTCCCCTGTGACTTGTTAATTGTCATAGCAAATACGAGTATAATTGGAAATTGTGTCCGCTGAAATTTAAATGGAAGAATTGTTCCAGAAAATGGCCAATTTATTCGTGGAATCAAAACAATGGAATTTATTTTCAATTTCAATTTATGCGGTGGCATTCCGCTTACGTTCAGTGAATTTAAAAATTAAGAACGATATTCATTTACGTCATTGACATCATTACAAACTTTATCAAAACTGTAATAAACCTTCTCCTCCCCTGAAAGACGACTAAGTATATCATTATTTATTGAAGCGAATTTTTCATTGGTAAGAGCTAAAATTACGGAATTAAGAATTTGATCCGATAATATATTCTCACGAATATTACCATAGATATCAGTAATTAAATTATCAAAACAACCAATTATTTATCGTGGCAATTCAATAATGTCATCACCTAACTCTGTATAATTTCTTAATTCACAATTACCAAGTTTATTTATGAAATTCGACAAATTCTACATCTTCTGGTCTAGCTCTCATATTTTGTGTTATGGTAACTTTGTGAAAAGAATTAAATTCCTTCCAACTACTGATGCAATTTTCAATTAAAGTAAATCGGGTCCCGTGTGGAACAACAGGTAAAATTTGCATTAAATCTCACCTTAGTAGAATACTTTTACCACCAAATGATGGAATAGAATGAACAAATAAAATTAGTTTTTCCTTCTGAGTGTTTACGGAGTTGCCAAGCCAAATTTAATTTTGTTAATTTTGAGTTTTTGCTGTAATTTTTTTTTAGCAAATTAAGAGAAAAAGAGAGATCATGGCTTTATGATTGGCTAATATTCTTAACTGTTTTTAATTATCTTAGGCACAAAAATGTAGAATAAAAAATACATTCTGCACTGCTTCTATTGACAATCTATCAAACAAACAAAAAATAAAGCGAATACGTTGAGTTTAGGTCAGTTAAAATGGTTCTTAATTTTTCCAAATGCCTATTTATATATAGAGTACAATAAAAAATACATTCTGAACCCCTCCTATTGACAATCTATCAAAAAAAAAAAAAAAAAAAAAATCAAGCGAATACGTTGAGTTTAGGTCAGTTAAAATAGTTCTTAATTTTTCCACTTGCCTATTTACATATATATAGAGTAGAATAAAAAATACACTCTGAACTCCACCTATTGACAATCTATAAAAAATAAAAAAATCAAGCGAATACGTTAAGTTTAGGTCAGTTAAAATTGTTCTTAATTTTTCCATTCGCCTATTTATATACAGAATAGAATAAAAAATACATTCTGAACTCCTCCTATTGACAATCTATCAAACAAACCAAAAATCAAGCGAATACGTTGAGTTTAGGTCAGTTAAAATGGTTCTTAATTTTTCCACTTGCCTATTTATATATAGAGTAGAAAAAAAATTCATTCTGAACTCCTCCTATTGACAATCTTTAAAAAAAAAAACAAAAATCAAGCGAGTACGTTGAATTTAGGTCAGTTAAAACGGTTCTTAATTTTTCCACTTGCCTATTTATATGTAGAGTAGAATAAAAAATGCATTCTGAACTCCTCCTACTGACAATCTATCAAACAAGAAATCAAGCGAATACGTTTAGTTTAGGTCAGTTAAAATGGTTCTTAATTTTTCCACTTGCCTATTTATACATAGAGTAGAATAAAAAATACATTCTGCACTTCTTCTATTGACAAAACAAACAAACAAAAAATCAAGCGAATACGTTGAGTTTAGGTCAGTAAAAATGGTTCTTAATTTTTCCATTTGCCTATTTATGTATAGAGTAGAATAAAAAATACATTCTGAACTCCTCCTACTGACAATCTATCAAACAAAAAATCAAGCGAATACGTTGAGCTTAGGTCAGTAAAAATGGTTCTTAATTTTTCCATTTGACTATTTATATATAGAGTAGAATAAAAAGTACATTCTGAACTCTTCCTACTGACAATCTATCAAACAAAGAATCAAGCGAATACGTTGAGTTTAGGTCAGTAAAAATGGTTCTTAATTTTTCCATTTGCCTATCTATATATAGAGTAGAATAAAAAATACATTCTGAACTCCTCCTCCTGACAATCTATCAAACAAAAAATCAAGCGAATACGTTGAGTTTAGGTCAGTTGAAATGGTTCTTAATTTTTCCATTTGCCTTTTTATATATAGAGTAGAATAAAAAATACATTCTGCACTGCTTCTATTGACAGTCTATCAAACAAACAAAAAATCAAGCGAATACGTTGAGTTTAGGTCAGTTAAAATGGTTCTTAATTTTTCCATTTGCCTATTTATATATAGAGTAGAATAAAAAATACATTCTGAACTCCTCCTATTGACAATCTATCAAAAAAAAAAAAAAATCAAGCGAATACGTTGAGTTTAGGTCAGTTCAAATGGTTCTTAATTTTTCCAATTGCCTATTTATATATACAGTAGAATAAAAAATACATTCTGGACTCCTCCTATTGAAAATCTATAAAAAAAAAAATCAAGCGAATACGTTGAGTTTAGGTCAGTTAAAATGGTTCTTAATTTTTCCATTTGCCTATTTATATATAGAGTAGAATAAAAAATACATTCTGAACTCCTCCTATTGACAATCTATCAAACAAACCAAAAATCAAGCGAATACGTTGAGTTTAGGTCAGTTAAAATGGTTCTTAATTTTTCCACTTGCCTATTTATATATAGAGTAGAATAAAAAATAAATTCTGCTCTGCTTCTATTGACAATCTCTCAAACAACCAAAAAATCAAGCGAATACGTTGAATTTAGGTCAGTTAAAATGGTTCTTAATTTTTCCATTTGCCTATTTATATATAGAGTAGAATAAAAAATACATTCTGAACTCCTCCTACTGACAATCTATCAAACAAAAAAATCAAGTGAATACGTTGAGTTTAGGTCAGTTAAAATTGTTCTTAATTTTTCCATTTGCCTATTTATATATAGAGTAGATTAAAAAATACATTCCGAACTCCTCCTACTGACAATCTATCAAACAAAAAATCAAGCGAATACGTTGAGTTTAGGTCAGTTAAAATGGTTCTTAATTTTTCCATTTGCCTATTTATATACAGAATAGAATAAAAAATACATTCTGAACTCCTCCTATTGACAATCTATCAAACAAACCAATAATCAAACGAATACGTTGAGTTTAGGTCAGTTAAAATGGTTCTTAATTTTTCCACTTGCCTATTTATATATAGAAGAGATAAAAAATACATTCTGAACTCTTCCTATTAACAATCTTTAAAAAAAAAACAAAAATCAAGCGAATACGTTGAATTTAGGTCAGTTAAAATAGTTCTTAATTTTTCCACTTTCCTATTTACATATATATAGAGTAGAATAAAAAATACATTCTGAACTCCTCCTATTGACAATCTATAAAAAAAATCAAGCGAATACGTTGAGTTTAGGTCAGTTAAAAGAGTTCTTAATTTTTCCACTTGCCTATTTACATATATATAGAGTAGAATAAAAAATACATTCTGAAGTCCTCCTATTGACAATCTATAAAAAAAAAATCAAGCGAATACGTTGAGTTTAGGTCAGTTAAAATGGTTCTTAATTTTTCCATTTGCCTATTTATATACAGAATAGAATAAAAAATACATTCTGAACTCCTCCTATTGACAATCTATCAAACAAACCAAAAATCAAGCAAATACGTTGAGTTTAGGTCAGTTGAAATGGTTCTTAATTTTTCCATTTGCCTTTTTATATATAGAGTAGAATAAAAAATACATTCTGAACTCTTCCTATTAACAATCTTAAAAAAAAACAAAAATCAAGCGAATAGGTTGAATTTAGGTCAGTTAAAATAGTTCTTAATTTTTCCACTTGCCTATTTACATATATATAGAGTAGAATAAAAAATACATTCTGAACTCCTCCTATTGACAATCTAAAAAAAAAATCAAGCGAATACGTTGAGTTTAGGTCAGTTAAAAGAGTTCTTAATTTTTCCATTTGCCTATTTACATATATATAGAGTAGAATAAAAAATACATTCTGAAGTCCTCCTATTGACAATCTATAAAAAAAAAAAAATCAAGCGAATACGTTGAGTTTAGGTCAGTTAAAATGGTTCTTAATTTTTCCATTTGCCTATTTATATACAGAATAGAATAAAAAATACATTCTCAACTCCTCCTATTGACAATCTATCAAACAAACCAAAAATCAAGCGAATACGTTGAGTTTAGGTCAGTTGAAATGGTTCTTAATTTTTCCATTTGCCTTTTTATATATAGAGTAGAATAAAAAATACATTCTGCACTGCTTCTATTGACAGTCTATCAAACAAACAAAAAATCAAGCGAATACGTTGAGTTTAGCTCAGTTAAAATGGTTCTTAATTTTTCCATTTGCCTATTTATATATAGAGTAGAATAAAAAATACATTCTGAACTCCTCCTATTGACAAGCTATCAAAAAAAAAAAAAAAATCAAGCGAATACGTTGAGTTTAGGTCAGTTAAAATGGTTCTTAATTTTTCCAATTGCCTATTTATATATAGAGTAGAATAAAAAATACATTTTGGAATCCTCCTATTGACAATCTATCAAAAAAAAAAAAAATCAAGCGAATACGTTGAGTTTAGGTCAGTTTAAATGGTTCTTAAATTTTCCATTTGCCTATTTATATATAGAGTAGAATAAAAAATTTATTCTGCTCTGCTTCTATTGACAATCTCTCAAAGAAACCAAAAATCAAGCGAATACGTTGAGTTTAGGTCAGTTAAAATGGTTCTTAATTTTTCCATTTGCCTATTTATATATAGAGTAGATTAAAAAATACATTCTGAACTCCTCCTACTGACAATCTATCAAACAAAAAATCAAGCGAATACGTTGAGTTTAGGTCAGTTAAAATGGTTCTTAATTTTTCCATTTGCCTATTTATATACAGAATAGAATAAAAAATACATTCTGAACTCCTCCTATTGACAATCTATCAAACAAACCAATAATCAAACGAATACGTTGAGTTTAGGTCAGTTAAAATGGTTCTTAATTTTTCCACTTGCCTATTTATATATAGAAGAGATAAAAAATACATTCTGAACTCTTCCTATTAACAATCTTTAAAAAAAAAAACAAAAATCAAGCGAATACGTTGAATTTAGGTCAGTTAAAATAGTTCTTAATTTTTCCACTTTCCTATTTACATATATATAGAGTAGAATAAAAAATACATTCTGAACTCCTCCTATTGACAATCTATAAAAAAAATCAAGCGAATACGTTGAGTTTAGGTCAGTTAAAAGAGTTCTTAATTTTTCCACTTGCCTATTTACATATATATAGAGTAGAATAAAAAATACATTCTGAAGTCCTCCTATTGACAATCTATAAAAAAAAAATCAAGCGAATACGTTGAGTTTAGGTCAGTTAAAATGGTTCTTAATTTTTCCATTTGCCTATTTATATACAGAATAGAATAAAAAATACATTCTGAACTCCTCCTATTGACAATCTATCAAACAAACCAAAAATCAAGCAAATACGTTGAGTTTAGGTCAGTTGAAATGGTTCTTAATTTTTCCATTTGCCTTTTTATATATAGAGTAGAATAAAAAATACATTCTGAACTCTTCCTATTAACAATCTTAAAAAAAAAACAAAAATCAAGCGAATAGGTTGAATTTAGGTCAGTTAAAATAGTTCTTAATTTTTCCACTTGCCTATTTACATATATATAGAGTAGAATAAAAAATACATTCTGAACTCCTCCTATTGACAATCTAAAAAAAAAATCAAGCGAATACGTTGAGTTTAGGTCAGTTAAAAGAGTTCTTAATTTTTCCATTTGCCTATTTACATATATATAGAGTAGAATAAAAAATACATTCTGAAGTCCTCCTATTGACAATCTATAAAAAAAAAATCAAGCGAATACGTTGAGTTTAGGTCAGTTAAAATGGTTCTTAATTTTTCCATTTGCCTATTTATATACAGAATAGAATAAAAAATACATTCTCAACTCCTCCTATTGACAATCTATCAAACAAACCAAAAATCAAGCGAATACGTTGAGTTTAGGTCAGTTGAAATGGTTCTTAATTTTTCCATTTGCCTTTTTATATATAGAGTAGAATAAAAAATACATTCTGCACTGCTTCTATTGACAGTCTATCAAACAAACAAAAAATCAAGCGAATACGTTGAGTTTAGCTCAGTTAAAATGGTTCTTAATTTTTCCATTTGCCTATTTATATATAGAGTAGAATAAAAAATACATTCTGAACTCCTCCTATTGACAAGCTATCAAAAAAAAAAAAAAAATCAAGCGAATACGTTGAGTTTAGGTCAGTTAAAATGGTTCTTAATTTTTCCAATTGCCTATTTATATATAGAGTAGAATAAAAAATACATTTTGGAATCCTCCTATTGACAATCTATCAAAAAAAAAAAAAATCAAGCGAATACGTTGAGTTTAGGTCAGTTTAAATGGTTCTTAAATTTTCCATTTGCCTATTTATATATAGAGTAGAATAAAAAATTTATTCTGCTCTGCTTCTATTGACAATCTCTCAAAGAAACCAAAAATCAAGCGAATACGTTGAGTTTAGGTCAGTTAAAATGGTTCTTAATTTTTCCATTTGCCTATTTATATATAGAGTAGATTAAAAAATACATTCTGAACTCCTCCTACTGACAATCTATCAAACAAAAAATCAAGCGAATACGATGAGTTTAGGTCAGTTAAAATTGTTCTTAATTTTTCCATTTGCCTATTTATATATAGAGTAGATTAAAAAATACATTCTGAACTCCTCCTACTGACAATCTATCAAACAAAAAATCAAGCGAATACGTTGAGTTTAGGTCAGTTAAAATGGTTCTTAATTTTTCTAAATGCCTATTTATATATAGAGTAGAATAAAAAATACATTCTGAACTCCTCCTATTGACAATCTATAAAAAAAATCAAGCGAATACGTTGAGTTTAGGTCAGTTAAAATGGTTCTTAATTTTTCCATTTGCCTATTTATATACAGAATAGAATAAAAAATACATTCTGCACTGCTTCTATTGACAAAACAAACAAACAAAAAATCAAGCGAATACGTTGAGTTTAGGTCAGTAAAAATGGTTCGTAATTTTTCCATTTGCCTATTTATATATAGAGTAGAATAAAAAATACATTCTGAACTCCTCCTACTGACAATATATCAAACAAAAAATCAAGCGAATACGTTGAATTTAGGTCAGTTAAAACGGTTCTTAATTTTTCCACTTGCCTATTTATATAGAGTAGAATAAAAAGTACATTCTGAACTCTTCCTACTGACAATCTATCAAAAAAAAAAAAAAAATCAAGCGAATACGTTGAGTTTAGGTCAGCTAAAATGGTTCTTAATTTTTCCATTTGCCCATTTATATATAGAATAGAATAAAAAATACATTCTGAACTCCTCCTATTGACAATCTATCAAAAAACAAAAATTAAGCGAATACGTTGAGATTAGGTCAGTTAAAATGGTTCTTAATTTTTCCATTCATCTAATTATATATAGAGTAGAATAAAAAAATACATTCTGAACTCCTCCTATTGACAATCTATCAAAAAAAAAAAAAAAAAAAAAAAAAAAATCAAGCGAATACGTTGAGTTTAGGTCAGTTAAAATGGTTCTTAATTTTTCCACTTGCCTAAGTATATATAGAGTAGAATAAAAAATACATTCTGGACTCCTCCTATTGACAATCTATCAAAAAAAAAAAAAAAAAAAATCAAGCGAATACGTTGAGTTTACGTCATTTAAAGTGGTTCTTAATTTTTCCATTTGCCTATTTATATATAGAGTAGAATAAAAAATACATTCTGAACTCCTCCTATTGACAATCTATCAAACAAACCAAAAATTAAGCGAATACGTTGAGTTTAGGTCAGCTAAAATGGTTCTTAATTTTTCCATTTGCCTATTTATATATAGAGTAGAATAAAAAATACATTCTGAACCCCTCCTATTGACAATCTATCAAAAAAAAAAAAAAAAAAAAAAAAAAAAAAAAAAAACAAGCGAATACGTTGAGTTTAGGTCAGTTGAAATGGTTCTTAATTATTCCATTTGCTTATTTATATATAGAGTAGAATAAAAAATACATTCTGGACTCCTCCTATTGACAATCTATCAAACAAACCAAAAATCAAGCGAATACGTTGAGTTTAGGTCAGTTAAAATGGTTCCTAGTTTTTCCATTTGCCTGTTTATATATAGAGTAGAATAAAAAATACATTCTGAACTCCTCCCACTGACAATTTATCAAACAAAAAATCAAGTGAATACGTTGAGCTTAGGTCAGTTAAATTGGTTCTTAATTTTTCCATTTGCCTATTTATATATAGAGTAGAATAAAAAATACATTCTGAACTCCTCCTACTGACAATCTATGAAACAAAAAATCAAGCGAATACGTTGAGTTTAGGTCAGTTAAAATGGTTCTTAATTTTTCCATTTGCCTATTGATATGTAGAGTAGAATAAAAAATACATTCTGAACTCCTCCTATTGACAATCTATCAAACAAACCAAAAATTAAGCGAATACATTGAGTTCAGGTCAGTTAAAATGGTTCTTAATTTTCCATTTGCCTATTTATATATAGAGTAGAATAAAAAATACATTCTGAACTCCTCCTACTGACAATCTATGAAACAAAAAATCAAGCGAATACGTTGAGTTTGAGTCAGTTAAAATGGTTCTTAATTTTTCCACTTGCCTATTTATATATAGAATAGAATAAAAAATACATTCTACACTGCTTCTATTGACAATCTATCAAACAAACAAAAAATCAAGCGAATACGTTGAGTTTAGGTCAGTTAAAATGGTTCTTAATTTTTGCACATGCCTATTTATACATAGAGTAGAATAAAAAATACATTCTGCACTGCTTTTATTGACAAAACAAACAAACAAAAAATCAAGCGAATACGTTGAGTTTAGATCAGTAAAAATGGTTCGTAATTTTTCCATTTGCCTATTTATATATAGAGTAGAATAAAAAATACATTCTGAACTCCTCCTACTGACAATCTATCAAACAAAAAATCAAGCGAATACGTTGAGTTTAGGTCAGTCAAAATAGTTCTTAATTTTTCCACTTGCCTATTTACATATATATAGAGTAGAATAAAAAATACATTCTGAACTCCTCCTATTGACAATCTATAAAAAATAAAAAAAATCAAGCGAATACGTTGAGTTTAGGTCAGTTAAAATGGTTCTTAATTTTTCCATTTGCCTATTTATATATAGAGTAGAATAAAAAATACATTCTGAACTCCTCCTATTGACAATCTTTAAAAAAAAAACAAAAATCAAGCGAATACGTTGAGTTTAGGTCAGCTAAAATGGTTCCTATTTTTTCCATTTGCCTGTTTATATATAGAGTAGAATAAAAAATACATTCTGGACTCCTCCTATTGACAATCTATCAAACAAACCAAAAATCAAGCGAATACGTTGAGTTTAGGTCAGTTAAAATGGTTCCTAGTTTTTCCATTTGCCTGTTTATATATAGAGTAGAATAAAAAATACATTCTGAACTCCTCCCACTGACAATTTATCAAACAAAAAATCAAGTGAATACGTTGAGCTTAGGTCAGTTAAATTGGTTCTTAATTTTTCCATTTGCCTATTTATATATAGAGTAGAATAAAAAATACATTCTGAACTCCTCCTACTTACAATCTATGAAACAAAAAATCAAGCGAATACGTTGAGTTTAGGTCAGTTAAAATGGTTCTTAATTTTTCCATTTGCCTATTTATATGTAGAGTAGAATAAAAAATACATTCTGAACTCCTCCTATTGACAATCTATCAAACAAACCAAAAATCAAGCGAATACATTGAGTTCAGGTCAGTTAAAATGGTTTTTAATTTTCCATTTGCTTATTTATATATAGAGTAGAATAAAAAATACATTCTGGACTCCTCCTATTGACAATCTATCAAACAAACCAAAAATCAAGCGAATACGTTGAGTTTAGGTCAGTTAAAATGGTTCCTAGTTTTTCCATTTGCCTGTTTATATATAGAGTAGAATAAAAAATACATTCTGAACTCCTCCCACTGACAATTTATCAAACAAAAAATCAAGTGAATACGTTGAGCTTAGGTCAGTTAAATTGGTTCTTAATTTTTCCATTTGCCTATTTATATATAGAGTAGAATAAAAAATACATTCTGAACTCCTCCTACTGACAATCTATGAAACAAAAAATCAAGCGAATACGTTGAGTTTAGGTCAGTTAAAATGGTTCTTAATTTTTCCATTTGCCTATTTATATGTAGAGTAGAATAAAAAATACATTCTGAACTCCTCCTATTGACAATCTATCAAACAAACCAAAAATCAAGCGAATACATTGAGTTCAGGTCAGTTAAAATGGTTCTTAATTTTCCATTTGCCTATTTATATATAGAGTAGAATAAAAAATACATTCTGAACTCCTCCTACTGACAATCTATGAAACAAAAAATCAAGCGAATACGTTGAGTTTAGGTCAGTAAAAATGGTTCGTAATTTTTCCATTTGCCTATTTATATATAGAGTAGAATAAAAAATACATTCTGAACTCCTCCTACTGACAATCTATCAAACAAAAAATCAAGCGAATACGTTGAGTTTAGGTCAGTCAAAATAGTTCTTAATTTTTCCACTTGCCTATTTACATATATATAGAGTAGAATAAAAAATACAATCTGAACTCCTCCTATTGACAATCTATAAAAAATAAAAAAAATCAAGCGAATACGTTGAGTTTAGGTCAGTTAAAATGGTTCTTAATTATTTCATTTGCCTATTTATATATAGAGTAGAATAAAAAATACATTCTGAACTCCTCCTATTGACAATCTTTAAAAAAAACAAAAATCAAGCGAATACGTTGAGTTTAGGTCAGTTAAAATGGTTCCTATTTTTTCCATTTGCCTGTTTATATATAGAGTAGAATAAAAAACACATTCTGGACTCCTCCTATTGACAATCTATCAAACAAACCAAAAATCAAGCGAATACGTTGAGTTTAGGTCAGTTAAAATGGTTCCTAGTTTTTCCATTTGCCTGTTTATATATAGAGTAGAATAAAAAATACATTCTGAACTCCTCCCACTGACAATTTATCAAACAAAAAATCAAGTGAATACGTTGAGCTTAGGTCAGTTAAATTGGTTCTTAATTTTTCCATTTGCCTATTTATATATAGAGTAGAATAAAAAATACATTCTGAACTCCTCCTACTGACAATCTATGAAACAAAAAATCAAGCGAATACGTTGAGTTTAGGTCAGTTAAAATGGTTCTTAATTTTTCCATTTGCCTATTTATATGTAGAGTAGAATAAAAAATACATTCTGAACTCCTCCTATTGACAATCTATCAAACAAACCAAAAATCAAGCGAATACATTGAGTTCAGGTCAGTTAAAATGGTTTTTAATTTTCCATTTGCCTATTTATATATAGAGTAGAATAAAAAATACATTCTGAACTCCTCCTACTGACAATCTATGAAACAAAAAATCAAGCGAATACGTTGAGTTTGAGTCAGTTAAAATGGTTCTTAATTTTTCCACTTGCCTATTTATATATAGAATAGAATAAAAAATACATTCTACACTGCTTCTATTGACAATCTATCAAACAAACAAAAAATCAAGCGAATACGTTGAGTTTAGGTCAGTTAAAATGGTTCTTAATTTTTGCACATGCCTATTTATACATAGAGTAGAATAAAAAATACATTCTGCACTGCTTTTATTGACAAAACAAACAAACAAAAAATCAAGCGAATACGTTGAGTTTAGGTCAGTAAAAATGGTTCGTAATTTTTCCATTTGCCTATTTATATATAGAGTAGAATAAAAAATACATTCTGAACTCCTCCTACTGGCAATCTATCAAACAAAAAATCAAGCGAATACGTTGAGTTTAGGTCAGTCAAAATAGTTCTTAATTTTTTCACTTGCCTATTTACATATATATAGAGTAGAATAAAAAATACATTCTGAACTCCTCCTATTGACAATCTATAAAAAATAAAAAAAATCAAGCGAATACGTTGAGTTTAGGTCAGTTAAAATGGTTCTTAATTTTTCCATTTGCCTATTTATATATAGAGTAGAATAAAAAATACATTCTGAACTCCTCCTACTGACAATATATCAAACAAAAAATCAAGCGAATACGTTGAGCTTAGGTCAGTAAAAATGGTTCTTAATTTTTCCATTTGGCTATTTATATATAGAGTAGAATAAAAAGTACATTGTGAACTCTTCCTACTGACAATCTATCAAAAAAAAAAAAATCAAGCGAATACGTTAGGTTTAGGTCAGTTAAAATGGTTCTTAATTTTTCCACTTGCCTATTTATATATAGAGTAGAATAAAAAATACATTCTGGACTCCTCCTATTGACAATCTATCAAAAAAAAAAATCAAGCGAATACGTTGAGTTTAGGTCATTTAAAATGGTTCTTAATTTTTCCATTTGCCCATTTATATATAGAGTAGAATAAAAAATACATTCTGAACTACTCCTATTGACAATCTATCAAAAAACAAAAATCAAGCGAATACGTTGAGATTAGGTCAGTTAAAATGGTTCTTAATTTTTCCATTCACCTATTTATATATAGAGTAGAATAAAAAATACATTCTGAACTCCTCCTATTGACAATCTATCAAAAAAAAAAAAAAAAAAAAAAAAAAAATAAAAAATCAAGCGAATACGTTGAGTTTAGGTCAGTTAAAATGGTTCTTAATTTTTCCACTTGCCTAAGTATATATAGAGTAGAATAAAAAATACATTCTGAACTCCTCCTATTGACAATCTATCAAAAAAAAAAAAAAAAAAAAAAATCAGGCGAATACGTTGAGTTTAGGTCATTTAAAGTGGTTCTTAATTTTTCCATTTGCCTATTTATATATAGAGTAGAATAAAAAATACATTCTGAACTCCTCCTATTGACAATCTATCAAGCAAACCAAAAATTAAGCGACTACGTTGAGTTTAGGTCAGTTAAAATGGTTCTTAATTTTTCCACTTGCCTAAGTATATATAGAGTAGAATAAAAAATACATTCTGAACTCCTCCTATTGACAATCTATCAAAAAAAAAAAAAAAAAAAAAAAAATCAGGCGAATACGTTGAGTTTAGGTCATTTAAAGTGGTTCTTAATTTTTCCATTTGCCTATTTATATATAGAGTAGAATAAAAAATACATTCTGAACTCCTCCTATTGACAATCTATCAAAAAAAAAAAAAAAAAAAAAAATCAGGCGAATACGTTGAGTTTAGGTCATTTAAAGTGGTTCTTAATTTTTCCATTTGCCTATTTATATATAGAGTAGAATAAAAAATACATTCTGAACTCCTCCTATTGACAATCTATCAAGCAAACCAAAAATTAAGCGACTACGTTGAGTTTAGGTCAGTTAAAATGGTTCTTAATTTTTCCACTTGCCTAAGTATATATAGAGTAGAATAAAAAATACATTCTGAACTCCTCCTATTGACAATCTATCAAAAAAAAAAAAAAAAAAAAAAAATCAGGCGAATACGTTGAGTTTAGGTCATTTAAAGTGGTTCTTAATTTTTCCATTTGCCTATTTATATATAGAGTAGAATAAAAAATACATTCTGAACTCCTCCTATTGACAATCTATCAAGCAAACCAAAAATTAAGCGACTACGTTGAGTTTAGGTCAGTTAAAATGGTTCTTAATTTTTCCACTTGCCTAAGTATATATAGAGTAGAATAAAAAATACATTCTGAACTCCTCCTATTGACAATCTATCAAAAAAAAAAAAAAAAAAAAAAAATCAGGCGAATACGTTGAGTTTAGGTCATTTAAAGTGGTTCTTAATTTTTCCATTTGCCTATTTATATATAGAGTAGAATAAAAAATACATTCGGAACTCCTCCTACTGACAATTTATCAAACAAAAAATCAAGTGAATACGTTGAGCTTAGGTCAGTTAAATTGGTTCTTAATTTTTCCATTTGCCTATTTATATATAGAGTAGAATAAAAAATACATTCTGAACTCCTCCTACTGACAATCTATGAAACAAAAAATCAAGCGAATACGTTGAGTTTAGGTCAGTTAAAATGGTTCTTAATTTTTCCATTTGCCTATTTATATGTAGAGTAGAATAAAAAATACATTCTGAACTCCTCCTATTGACAATCTATCAAACAAACCAAAAATCAAGCGAGTACATTGAGTTGAGGTCAGTTAAAATGGTTCTTAATTTTCCATTTGCCTATTTATATATAGAGTAGAATAAAAAATACATTCTGAACTCCTCCTACTGACAATCTATGAAACAAAAAATCAAGCGAATACGTTGAGTTTGAGTCAGTTAAAATGGTTCTTAATTTTTCCACTTGCCTATTTATATATAGAATAGAATAAAAAATACATTCTACACTGCTTCTATTGACAATCTATCAAACAAACAAAAATCAAGCGAATACGTTGAGTTTAGGTCAGTTAAAATGGTTCTTAATTTTTCCACTTGCCTATTTATATATAGAGTAGAATAAAAAATACATTCTGCACTGCTTTTATTGACAAAACAAACAAACAAAAAATCAAGCGAATACGTTGAGTTTAGGTCAGTAAAAATGGTTCGTAATTTTTCCATTTGCCTATTTATATATAGAGTAGAATAAAAAATACATTCTGAACTACTCCTACTGACAATCTATCAAACAAAAAATCAAGCGAATACGTTGAGTTTAGGTCAGTCAAAATAGTTCTTAATTTTTCCACTTGCCTATTTACATATATATAGAGTAGAATAAAAAATACATTCTGAACTCCTCCTATTGACAATCTATAAAAAATAAAAAAAATCAAGCGAATACGTTGAGTTTAGGTCAGTTAAAATGGTTCTTAATTTTTCCATTTGCCTATTTATATACAAAATAGAATAAAAAATACATTCTGAACTCCTCCTATTGACAATCTATCAAACAAACCAAAAATCAAGCGAATACGTTGAGTTTAGGTCAGTTAAAATGTTTCTTAATTTTTCCATTTGCCTATTTATATATAGAGTAGAATAAAAAATACATTCTGAACTCCTCCTATTGACAATCTTTAAAAAAAAAAAAAACAAAAATCAAGCGAATACGTTGAATTTAGGTCAGTTAAAACGGTTCTTAATTTTTCCACTTGCCTATTTATATATAGAGTAGAATAAAAAATACATTCTGAACTCCTCCTACTGACAATCTATCAAACAAAAAATCAAGCGAATACGTTGAGTTTAGGTCAGTTAAAATGGTTCTTAATTTTTCCACTTGCCCATTTATACATAGAGTAGAATAAAAAATACATTCTGCACTGCTTTTATTGACAAAACAAACAAACAAAAAATCAAGCGAATACGTTGAGTTTAGGTCAGTAAAAATGGTTCGCAATTTTTCCATTTGCCTATTTATATATAGAGTAGAATAAAAAATACATCCTGAACTCCTCCTACTGACAATCTATCAAACAAAAAATCAAGCGAATACGTTGAGCTTAGGTCAGTAAAAATAGTTCTTAATTTTTCCATTTGACTATTTATATATAGAGTAGAATAAAAAGTACATTCTGAACTCCTCCTACTGACAATCTATTAAACAAAAAATCCAGCGAATACGTTGAGTTTAGGTCAGTAAAAATGGTTCTTAATTTTTCCATTTGCCTATCTATATATAGAGTAGAATAAAAAATACATTCTGAACTCCTCCTACTGACAATCTATCAAACAAAAAATCAAGCGAATACGTTGAGCTTAGGTCAGTAAAAATTGTTCTTAATTTTTCCCTTTGAGTATTTATATATAGAGTAGAATAAAAAGTACATTCTGAACTCTTTCTACTGACAATCTCTCAAGCAAAAAATCAAGCGAATACGTTGAGTTTAGGTCAGTTGAAATGGTTCTTAATTTTCCCATTTGCCTTTTTATATATAGAGTAGAATAAAAAATACATTCTCCACTGCTTCTATTGACAGTCTATCAAACAAACAAAAAATCAAGCGAATATGTTGAGTTTAGGTTAGTTAAAATGGTTCCTAATTTTTCCATTTGCCTATTTATATATAGAGTAGAATAAAAAATACATTCTGAACTCCTCCTATTGACAATCTATCAAAAAAAAAAAAAAAAAAACAAGCGAATACGTTGAGTTTAGGTCAGTTGAAATGGTTCTTAATTATTCCATTTGCTCCTATTGACAATCTATCAAACAAACCAAAAATCAAGCGAAAACGTTGAGTTTAGGTCAGTTAAAATGGTTCCTAGTTTTTCCATTTGCCTGTTTATATATAGAGTAGAATAAAAAATACATTGTGAACTCCTCCTAGTGACAATTTATCAAACAAAAAATCAAGCGAATACGTTGAGTTTAGGTCAGTTAAATTGGTTCTTAATTTTTCCATTTGCCTATTTATATATAGAGTAGAATAAAAAATACATCCTGAACTCCTCCTACTGACAATCTATCAAATAAAAAATCAAGCGAATACGTTGAGCTTAGGTCAGTAAAAATAGTTCTTAATTTTTCCATTTGACTATTTATATATAGAGTAGAATAAAAAGTACATTCTGAACTCCTCCTACTGACAATCTATCAAACAAAAAATCCAGCGAATACGTTGAGTTTAGGTCAGTAAAAATGGTTCTTAATTTTTCCATTTGCCTATCTATATATAGAGTAGAATAAAAAATACATTCTGAACTCCTCCTACTGACAATCTATCAAACAAAAAATCAAGCGAATACGTTGAGCTTAGGTCAGTAAAAATTGTTCTTAATTTTTCCCTTTCAGTATTTATATTAGAGTAGAATAAAAAGTACATTCTGAACTCTTTCTACTGACAATCTCTCAAGCAAAAAATCAAGCGAATACGTTGAGTTTAGGTCAGTTGAAATGGTTCTTAATTTTCCCATTTGCCTTTTTATATATAGAGTAGAATAAAAAATACATTCTGCACTGCTTCTATTGACAGTCTATCAAACAAACAAAAAATCAAGCGAATATGTTGAGTTTAGGTTAGTTAAAATGGTTCCTAATTTTTCCATTTGCCTATTTATATATAGAGTAGAATAAAAAATACATTCTGAACTCCTCCTACTGACAATCTATCAAACAAAAAATCAAGCGAATACGTTGAGTTTAGGTCAGTTAAAATGGTTCTTAATTTTTCCATTTGCCTATTTATATATAGAGTAGAATAAAAAATACATTCTGAACTATTTCCATTGACAATCTATAAAAAAAAAAATCAAGCGAATACATCGAGTTTAGGTCAGTTAAAATGGTTTTTTATTTTTCCATTTGCCTATTTATATATAGAATAGAATAAAAAATATATTCTGAACTCCTCCTATTGATAATCTATCAAACAAACCAAAAATGAAGCGAATACGTTGAGTTTAGGTCAGTTAAATTGGTTCTTAATTTTTCCATTTGCCTATTTATATATAGAGTAGAATAAAAAATATATTCTGAACTCCTCCTACTGACAATCTATCAAACAAAAAATCAAGCGAATACGTTGAGTTTAGGTCAGTTAAAATGGTTCTTAATTATTCCATTTGCCTATTTATATATAGAGTAGAATAAAAAATACATTCTGAATTCCTCCTACTGACAATCTATCAAACAAAAAATCAAGCGAATACGTTGAGTTTAGGTCAGTTAAAATGGTTCTTAATTTTTCCATTTGCCTATTTATATATAGAGTAGAATAAAAAATACATTCTGAACTCCTCCTATTGACAATCTATAAAAGAAACCAAAAATCAAGCGAATACGTTGAGTTTAGGTCAGTTAAAATGGTTCTTAATTTTTCCATTTGCCTATTTATATATAGAGTAGAATAAAAAATATATTCTGAACTCCTCCTATTGACAATCTATCAAACAAACCAAAAATCAAGCGAATACGTTGAGTTTAGATCAGTTAAAATGGTTCTTAATTTTTCCATTTGCCTATTTATATATAGAGTAGAATAAAAAATACATTCTGAACTCCTCCTACTGACAATCTATCAAACAAAAAATCAAGCGAATACGTTGAGTTTAGGTCAGTTAAAATGGTTCTTAATTTTTCCATTTGCCTATTTATATATAGAGTACAAAAAAAAATACATTCTGAACTCCTCCTACTGACAATCTATCAAACAAAAAATCAAGCGAATACGTTGAGTTTAGGTCAGTTAAAATGGTCCTTAATTTTTCCATTTGCCTATTTATATATAGAGTAGAATAAAAAATACATTCTGAACTATTTCCATTGACAATCTATAAAAAAAATTAAGCGAATACATTGAGTTTAGGTCAGTTAAAATGGTTTTTTATTTTTCCATTTGCCTATTTATATATAGAATAGAATAAAAAATATATTCTGAACTCCTCCTATTGACAATTTATCAAACAAACCAAAAATCAAGCGAATACGTTGAGTTTAGGTCAGTTAAAATGGTTCCTAATTTTTCCATTTGCCTATTTATATATAGAGTAGAATCAAAAATACATTCTACATACTACTACTGACAATTAATCAAACAAAAAATCAGGCGATACGTTGAGTTTAGGTCAGTTAAAATGGTTCTTAATTTTTCTATTTGCCTATTTATATATAGAGTAGAATAAAAAATACATTCTGAACTCCTCCTACTGACAATCAATCAAACAAAAAATCAGGCGATACGTTGAGTTTAGGTCAGTTAAAATGGTTCTTAATTTTTCTATTTGCCTATTTGTATATAGAGTAGAATAAAAAATACATTCTGAACTCCTCCTACTGACAATCTATCAAACAAAAAATCAAGCGAATACGTTGAGTTTAGGTCAGTTAAAATGGTTCTTAATTTTTCCATTTGCCTATTTATATATAGAGTAGAATAAAAAATACATTCTGAACTATTTCCATTGACAATCTATAAAAAAAAATCAAGCGAATACATCGAGTTTAGGTCAGTTAAAATGGTTTTTTATTTTTCCATTTGCCTATTTATATATAGAATAGAATAAAAAATATATTCTGAACTCCTCCTATTGACAATTTATCAAACAAACCAAAAATGAAGCGAATACGTTGAGTTTAGGTCAGTTAAATTGGTTCTTAATTTTTCCATTTGCCTATTTATATATAGAGTAGAATAAAAAATATATTCTGAACTCCTCCTACTGACAATCTATCAAACAAAAAATCAAGCGAATACGTTGAGTTTAGGTCAGTTAAAATGGTTCTTAATTTTTCCATTTGCCTATTTATATATAGAGTAGAATAAAAAATACATTCTGAACTGCTCCTACTGACAATCTATCAAGCAAAAAATCAAGCGAATACGTTGAGTTTAGGTCAGTTAAAATGGTTCTTAATTTTTCCATTTGCCTATTTATATATATAGTAGAATAAAAAATACATTCTGAACTCCTCCTATTGACAATCTATCAAACAAAAAATCAAGCGATACGTTGAGTTTAGGTCAGTTAAAATGGTTCTTAATTTTTCCATTTGCCTATTTATATATAGAGTAGAATAAAAAAAACATTCTGAACTCCTCCCACTGACAATCTATCAAACAAAAAATCAAGCGAATACGTTAAGTTTAGGTCAGTTAAAACGGTTCTTAATTTTTCCATTTGCCTATTTATATATAGAGTACAAAAAAAATACATTCTGAACTCCCCCTACTGACATTCTATCAAACAAAAAATCAAGCGAATACGTTGAGTTTAGGTCAGTTAAAATGGTTCTTAATTTTTCCATTTGCCTATTTATATATAGAGTAGAATAAAAAATACATTCTGAATTCCTCATACTGACAATCTATCAAACAAAAAATCAAGCGAATACGTTGAGTTTAGGTCAGTTAAAATGGTTCTTAATTTTTCCATTTGCCTATTTATATATAGAGTAGAATAAAAAATACATTCTGAACTCCTCCTATTGACAATCTATAAAAGAAACCAAAAATCAAGCGAATACGTTGAGTTTAGGTCAGTTAAAATGGTTCTTAATTTTTCCATTTGCCTATTTATATATAGAGTAGAATCAAAAATACATTCTGAACTCCTCCTACTGACAATCTATCAAACCAAAAATCAAGCGAGTACGTTGAGTTTAGGTCAGTTAAAATGGTTCTTAATTTTTCCATTTGCCTATTTATATATAGAGTAGAATCAAAAATACATTCTACATACTACTACTGACAATTAATCAAACAAAAAATCAGGCGATACGTTGAGTTTAGGTCAGTTAAAATGGTTCTTAATTTTTCTATTTGCCTATTTATATATAGAGTAGAATCAAAAATACATTCTACATACTACTACTGACAATTAATCAAACAAAAAATCAGGCGATACGTTGAGTTTAAGTCAGTTAAAATGGTTCTTAATTTTTCTATTTGCCTATTTATATATAGAGTAGAATAAAAAATACATTCTGAACTCCTCCTACTGACAATCAATCAAACAAAAAATCAGGCGATACGTTGAGTTTAGGTCAGTTAAAATGGTTCTTAATTTTTCTATTTGCCTATTTGTATATAGAGTAGAATAAAAAATATATTCTGAACTCCTCCTACTGACAATCTATCAAACAAAAAATCAAGCGAATACGTTGAGTTTAGGTCAGTTAAAATGGTTCTTAATTTTTCCATTTGCCTATTTATATATAGAGTAGAATAAAAAATACATTCTGAACTATTTCCATTGACAATCTATAAAAAAAAATCAAGCGAATACATCGAGTTTAGGTCAGTTAAAATGGTTTTTTATTTTTCCATTTGCCTATTTATATATAGAATAGAATAAAAAATATATTCTGAACTCCTCCTATTGACAATCTATCAAACAAACCAAAAATGAAGCGAATACGTTGAGTTTAGGTCAGTTAAATTGGTTCTTAATTTTTCCATTTGCCTATTTATATATAGAGTAGAATAAAAAATATATTCTGAACTCCTCCTACTGACAATCTATCAAGCAAAAAATCAAGCGAATACGTTGAGTTTAGGTCAGTTAAAATGGTTCTTAATTTTTCCATTTGCCTATTTATATATAGAGTAGAATAAAAAATACATTCTGAACTGCTCCTACTGACAATCTATCAAGCAAAAAATCAAGCGAATACGTTGAGTTTAGGTCAGTTAAAATGGTTCTTAATTTTTCCATTTGCCTATTTATATATAGAGTAGAATAAAAAATACATTCTGAACTCCTCCTATTGACAATCTATCAAACAAAAAATCAAGCGATACGTTGAGTTTAGGTCAGTTAAAATGGTTCTTAATTTTTCCATTTGCCTATTTATATATAGAGTAGAATAAAAAAAACATTCTGAACTCCTCCCACTGACAATCTATCAAACAAAAAATCAAGCGAATACGTTAAGTTTAGGTCAGTTAAAATGGTTCTTAATTTTTCCATTTGCCTATTTATATATAGAGTACAAAAAAAATACATTCTGAACTCCCCCTACTGACAATCTATCAAACAAAAAATCAAGCGAATACGTTGAGTTTAGGTCAGTTAAAATGGTTCTTAATTTTTCCATTTGCCTATTTATATATAGAGTAGAATAAAAAATACATTCTGAATTCCTCATACTGACAATCTATCAAACAAAAAATCAAGCGAATACGTTGAGTTTAGGTCAGTTAAAATGGTTCTTAATTTTTCCATTTGCCTATTTATATATAGAGTAGAATAAAAAATACATTCTGAACTCCTCCTATTGACAATCTATAAAAGAAACCAAAAATCAAGCGAATACGTTGAGTTTAGGTCAGTTAAAATGGTTCTTAATTTTTCCATTTGCCTATTTATATATCGAGTAGAATCAAAAATACATTCTGAACTCCTCCTACTGACAATCTATCAAACCAAAAATCAAGCGAGTACGTTGAGTTTAGGTCAGTTAAAATGGTTCTTAATTTTTCCATTTGCCTATTTATATATAGAGTAGAATCAAAAATACATTCTACATACTACTACTGACAATTAATCAAACAAAAAATCAGGCGATACGTTGAGTTTAGGTCAGTTAAAATGGTTCTTAATTTTTCTATTTGCCTATTTATATATAGAGTAGAATCAAAAATACATTCTACATACTACTACTGACAATTAATCAAACAAAAAATCAAGCGAATACGTTGAGTTTAGGTCAGTTAAAATGGTCCTTAATTTTTCCATTTGCCTATTTATATATAGAGTAGAATAAAAAATACATTCTGAACTATTTCCATTGACAATCTATAAAAAAAAATCAAGCGAATACATTGAGTTTAGTTCAGTTAAAATGGTTTTTTATTTTTCCATTTGCCTATCTATATATATAAAATAGGATGTGTGTATGTATGTATGTATGTATGTATGTATGTAACGTAATGGCTCCAAAACGGCTGGGCCGATTTTGATGACATTTTCAGGGAACCTTCAGAATACTCGGGCGGGTGACACTGTGAAGTCCGATTTTTTATTTTCGGTCTGTGGGCAGAGGGGCGTGGCAAAATCTAATAATTCATAAAATGAGAACGGCTTGGTCGATTCCTGTAAAACTTTTTGTCAGTTGTTCGTAAATCCCTCCGGAAAAGTCGGAAAATTGGAAAAATCGAAATCGAGTTTTTGTATGAAATATTGTTTGAAATTATTCCTTAATGGCTTTTCAAATTAAAAAAATAGAAAGTTTGCATGAAGGCTTAAAATTGGAGCGAGGCGAAGTTCGCCTGGTCCGCTAGTTTATATATAGAATAGAATAAAAAATATATTCTGAACTCCTCCTATTGACAATCTATCAAACAAACCAAAAATCAAGCGAATACGTTGAGTTTAGGTCAGTTAAAATGGTTCTTAATTTTTCCCTTTGCCTATTTATATATAGAGTAGAATCAAAAATACATTCTGTACTCCTCCTACTGACAATCTATCAAACCAAAAATCAAGCGAGTACGTTGAGTTTAGGTGAGTTGAAATGGTTCTTAATTTTTCCATTTGCCTATTTATATATAGAGTAGAATAAAAAACACATTCTGAACTCCTCCTACTGACAATCAATCAAACAAAAAATCAGGCGATACGTTGAGTTTAGGTCAGTTAAAATGTTTCTTAATTTTTCTATTTACTTATTTATATATAGAGTAGAATAAAAAATACATTCTGAACTCCTCCTACTGACAATCTATCAAACAAAAAATCAAGCGAATACGTTGAGTTTAGGTCAGTTAAAATGGTTCTTAATATTTCAATTTGCCTACTTATATATAGAGTACAATAAAAAATATATTCTGAACTCCTCCTACTGACAATCTATCAAACAAAAAATCAAGCGAATACGTTGAGTTTAGGTCAGTTAAAATGGTCCTTAATTTTTCCATTTGCCTATTTATATATAGAGTTGAATAAAAAATACATTCTGAACTATTTCCATTGACAATCTGTTGAGATACTTTGTGTTCCACAGTGGAAAAACTGCAACACTAGTAAGTAAAAGTGAAACAACGTGTCGTTCAATTCAAAAATGATGTATAAAATTTTATAAGTATTCTAAATAGATCTTATTCAACGAACTATCGGTATTGGAATGAAATAAAAAGTAGATACATAAAAAGTTTTAGGCGCAATAATTTTTGACATTTGAAAAACATAGAATCTATTAACATTGTTGATATATTGTGTATGTACATTTGGATTGAGCCAGAGTTAGAAAATTCATCAACAATCTCCCCCACAAGCCAAATGTATATGTATATAAAAAAAACAGTAAATCAAAATTTAAGTTTTAGTAAATCACACCCATTAATGTGTTTCTGCTTCGGCAAAGCCTTAGTGAGTACATCGGCCGCATTCGCATCGGATGAAACGTATTGTACGTTGATTATCTTCTCTTCAAACTTCTCACGGATGTAATGATAACGAATGTCTATGTGTTTGCTTTTCTTTTGAACTGTAGGGTTCTTTACCATAAATGCTGCAGCTTGATTGTCACATAGAATAGTAGTGGGCACTTCAATATACTCTTTAAATCCCATCTCATTTAGCAGACTACGAATAAAGACAATTTCTTTAGTTCCTTGACACAGACTGATGTATTCTGCTTCCATGGTACTGAGAGCCACAACAGATTGTTTTCGCGACTCCCAAGCAATTGGACCACCAGCCATGAGCACAACATGTCCAGAGTATGACTTCCTATCGGATGTGTCGCTCCCCCAATCAGAATCTGTAAAACACAAAAGTTGTTCGCTTTCAGCATTAAAAGTTATTTTACCTCCTGAATTTTTCCTCAGGTACCGAAGCACGTATTTGGCAGCTTGAAAATGCTCCTTATGAGAATGAGAGTTGAACTGAGAGAGTTTAGAGACAACGTGAACTATATCAGGTCTAGAAATCACAGCCAGATACATTAAAGCACCAATGAGACGCTGATATTCCTTTACGTCAGGACATTTGCAGTCATTTTCACATTTTCTAAGAATTGTCCCATTAGCCCAGGGTGTAGCAACAGGCTTACAATCTGCCATTCCCCACTTTTTTAAAATTTCTTCCGTATATTTCTTTTGATGGATTGTTATTTCACCCCTTGGACCTTCTCGATTAATTTCCATGCCAAGATAAAAAGATATTGGGCCACGATCTATTGCTTCTACCGACTTATTCAAGTTTGCAATTATATTTTGCATCTCAAGTTCACTTGAGCAGGCTATTAACATGTCATCGACATACAATGCAATTATACATATGTCATCTCCATTTCTCTTTAAATAAACACAAGTGTCAGATTTGCACCTCATAAATCCCATGTCTGTTAATATATCATTGATTCGTTTGTTCCATTCACGTCCCGCTTGTTTTAAGCCGTATAGGGCCTTTTTCAATTTGCATACCTTGTTTGGATAGGTTTTATTCTCTAACATTGGTGGCTGAGTCATATACACCTCTTCTTCTAAATTACCATTTAAGTATGCTGCCACAATGTCAATATGGTTCACAAGTAATTTATGTTTTGCTGCTAACGCTAACAATAACCTTATTGTCGAATGTCTCACCACGGGCGCAAATGTTTCTTGAAAATCTATATTATATTTTTGCGAGCAACCATGGGCAACTAACCTCGCTTTATATTTTTCCACCGTACCATCAGGATTATGTTTTAATGCAAATACCCATTTGCAGCCTATAACGTTTTTCCCAACCGGCTTTTCAACTAAATCCCACGTTTGATTTTTAGTTAAAGATTCATACTCAACTTTCATTGCTTCTAACCATTTATTAGAATCTTTACTTTTTAGCGCATCTGCAACAGAATTTGGATTCTCTATGACTGAATTTAAAATTTGTGGTTCTGAGCAATAAATTTTTCTAGGTCTTCCTTTAGCACCATCTCTCAGCAATTTAGGTCTTCCACGTTTTCTTCTACCTGTTACAGTAATAATTTCATCTTCCGATTCACTGGTTTCACTGCTCACGCCAGTATCTGTTTTTTCAACTAGTTGCACGGTTTTTAATTCACAACTTTGTTGTTCGATATTTTCGATTTCCTTTTGTTGCAAGTTACACTCATATATTTGATCTTCTTCAATACTTTGTTTCTCAGTTTCCTTTTGTTCAATTAGTTCTTCATGTTCATTAGTTAAATAAATATTTTTATTTGCAATAGTTTCAAATAATTCATCATCGCATAATTGTTGTTGTACATTTGAACCATTTTCAAAAGATTTTTCAAAAAAGATAACATCACGAGCAATAATTACTTGTCTCGTTGCGGTGTTATACAAACGATATGCTTTCGTGTATTGTTGATAGCCAACAAATTTCATTCTTACTCCTTTTGGCAAAAATTTTCCACCTTTTGGCTTTGGGCCTTTCTTCAATACAACGACGTCACAACCAAACGTTTTTAAATGAGATACAGAGGGTTTTTTCCCATACCACACTTCATACGGGGTAACATCTCCAAGTACTTTCGTTGGAGCACGGTTTCTTAAATAAGTTGCTGTATTTATAGCTTCACCCCACAAACTTTGCGGTAACCCTGATGAATTTAACAAACATCTAGCCATTTCAGCAAGTGTCCTATTCGCACGTTCGGAGACACCGTTTTGTTGTGGTGAGTACCCAACCGTTGTTTGGTGAACAATTCCCTTCTCCGAAAAATATTTTTTGAATTTATTATTTATAAACTCTGTGCCATTGTCACTGCGAACTATTTTTATTTGGCGGCCTAGCTGCTTCTCCGCGAGCCCAGAAAAATGTGTGAATGCCTCAAAGGCATCACTTTTATGTTTTAAAAAATAGGTTGAAACATACCTCGAATAGTCATCAATAAATGTGATGAAGTACGATGAACCACCCACTGACTTGACACCAATCGGTCCACAAATGTCCGTGTGAATTAACTCCAAAACGTCATTGCTTTGAACGCTCGAGTAATTTTTATAAGGAGTAGCACAAATTTTATTTTCTGCACAAGTAAAACATTCGAAACTTTTTGGCATTTTTACATCTAAACCTTTTACCATGTTTTTACTTGCCAATTTGTTTAAATCATTCATATTTAAGTGTCCAAATCTTTGGTGCCACTTTTCCACAATTTTTTCATCCGTAACTCCACTTAAAATTTCAAACATATTTACTTTTTCCAAATTTGCAATGAATAATTCATTTTGTAGGTCAGCTGTTAATATTATTTCTCCTTTGTTGCTTTTCATTATTGCCTTATTTGATGCAAATTTCACGGTGTGGCCAGCTTTGATAATTTTGTTTATCGATAAAAAATTTGAGTGTAATTGGGGAACAAACCAAACATTTTTAAGAGTTAGTGTGCAAAATTTAGTTTTTAATTTAATATCTCCAATGCCTTCTGCATAAATAATTTCCCCTGATGCTAAAAATATTTTTTGTTTTGTTTCTCTTAAGGTTTCAAAGAACTCTTTACGATTTACCATATGAGAGGATGCTCCACTATCCAGTATCCACAACTCTGTTAAATTTACTGAGCACTCTCTTACGCAACAAGCAAAATCATTTTCTCTTTTATCATTGTTATCTCTGCACTGTGATCGTATGTGGCCCTTTTTACCACATCTGAAGCATTTTACATTGCTGCTGTTAAAAACGTTACTCTTTTCATTTTGATGATTTGTTCTCGGCATATATTTGGTATCATTACGTTTGTAATTGCTCTTACTATTGAAAACTTTTTTATTCTTTTTGATTTCTTTACGCGAATTCGCAGCAAAAACAGTTTCATTTGGTTCTTCAACTTTATTATTTTGTCTCATTTCTTCTTCTAATATTTTTGCAATTAATTTGTCACATTTGGGCAAATCATCCCGGCTTTCTATAGCTATAACAAAACTCTCCATTTCATCTGGAAGACTACAGAGCAACATAATGGACAACAAATCGTCATTTAGTTCAACACCTATTTCTTTTAATCCATCAACTATTGAGACATAATCATTCAACTGTGTAGCAAACTTTTCGTTGGAATTAAACTTAAAACGAACCAACTTCTTGAACAAGTTTACTTTCCTCGATGCTGTGTCTGCTTTGTAGATAGAAGCTAAAACATCCCAAGCTTCCTTTGCCGTAGAACAATTTTTAATCAAAATCAACTGACTGGGCTTCAGGCTTAAATTTATAGTTGCAAGTGCCTTAGCATCAGTATTACTCCAACTTCCAGATTTTTCCTTCGGAACAGATTCCAGTACCGTTTGCCACAAATCTAAAGTAATAAGCAAACTTTTTACCTGTATACTCCAAGTGGCATAATTATCACCGTTTAATTTTTCAATACTTGATACTGCAGAGGACATCTTCCTTGTTTTTCAAACCGGATGAAACAATAAACCACGACGACACAAAACGGGATAACCTCACTTTTACTTTCGCCAAGTTATAAAAATTTAATTATGTATCTATCTTCAGGTTGCAAAATTGTATTTCTGGGCCCATAACCTTTGTTGAGATACTTTGTGTTCCACAGTGGAAAAACTGCAACACTAGTAAGTAAAAGTGAAACAACGTGTCGTTCAATTCAAAAATGATGTATAAAATTTTATTAAAAATTTTATAAGTATTCTAAATAGATCTTATTCAACGAACTATCGGTATTGGAATGAAATAAAAAGTAGATACATAAAAAGTTTTAGGCGCAATAATTTTTGACATTTGAAAAACATAGAATCTATTAACATTGTTGATATATTGTGTATGTACATTTGGATTGAGCCAGAGTTAGAAAATTCATCAACACAATCTATAAAAAAAAATCAAGCGAATACATTGAGTTTAGGTCAGTTAAAATGGTTTTTTATTTTTCCATTTGCCTATTTATATATAGAATAGAATAAAAAATATATTCTGAACTCCTCCTATTGACAATCTATCAAACAAACCAAAAATGAAGCGAATACGTTGAGTTTAGGTCAGTTAAAATGGTTCTTAATTTTTCCATTTGCCTATTTATATATAGAGTAGAATAAAAAATATATTCTGAACTCCTCCTACTGACAATCTATCAAACAAAAAATCAAGCGAATACGTTGAGTTTAGGTCAGTTAAAATGGTTCTTAATTTTTCCATTTGCCTATTTATATATAGAGTAGAATAAAAAATACATTCTGAACTCCTCCTACTGACAATCTATCAAACAAAAAATCAAGCGAATACGTTGAGTTTAGGTCAGTTAAAATGGTTCTTAATTTTTCCATTTGCCTATTTATATATAGAGTAGAATAAAAAATACATTCTGAACTCCTCCTATTGACAATCTATCAAACAAAAAATCAAGCGATACGTTGAGTTTAGGTCAGTTAAAATGGTTCTTAATTTTTCCATTTGCCTATTTATATATAGAGTAGAGTAAAAAAACATTCTGAACTCCTCCTACTGACAATCTATCAAACAAAAAATCAAGCGAATACGTTAAGTTTAGGTCAGTTAAAATGGTTCTTAATTTTTGCATTTGCCTATTTATATATAGAGTACAAAAAAAATACGTTCTGAACTCCCCCTACTGACAATCTATCAAACAAAAAATCAAGCGAATACGTTGAGTTTAGGTCAGTTAAAATGGTTCTTAATTTTTCCATTTGCCTATTTATATATAGAGTAGAATAAAAAATACATTCTATCAGACAATCTATCAAACAAAAAATCAAGCGAATACGTTGAGTTTAGGTCAGTTAAAATGGTTCTTAATTTTTCCATTTGCCTATTTATATATAGAGTAGAATAAAAAATACATTCTGAACACCTCCTATTGACAATCTATAAAAGAAACCAAAAATCAAGCGAATACGTTGAGTTTAGGTCAGTTAAAATGGTTCTTAATTTTTCCATTTGCCTATTTGTATAAAGAGTAGAATAAAGAATACATTCCGAACTCCTCCTACTGACAATCTATCAAACAAAAAATCAAGAGAATACGTTGAGTTTAGGTTAGTTAAAACGGTTCTTAATTTTTCCATTTGCCTATTTATATATAGAGTAGCATAAAAAATACATTCTAAACTCCTCCTATTGACAATCTATAAAAAAAAAACAAAAACAAAAACAAAAATCAAGCGAATACGTTGAGTTTATGTCAGTTAAAATGGTTCTTAATTTTTCCATTTGCCTATTTATATATAGAGTAGAATAAAAAATACATTCTGAATTCCTCCTACTGACAATCTATCAAACAAAAAATCAAGCGAATACGTTGAGTTTAGGTCAGTTAAAATGGTTCTTAATTTTTCCATTTGCCTATTTATATACAGAGTAGAATAAAAAATATATTCTGAACTCCTCCTATTGACAATCTATAAAAGAAACCAAAAATCAAGCGAATACGTTGAGTTTAGGTCAGTTAAAATGGTTCTTAATTTTTCCATTTGCCTATTTGTATAAAGAGTAGAATAAAGAATACATTCCGAACTCCTCCTACTGACAATCTATCAAACAAAAAATCAAGAGAATACGTTGAGTTTAGGTTAGTTAAAATGGTTCTTAATTTTTCCATTTGCCTATTTATATATAGAGTAGAATAAAAAATACATTCTGAACTCCTCCTACTGACAATCTATCAAACAAAAAATCAAGCGAATACGTTGAGTTTAGGTCAGTTAAAATGGTTCTTAATTTTTCCATTTGCCTATTTATATATAGAGTAGAATAAAAAATACATTCTGAACTCCTCCTATTGACAATCTATCAAACAAAAAATCAAGCGATACGTTGAGTTTAGGTCAGTTAAAATGGTTCTTAATTTTTCCATTTGCCTATTTATATATAGAGTAGAATAAAAAATACATTCTGAACTCCTCCTATTGACAATCTATCAAACAAAAAATCAAGCGATACGTTGAGTTTAGGTCAGTTAAAAAGGTTCTTAATTTTTCCATTTGCCTATTTATATATAGAGTAGAGTAAAAAAACATTCTGAACTCCTCCTACTGACAATCTATCAAACAAAAAATCAAGCGAATACGTTGAGTTTAGGTCAGTTAAAATGGTTCTTAATTTTTCCATTTGCCTATTTATATATAGAGTAGAATAAAAAATACATTCTGAACTCCTCCTATTGACAATCTATCAAACAAAAAATCAAGCGATACGTTGAGTTTAGCTCAGTTAAAATGGTTCTTAATTTTTCCATTTGCCTATTTATATATAGAGTAGAATAAAAAATACATTCTGAACTCCTCCTACTGACAATCTATCAAACAAAAAATCAAGCGAATACGTTGAGTTTAGGTCAGTTAAAATGGTTCTTAATTTTTCCATTTACCTATTTATATATAGAGTAGAATAAAAAATACATTCTGAACTCCTCCTATTGACAATCTATCAAACAAAAAATCAAGCGATACGTTGAGTTTAGGTCAGTTAAAATGGTTCTTAATTTTTCCATTTGCCTATTTATATATAGAGTAGAATAAAAAATACATTCTGAACTCCTCCTATTGACAATCTATCAAACAAAAAATCAAGCGATACGTTGAGTTTAGGTTAGTTAAAATGGTTCTTAATTTTTCCATTTGCCTATTTATATATAGAGTAGAATAAAAAATACATTCTGAACTCCTCCTACTGACAATCTATCAAACAAAAAATCAAGCGAATACGTTGAGTTTAGGTCAGTTAAAATGGTTCTTAATTTTTCCATTTGCCTATTTATATATAGAGTAGAATAAAAAATACATTCTGAACTCCTCCTATTGACAATCTATCAAACAAAAAATCAAGCGATACGTTGAGTTTAGGTCAGTTAAAATGGTTCTTAATTTTTCCATTTGCCTATTTATATATAGAGTAGAATAAAAAATACATTCTGAACTCTTCCTATTGACAATCTATCAAACAAAAAATCAAGCGATACGTTGAGTTTAGGTCAGTTAAAATGGTTCTTAATTTTTCCATTTGCCTATTTATATATAGAGTAGAGTAAAAAAACATTCTGAACTCCTCCTACTGACAATCTATCAAACAAAAAATCAAGCGAATACGTTAAGTTTAGGTCAGTTAAAATGGTTCTTAATTTTTGCATTTGCCTATTTATATATAGAGTACAAAAAAATACGTTCTGAACTCCCCCCTATGGACAATCTATCAAACAAAAAATCAAGCGAATACGTTGAGTTTAGGTCAGTTAAAATGGTTCTTAATTTTTCCATTTGCCTATTTATATATAGAGTACAAAAAAAATACGTTCTGAACTCCCCCTACTGACAATCTATCAAACAAAAAATCAAGCGAATACGTTGAGTTTAGGTCAGTTAAAATGGTTCTTAATTTTTCCATTTGCCTATTTATATATAGAGTAGAATAAAAAATACATTCTGAATTCCTCCTACTGACAATCTATCAAACAAAAAATCAAGCGAATACGTTGAGTTTAGGTCAGTTAAAATGGTTCTTAATTTTTCCATTTGCCTATTTATATATAGAGTAGAATAAAAAATACATTCTGAACACCTCCTATTGACAATCTATAAAAGAAACCAAAAATCAAGCGAATACGTTGAGTTTAGGTCAGTTAAAATGGTTCTTAATTTTTCCATTTGCCTATTTGTATAAAGAGTAGAATAAAGAATACATTCCGAACTCCTCCTACTGACAATCTATCAAACAAAAAATCAAGAGAATACGTTGAGTTTAGGTTAGTTAAAACGGTTCTTAATTTTTCCATTTGCCTATTTATATATAGAGTAGCATAAAAAATACATTCTAAACTCCTCCTATTGACAAACTATAAAAAAAAAAACAAAAACAAAAACAAAAACAAAAAATCAAGCGAATACGTTGAGTTTAGGTCAGTTAAAATGGTTCTTAATTTTTCCATTTGCCTATTTATATATAGAGTAGAATAAAAAATACATTCTGAACTCCTCCTATTGACAATCTATCAAACAAAAAATCAAGCGATACGTTGAGTTTAGGTCAGTTAAAATGGTTCTTAATTTTTCCATTTGCCTATTTATATATAGAGTAGAGTAAAAAAACATTCTGAACTCCTCCTACTGACAATCTATCAAACAAAAAATCAAGCGAATACATTGAGTTTAGGTCAGTTAAAATGGTTCTTAATTTTTCCATTTGCCTATTTATATATAGAGTAGAATAAAAAATACATTCTGAACTCCTCCTATTGACAATCTATCAAACAAAAAATCAAGCGATACGTTGAGTTTAGGTCAGTTAAAATGGTTCTTAATTTTTCCATTTGCCTATTTATATATAGAGTAGAATAAAAAATACATTCTGAACTCCTCCTACTGACAATCTATCAAACAAAAAATCAAGCGAATACGTTGAGTTTAGGTCAGTTAAAATGGTTCTTAATTTTTCCATTTGCCTATTTATATATAGAGTAGAATAAAAAATACATTCTGAACTCCTCCTATTGACAATCTATCAAACAAAAAATCAAGCGATACGTTGAGTTTAGGTCAGTTAAAATGGTTCTTAATTTTTCCATTTGCCTATTTATATATAGAGTAGAATAAAAAATACATTCTGAACTCCTCCTATTGACAATCTATCAAACAAAAAATCAAGCGATACGTTGAGTTTAGGTTAGTTAAAATGGTTCTTAATTTTTCCATTTGCCTATTTATATATAGAGTAGAATAAAAAATACATTCTGAACTCCTCCTACTGACAATCTATCAAACAAAAAATCAAGCGAATACGTTGAGTTTAGGTCAGTTAAAATGGTTCTTAATTTTTCCATTTGCCTATTTATATATAGAGTAGAATAAAAAATACATTCTGAACTCCTCCTATTGACAATCTATCAACCAAAAAATTAAGCGATACGTTGAGTTTAGGTCAGTTAAAGTGGTTCTTAATTTTTCCATTTGCCTATTTATATATAGAGTACAAAAAAATACGTTCTGAACTCCCCCTACTGACAATCTATCAAACAAAAAATCAAGCGAATACGTTGAGTTTAGGTCAGTTAAAATGGTTCTTAATTTTTCCATTTGCCTATTTATATATAGAGTACAAAAAAAATACGTTCTGAACTCCCCCTACTGACAATCTATCAAACAAAAAATCAAGCGAATACGTTGAGTTTAGGTCAGTTAAAATGGTTCTTAATTTTTCCATTTGCCTATTTATATATAGAGTAGAATAAAAAATACATTCTGAATTCCTCCTACTGACAATCTATCAAACAAAAAATCAAGCGAATACGTTGAGTTTAGGTCAGTTAAAATGGTTCTTAATTTTTCCATTTGCCTATTTATATATAGAGTAGAATAAAAAATACATTCTGAACACCTCCTATTGACAATCTATAAAAGAAACCAAAAATCAAGCGAATACGTTGAGTTTAGGTCAGTTAAAATGGTTCTTAATTTTTCCATTTGCCTATTTGTATAAAGAGTAGAATAAAGAATACATTCCGAACTCCTCCTACTGACAATCTATCAAACAAAAAATCAAGAGAATACGTTGAGTTTAGGTTAGTTAAAACGGTTCTTAATTTTTCCATTTGCCTATTTATATATAGAGTAGCATAAAAAATACATTCTAAACTCCTCCTATTGACAATCTATAAAAAAAAAAAAAAAAAAAAAAACAAAAACAAAAACAAAAACAAAAAATCAAGCGAATACGTTGAGTTTAGGTCAGTTAAAATGGTTCTTAATTTTTCCATTTGCCTATTTATATATAGAGTAGAATAAAAAATACATTCTGAACTCCTCCTATTGACAATCTATCAAACAAAAAATCAAGCGATACGTTGAGTTTAGGTCAGTTAAAATGGTTCTTAATTTTTCCATTTGCCTATTTATATATAGAGTAGAGTAAAAAAACATTCTGAACTCCTCCTACTGATAATCTATCAAACAAAAAATCAAGCGAATACGTTGAGTTTAGGTCAGTTAAAATGGTTCTTAATTTTTCCATTTGCCTATTTATATATAGAGTAGAATAAAAAATACATTCTGAACTCCTCCTATTGACAATCTATCAAACAAAAAATCAAGCGATACGTTGGTTTAGGTCAGTTAAAATGGTTCTTAATTTTTCCATTTGCCTATTTATATATAGAGTAGAATAAAAAATACATTCTGAACTCCTCCTACTGACAATCTATCAAACAAAAAATCAAGCGAATACGTTGAGTTTAGGTCAGTTAAAATGGTTCTTAATTTTTCCATTTGCCTATTTATATATAGAGTAGAATGAAAAATACATTCTGAACTCCTCCTATTGACAATCTATCAAACAAAAAATCAAGCGATACGTTGAGTTTAGGTCAGTTAAAATGGTTCTTAATTTTTCCATTTGCCTATTTATATATAGAGTAGAATAAAAAATACATTCTGAACTCCTCCTATTGACAATCTATCAAACAAAAAATCAAGCGATACGTTGAGTTTAGGTTAGTTAAAATGGTTCTTAATTTTTCCATTTGCCTATTTATATATAGAGTAGAATAAAAAATACATTCTGAACTCCTCCTACTGACAATCCATCAAACAAAAAATCAAGCGAATACATTGAGTTTAGGTCAGTTAAAATGGTTCTTAATTTTTCCATTTGCCTATTTATATATAGAGTAGAATAAAAAATACATTCTGAACTCCTCCTATTGACAATCTATCAAACAAAAAATCAAGCGATACGTTGAGTTTAGGTCAGTTAAAATGGTTCTTAATTTTTCCATTTGCCTATTTATATATAGAGTAGAATAAAAAATACATTCTGAACTCCTCCTACTGACAATCTATCAAACAAAAAATCAAGCGAATACGTTGAGTTTAGGTCAGTTAAAATGGTTCTTAATTTTTCCATTTGCCTATTTATATATAGAGTAGAATAAAAAATACATTCTGAACTCCTCCTATTGACAATCTATCAAACAAAAAATCAAGCGATACGTTGAGTTTAGGTCAGTTAAAATGGTTCTTAATTTTTTCATTTGCCTATTTATATATAGAGTAGAATAAAAAATACATTCTGAACTCCTCCTATTGACAATCTATCAAACAAAAAATCAAGCGATACGTTGAGTTTAGGTTAGTTAAAATGGTTCTTAATTTTTCCATTTGCCTATTTATATATAGAGTAGAATAAAAAATACATTCTGAACTCCTCCTACTGACAATCTATCAAACAAAAAATCAAGCGAATACGTTGAGTTTAGGTCAGTTAAAATGGTTCTTAATTTTTCCATTTGCCTATTTATATATAGAGTAGAATAAAAAATACATTCTGAACTCCTCCTATTGACAATCTATCAAACAAAAAATCAAGCGATACGTTGAGTTTAGGTCAGTTAAAGTGGTTCTTAATTTTTCCATTTGCCTATTTATATATAGAGTACAAAAAAATACGTTCTGAACTCCCCCTACTGACAATCTATCAAACAAAAAATCAAGCGAATACGTTGAGTTTAGGTCAGTTAAAATGGTTCTTAATTTTTCCATTTGCCTATTTATATATAGAGTACAAAAAAAATACGTTCTGAACTCCCCCTACTGACAATCTATCAAACAAAAAATCAAGCGAATACGTTGAGTTTAGGTCAGTTAAAATGGTTCTTAATTTTTCCATTTGCCTATTTATATATAGAGTAGAATAAAAAATACATTCTGAATTCCTCCTACTGACAATCTATCAAACAAAAAATCAAGCGAATACGTTGAGTTTAGGTCAGTTAAAATGGTTCTTAATTTTTCCATTTGCCTATTTATATATAGAGTAGAATAAAAAATACATTCTGAACACCTCCTATTGACAATCTATAAAAGAAACCAAAAATCAAGCGAATACGTTGAGTTTAGGTCAGTTAAAATGGTTCTTAATTTTTCCATTTGCCTATTTGTATAAAGAGTAGAATAAAGAATACATTCCGAACTCCTCCTACTGACAATCTATCAAACAAAAAATCAAGAGAATACGTTGAGTTTAGGTTAGTTAAAACGGTTCTTAATTTTTCCATTTGCCTATTTATATATAGAGTAGCATAAAAAATACATTCTAAACTCCTCCTATTGACAATCTATAAAAAAAAAAAAAAAAAAAAAAACAAAAACAAAAACAAAAAATCAAGCGAATACGTTGAGTTTAGGTCAGTTAAAATGGTTCTTAATTTTTCCATTTGCCTATTTATATATAGAGTAGAATAAAAAATACATTCTGAACTCCTCCTATTGACAATCTATCAAACAAAAAATCAAGCGATACGTTGAGTTTAGGTCAGTTAAAATGGTTCTTAATTTTTCCATTTGCCTATTTATATATAGAGTAGAGTAAAAAAACATTCTGAACTCCTCCTACTGATAATCTATCAAACAAAAAATCAAGCGAATACGTTGAGTTTAGGTCAGTTAAAATGGTTCTTAATTTTTCCATTTGCCTATTTATATATAGAGTAGAATAAAAAATACATTCTGAACTCCTCCTATTGACAATCTATCAAACAAAAAATCAAACGATACGTTGGTTTAGGTCAGTTAAAATGGTTCTTAATTTTTCCATTTGCCTATTTATATATAGAGTAGAATAAAAAATACATTCTGAACTCCTCCTACTGACAATCTATCAAACAAAAAATCAAGCGAATACGTTGAGTTTAGGTCAGTTAAAATGGTTCTTAATTTTTCCATTTGCCTATTTATATATAGAGTAGAATAAAAAATACATTCTGAACTCCTCCTATTGACAATCTATCAAACAAAAAATCAAGCGATACGTTGAGTTTAGGTCAGTTAAAATGGTTCTTAATTTTTCCAGTTGCCTATTTATATATAGAGTAGAATAAAAAATACATTCTGAACTCCTCCTATTGACAATCTATCAAACAAAAAATCAAGCGATACGTTGAGTTTAGGTTAGTTAAAATGGTTCTTAATTTTTCCATTTGCCTATTTATATATAGAGTAGAATAAAAAATACATTCTGAACTCCTCCTACTGACAATCTATCAAACAAAAAATCAAGCGAATACGTTGAGTTTAGGTCAGTTAAAATGGTTCTTAATTTTTCCATTTGCCTATTTATATATAGAGTAGAATAAAAAATACATTCTGAACTCCTCCTATTGACAATCTATCAAACAAAAAATCAAGCGATACGTTGAGTTTAGGTTAGTTAAAATGGTTCTTAATTTTTCCATTTGCCTATTTATATATAGAGTAGAATAAAAAATACATTCTGAACTCCTCCTACTGACAATCTATCAAACAAAAAATCAAGCGAATACGTTGAGTTTAGGTCAGTTAAAATGGTTCTTAATTTTTCCATTTGCCTATTTATATATAGAGTAGAATAAAAAATACATTCTGAACTCCTCCTATTGACAATCTATCAAACAAAAAATCAAGCGATACGTTGAGTTTAGGTCAGTTAAAGTGGTTCTTAATTTTTTCATTTGCCTATTTATATATAGAGTACAAAAAAATACGTTCTGAACTCCCCCTACTGACAATCTATCAAACAAAAAATCAAGCGATACGTTGGTTTAGGTCAGTTAAAATGGTTCTTAATTTTTCCATTTGCCTATTTATATATAGAGTAGAATAAAAAATACATTCTGAACTCCTCCTACTGACAATCTATCAAACAAAAAATCAAGCGAATACGTTGAGTTTAGGTCAGTTAAAATGGTTCTTAATTTTTCCATTTGCCTATTTATATATAGAGTAGAATAAAAAATACATTCTGAACTCCTCCTATTGACAATCTATCAAACAAAAAATCAAGCGATACGTTGAGTTTAGGTCAGTTAAAATGGTTCTTAATTTTTCCATTTGCCTATTTATATATAGAGTAGAATAAAAAATACATTCTGAACTCCTCCTATTGACAATCTATCAAACAAAAAATCAAGCGATACGTTGAGTTTAGGTTAGTTAAAATGGTTCTTAATTTTTCCATTTGCCTATTTATATATAGAGTAGAATAAAAAATACATTCTGAACTCCTCCTACTGACAATCTATCAAACAAAAAATCAAGCGAATACATTGAGTTTAGGTCAGTTAAAATGGTTCTTAATTTTTCCATTTGCCTATTTATATATAGAGTAGAATAAAAAATACATTCTGAACTCCTCCTATTGACAATCTATCAAACAAAAAATCAAGCGATACGTTGAGTTTAGGTCAGTTAAAATGGTTCTTAATTTTTCCATTTGCCTATTTATATATAGAGTAGAATAAAAAATACATTCTGAACTCCTCCTACTGACAATCTATCAAACAAAAAATCAAGCGAATACGTTGAGTTTAGGTCAGTTAAAATGGTTCTTAATTTTTCCATTTGCCTATTTATATATAGAGTAGAATAAAAAATACATTCTGAACTCCTCCTATTGACAATCTATCAAACAAAAAATCAAGCGATACGTTGAGTTTAGGTCAGTTAAAATGGTTCTTAATTTTTTCATTTGCCTATTTATATATAGAGTAGAATAAAAAATACATTCTGAACTCCTCCTATTGACAATCTATCAAACAAAAAATCAAGCGATACGTTGAGTTTAGGTTAGTTAAAATGGTTCTTAATTTTTCCATTTGCCTATTTATATATAGAGTAGAATAAAAAATACATTCTGAACTCCTCCTACTGACAATCTATCAAACAAAAAATCAAGCGAATACGTTGAGTTTAGGTCAGTTAAAATGGTTCTTAATTTTTCCATTTGCCTATTTATATATAGAGTAGAATAAAAAATACATTCTGAACTCCTCCTATTGACAATCTATCAAACAAAAAATCAAGCGATACGTTGAGTTTAGGTCAGTTAAAGTGGTTCTTAATTTTTCCATTTGCCTATTTATATATAGAGTACAAAAAAATACGTTCTGAACTCCCCCTACTGACAATCTATCAAACAAAAAATCAAGCGAATACGTTGAGTTTAGGTCAGTTAAAATGGTTCTTAATTTTTCCATTTGCCTATTTATATATAGAGTACAAAAAAAATACGTTCTGAACTCCCCCTACTGACAATCTATCAAACAAAAAATCAAGCGAATACGTTGAGTTTAGGTCAGTTAAAATGGTTCTTAATTTTTCCATTTGCCTATTTATATATAGAGTAGAATAAAAAATACATTCTGAATTCCTCCTACTGACAATCTATCAAACAAAAAATCAAGCGAATACGTTGAGTTTAGGTCAGTTAAAATGGTTCTTAATTTTTCCATTTGCCTATTTATATATAGAGTAGAATAAAAAATACATTCTGAACACCTCCTATTGACAATCTATAAAAGAAACCAAAAATCAAGCGAATACGTTGAGTTTAGGTCAGTTAAAATGGTTCTTAATTTTTCCATTTGCCTATTTGTATAAAGAGTAGAATAAAGAATACATTCCGAACTCCTCCTACTGACAATCTATCAAACAAAAAATCAAGAGAATACGTTGAGTTTAGGTTAGTTAAAACGGTTCTTAATTTTTCCATTTGCCTATTTATATATAGAGTAGCATAAAAAATACATTCTAAACTCCTCCTATTGACAATCTATAAAAAAAAAAAAAAAAAAAAAAAAAAACAAAAACAAAAACAAAAAATCAAGCGAATACGTTGAGTTTAGGTCAGTTAAAATGGTTCTTAATTTTTCCATTTGCCTATTTATATATAGAGTAGAATAAAAAATACATTCTGAACTCCTCCTATTGACAATCTATCAAACAAAAAATCAAGCGATACGTTGAGTTTAGGTCAGTTAAAATGGTTCTTAATTTTTCCATTTGCCTATTTATATATAGAGTAGAGTAAAAAAACATTCTGAACTCCTCCTACTGCTAATCTATCAAACAAAAAATCAAGCGAATACGTTGAGTTTAGGTCAGTTAAAATGGTTCTTAATTTTTCCATTTGCCTATTTATATATAGAGTAGAATAAAAAATACATTCTGAACTCCTCCTATTGACAATCTATCAAACAAAAAATCAAGCGATACGTTGGTTTAGGTCAGTTAAAATGGTTCTTAATTTTTCCATTTGCCTATTTATATATAGAGTAGAATAAAAAATACATTCTGAACTCCTCCTACTGACAATCTATCAAACAAAAAATCAAGCGAATACGTTGAGTTTAGGTCAGTTAAAATGGTTCTTAATTTTTCCATTTGCCTATTTATATATAGAGTAGAATAAAAAATACATTCTGAACTCCTCCTATTGACAATCTATCAAACAAAAAATCAAGCGATACGTTGAGTTTAGGTCAGTTAAAATGGTTCTTAATTTTTCCAGTTGCCTATTTATATATAGAGTAGAATAAAAAATACATTCTGAACTCCTCCTATTGACAATCTATCAAACAAAAAATCAAGCGATACGTTGAGTTTAGGTTAGTTAAAATGGTTCTTAATTTTTCCATTTGCCTATTTATATATAGAGTAGAATAAAAAATACATTCTGAACTCCTCCTACTGACAATCTATCAAACAAAAAATCAAGCGAATACGTTGAGTTTAGGTCAGTTAAAATGGTTCTTAATTTTTCCATTTGCCTATTTATATATAGAGTAGAATAAAAAATACATTCTGAACTCCTCCTATTGACAATCTATCAAACAAAAAATCAAGCGATACGTTGAGCTTAGGTCAGTTAAAGTGGTTCTTAATTTTTCCATTTGCCTATTTATATATAGAGTAGAATAAAAAATACATTCTGAACTCCTCCTACTGACAATCTATCAAACAAAAAATCAAGCGAATACGTTGAGTTTAGGTCAGTCAAAATGGTTCTTAATTTTTCCATTTGCCTATTTATATATAGAGTAGAATAAAAAATACATTCTGAACTCCTCCTATTGACAATCTATCAAACAAAAAATCAAGCGATACGTTGAGTTTAGGTAAGTTAAAATGGTTCTTAATTTTTCCATTTGCCTATTTATATATAGAGTAGAGTAAAAAAACATTCTGAACTCCTCCTACTGACAATCTATCAAACAAAAAATCAAGCGAATACGTTAAGTTTAGGTCAGTTAAAATGGTTCTTAATTTTTGCATTTGCCTATTTATATATAGAGTACAAAAAAAATACGTTCTGAACTCCCCCTACTGACAATCTATCAAACAAAAAATCAAGCGAATACGTTGAGTTTAGGTCAGTTAAAATGGTTCTTAATTTTTCCATTTGCCTATTTATATATAGAGTAGAATAAAAAATACATTCTGAATTCCTCCTACTGACAATCTATCAAACAAAAAATCAAGCGAATACGTTGAGTTTAGGTCAGTTAAAATGGTTCTTAATTTTTCCATTTGCCTATTTATATATAGAGTAGAATAAAAAATACATTCTGAACACCTCCTATTGACAATCTATAAAAGAAACCAAAAATCAAGCGAATACGTTGAGTTTAGGTCAGTTAAAATGGTTCTTAATTTTTCCATTTGCCTATTTGTATAAAGAGTAGAATAAAGAATACATTCCGAACTCCTCCTACTGACAATCTATCAAACAAAAAATCAAGAGAATACGTTGAGTTTAGGTTAGTTAAAACGGTTCTTAATTTTTCCATTTGCCTATTTATATATAGAGTAGCATAAAAAATACATTCTAAACTCCTCCTATTGACAATCTATAAAAAAAAAAAAACAAAAACAAAAACAAAAATCAAGCGAATACGTTGAGTTTATGTCAGTTAAAATGGTTCTTAATTTTTCCATTTGCCTATTTATATATAGAGTAGAATAAAAAATACATTCTGAATTCCTCCTACTGACAATCTATCAAACAAAAAATCAAGCGAATACGTTGAGTTTAGGTCAGTTAAAATGGTTCTTAATTTTTCCATTTGCCTATTTGTATAAAGAGTAGAATAAAGAATACATTCCGAACTCCTCCTACTGACAATCTATCAAACAAAAAATCAAGAGAATACGTTGAGTTTAGGTTAGTTAAAATGGTTCTTAATTTTTCCATTTGCCTATTTATATATAGAGTAGAATAAAAAATACATTCTGAACTCCTCCTACTGACAATCTATCAAACAAAAAATCAAGCGAATACGTTGAGTTTAGGTCAGTTAAAATGGTTCTTAATTTTTCCATTTGCCTATTTATATATAGAGTAGAATAAAAAATACATTCTGAACTCCTCCTATTGACAATCTATCAAACAAAAAATCAAGCGATACGTTGAGTTTAGGTCAGTTAAAATGGTTCTTAATTTTTCCATTTGCCTATTTATATATAGAGTGGAGTAAAAAAACATTCTGAACTCCTCCTACTGACAATCTATCAAACAAAAAATCAAGCGAATACGTTAAGTTTAGGTCAGTTAAAATGGTTCTTAATTTTTCCATTTGCCTATTTATATATAGAGTACAAAAAAAATACGTTCTGAACTCCCCCTACTGACAATCTATCAAACAAAAAATCAAGCGAATACGTTGAGTTTAGGTCAGTTAAAATGGTTCTTAATTTTTCCATTTGCCTATTTATATATAGAGTAGAATAAAAAATACATTCTGAATTCCTCCTACTGACAATCTATCAAACAAAAAATCAAGCGAATACGTTGAGTTTAGGTCAGTTAAAATGGTTCTTAATTTTTCCATTTGCCTATTTATATATAGAGTAGAATAAAAAATACATTCTGAACTCCTCCTATTGACAATCTATAAAAGAAACCAAAAATCAAGCGAATACGTTGAGTTTAGGTCAGTTAAAATGGTTCTTAATTTTTCCATTTGCCTATTTGTATAAAGAGTAGAATAAAGAATACATTCCGAACTCCTCCTACTGACAATCTATCAAACAAAAAATCAAGAGAATACGTTGAGTTTAGGTTAGTTAAAATGGTTCTTAATTTTTCCATTTGCCTATTTATATATAGAGTAGCATAAAAAATACATTCTAAACTCCTCCTATTGACAATCTATCAAAAAAAAAAAAAAAATCAAGCGAATACGTTGAGTTTATGTCAGTTAAAATGATTCTTAATTTTTCCATTTGCCTATTTATATATAGAGTAGAATAAAAAATACATTCTGAACTCCTCCTACTGACAATCTATCAAACAAAAAATCAAGCGAATACGTTGAGTTTAGGTCAGTTAAAATGGTTCTTAATTTTTCCATTTGCCTATTTATATATAGAGTAGAATAAAAAATATATTCTGAACTCCTCCTACTGACAATATATCAAACAAAAAATCAAGCGAATACGTTGAGTTTAGGTCAGTTAAAATGGTTCTTAATTTTTCCATTTGCCTATTTATATATAGAGTAGAATAAAAAATACATTCTGAACTCCTCCTACTGACAATCTATCAAACAAAAAATCAAGCGAATACGTTGAGTTTAGGTCAGTTAAAATGGTTGTTAATTTTTTCCATTTGCCTATTTATATATAGAGTAGAATAAAAAATACATTCTGAACTCCTCCTACTGACAATCTATCAAACAAAAAATCAAGCGAATACGTTGAGTTTAGGTCAGTTAAAATGGTTCTTAATTTTTCCATTTGCCTATTTATATATAGAGTAGAATAAAAAATACATTCTGAACTCCTCCTACTGACAATCTATCAAACAAAAAATCAAGCGAATACGTTGAGTTTAGGTCAGTTAAAATGGTTCTTAATTTTTCCATTTGCCTATTTATATATAGAGTAGAATAAAAAATACATTCTGAACTCCTCCTATTGACAATCTATCAAACAAAAAATCAAGCGATACGTTGAGTTTAGGTCAGTTAAAATGGTTCTTAATTTTTCCATTTGCCTATTTATATATAGAGTAGAGTAAAAAAACATTCTGAACTCCTCCTACTGACAATCTATCAAACAAAAAATCAAGCGAATACGTTAAGTTTAGGTCAGTTAAAATGGTTCTTAATTTTTGCATTTGCCTATTTATATATAGAGTACAAAAAAAATACGTTCTGAACTCCCCCTACTGACAATCTATCAAACAAAAAATCAAGCGAATACGTTGAGTTTAGGTCAGTTAAAATGGTTCTTAATTTTTCCATTTGCCTATTTATATATAGAGTAGAATAAAAAATACATTCTGAATTCCTCCTACTGACAATCTATCAAACAAAAAATCAAGCGAATACGTTGAGCTTAGGTCAGTTAAAATGGTTCTTAATTTTTCCATTTGCCTATTTATATATAGAGTAGAATAAAAAATACATTCTGAACACCTCCTATTGACAATCTATAAAAGAAACCAAAAATCAAGCGAATACGTTGAGTTTAGGTCAGTTAAAATGGTTCTTAATTTTTCCATTTGCCTATTTGTATAAAGAGTAGAATAAAGAATACATTCCGAACTCCTCCTACTGCCAATCTATCAAACAAAAAATCAAGAGAATACGTTGAGTTTAGGTTAGTTAAAACGGTTCTTAATTTTTCCATTTGCCTATTTATATATAGAGTAGCATAAAAAATACATTCTTAACTCCTCCTACTGACAATCTATCAAACAAAAAATCAAGCGAATACGTTGAGTTTAGGTCAGTTAAAATGGTTCTTAATTTTTCCATTTGCCTATTTATATATAGAGTAGAATAAAAAATATATTCTGAACTCCTCCTATTGACAATCTATAAAAGAAACCAAAAATCAAGCGAATACGTTGAGTTTAGGTCAGTTAAAATGGTTCTTAATTTTTCCATTTGCCTATTTGTATAAAGAGTAGAATAAAGAATACATTCCGAACTCCTCCTACTGACAATCTATCAAACAAAAAATCAAGAGAATACGTTGAGGTTAGGTTAGTTAAAATGGTTCTTAATTTTTCCATTTGCCTATTTATATATAGAGTAGAATAAAAAATACATTCTGAACTCCTCCTACTGACAATCTATCAAACAAAAAATCAAGCGAATACGTTGAGTTTAGGTCAGTTAAAATGGTTCTTAATTTTTCCATTTGCCTATTTATATATAGAGTAGAATAAAAAATACATTCTGAACTCCTCCTATTGACAATCTATCAAACAAAAAATCAAGCGATACGTTGAGTTTAGGTCAGTTAAAATGGTTCTTAATTTTTCCATTTGCCTATTTATATATAGAGTGGAGTAAAAAAACATTCTGAACTCCTCCTACTGACAATCTATCAAACAAAAAATCAAGCGAATACGTTAAGTTTAGGTCAGTTAAAATGGTTCTTAATTTTTCCATTTGCCTATTTATATATAGAGTAGAATCAAAAATACATTCTGAACTCCTCCTACTGACAATCTATCAAACAAAAAATCAAGAGAATACGTTGAGTTTAGGTCAGTTAAAATGGTTCTTAATTTTTCCATTTGCCTATTTATATATAGAGTAGCATAAAAAATACATTCTAAACTCCTCCTATTGACAATCTATCAAAAAAAAAAAAAAAAAAAAAAAAAAATCAAGCGAATACGTTGAGTTTATGTCAGTTAAAATGATTCTTAATTTTTCCATTTGCCTATTTATATATAGAGTAGAATAAAAAATACATTCTGAACCCCTCCTACTGACAATCTATCAAACAAAAAAATCAAGCGAATACGTTAAGTTTAGGTCAGTTAAAATGATTCTTAATTTTTCCATTTGCCTATTTATATATAGAGTAGAATAAAAAATACATTCTGAACTCCTCCTATTGACAATCTATAAAAGAACCCAAAAATCAAGCGAAATCGTTGAGTTTAGGTCAGTTAAAATGGTTCTTAATTTTTCCATTTGCCTATTTGTATATAGAGTAGAATAAAAAATACATTCCGAACTCCTCCTACTGACAATCTATCAAACAAAAATCAAGCGAATATGTTGAGTTTAGGTCAATTAAAATGGTTCTTAATTTTTCCATTTGCCTATTTATATATAGATTAGAATAAAAAATACATTCTAAACTCCTCCTATTGACAATCTATCAAAAAAAAAAAAAAAAAAAAAAACAAAAACAAAAACAAAAATCAAGCGAATACGTTGAGTTTATGTCAGTTAAAAAGGTTCTTAATTTTTCAATTTGCCTATTTATATATAGAGTAGAATAAAAAATACATTCTGAACTCCTCCTACTGACAATGTATCAAACAAAAAATCAAGCGAATACGTTGAGTTTAGGTCAGTTAAAATGGTTCTTAATTTTTCCATTTGCCTATTTATATATAGAGTAGAATAAAAAATACATTCTGAACTCCTCCTACTGACAATCTATCAAACAAAAAATCAAGCGAATACGTTGAGTTTAGGTCAGTTAAAATGGTTCTTAATTTTTCCATTTGCCTATTTATATATAGAGTAGAATAAAAAATACATTCTGAACTCCTCCTACTGACAATCTATCAAACAAAAAATCAAGCGAATACGTTGAGTTTAGGTCAGTTAAAATGGTTCTTAATTTTTCCATTTGCCTATTTATATATAGAGTAGAATAAAAAATACATTCTGAACTCCTCCTACTGACAATCTATCAAACAAAAAATCAAGCGATACGTTGAGTTTAGGTTAGTTAAAATTGTTCTTAATTTTTCCACTTGCCTATTTATATATAGAGTAGAATAAAAAATACATTCTGAACTCCTCCTACTGACAATCTATCAAACAAAAAATCAAGCGAATACGTTAAGTTTAGGTCAGTTAAAATGGTTCTTAATTTTTCCATTTGCCTATTTATATATAGAATAGAATTAAAAATATATTCTGAACTCCTCCTATTGATAATCTATCAAACAAACCAAAAATCAAGCGAATACGTTGAGTTTAGGTCAGTTAAAATGGTTCTTAATTTTTCCATTTGCCTATTTATATATAGAGTAGAATCAAAAATACATTCTGAACTCCTCCTACTGACAATCTATCAAACCAAAAATCAAGCGAGTACGTTGAGTTTAAGTCAGTTAAAATGGTTCTTAATTTTTCCATTTGCCTATTTATATATAGAGTAGAATAAAAAACACATTCTGAACTCCTCCTACTGACAATCAATCAAACAAAAAATCAGGCGATACGTTGAGTTTAGGTTAGTTAAAATGGTTCTTAATTTTTCTATTTACCTATTTATATATAGAGTAGAATAAAAAATACATTCTGAACTCCTCCTACTGACAATCTATCAAACAAAAAATCAAGCGAATACATTGAGTTTAGGTCAGTTAAAATGGTTTTTTATTTTTCCATTTGCCTATTTATATATAGAATAGAATAAAAAATATATTCTGAACTCCTCCTATTGACAATCTATCAAACAAACCAAAAATGAAGCGAATACGTTGAGTTTAGGTCAGTTAAAATGGTTCTTAATTTTTCCATTTGCCTATTTATATATAGAGTAGAATAAAAAATATATTCTGAACTCCTTCTACTGACAATCTATCAAACAAAAAATCAAGCGAATACGTTGAGTTTAGGTCAGTTAAAATGGTTCTTAATTTTTCCATTTGCCTATTTATATATAGAGTAGAATAAAAAATACATTCTGAACTCCTCCTACTGACAATCTATCAAACAAAAAATCAAGAGAATACGTTGAGTTTAGGTTAGTTAAAACGGTTCTTAATTTTTCCATTTGCCTATTTATATATAGAGTAGAATAAAAAATACATTCTAAACTCCTCCTATTGACAATCTATCAAAAAAAAAAAAAAAAAAAAAAAAAAACAAAAACAAAAATCAAGCGAATACGTTGAGTTTATGTCAGTTAAAATGGTTCTTAATTTTTCCATTTGCCTATTTATATATAGAGTAGAATAAAAAATACATTCTGAACTCCTCCTATTGACAATCTATAAAAGAAACCAAAAATCAAGCGAAATCGTTGAGTTTAGGTCAGTTAAAATGGTTCTTAATTTTTCCATTTGCCTATTTGTATATAGAGTAGAATAAAAAATACATTCCGAACTCCTCCTACTGACAATCTATCAAACAAAAAATCAAGCGAATAAGTTAAGTTTAGGTCAGTTAAAATGGTTCTTAATTTTTCCATTTGCCTATTTATATATAGAGTAGAATAAAAAATACATTCTGAACTCCTCCTATTGACAATCTATAAAAGAAACCAAAAATCAAGCGAAATCGTTGAGTTTAGGTCAGTTAAAATGGTTCTTAATTTTTCCATTTGCCTATTTGTATATAGAGTAGAATAAAAAATACATTCCGAACTCCTCCTACTGACAAACTATCAAACAAAAAATCAAGCGAATACGTTGAGTTTAGGTCAGTTAAAATGGTTCTTAATTTTTCCATTTGCCTATTTATATATAGATTAAAATAAAAAATACATTCTGAAATCCTCCTACTGACAATCTATCAAACAAAAAATCAAGAGAATACGTTGAGTTTAGGTTAGTTAAAACGGTTCTTAATTTTTCCATTTGCCTATTTATATATAGAGTAGAATAAAAAATACATTCTAAACTCCTCCTATTGACAATCTATCAAAAAAAAAAAAAAAAAAAAAAAAAAAAAAACAAAAATCAAGCGAATACGTTGAGTTTATGTCAGTTAAAATGGTTCTTAATTTTTCCATTTGCCTATTTATATATAGAGTAGAATAAAAAATACATTCTGAACTCCTCCTATTGACAATCTATAAAAGAAACCAAAAATCAAGCGAAATCGTCGAGTTTAGGTCAGTTAAAATGGTTCTTAATTTTTCCATTTGCCTATTTGTATATAGAGTAGAATAAAAAATACATTCCGAACTCCTCCTACTGACAATCTATCAAACAAAAAATCAAGCGAATAAGTTAGGTTTAGGTCAGTTAAAATGGTTCTTAATTTTTCCATTTGCCTATTTATATATAGAGTAGAATAAAAAATACATTCTGAACTCCTCCTATTGACAATCTATAAAAGAAACCAAAAATCAAGCGCAATCGTTGAGTTTAGGTCAGTTAAAATGGTTCTTAATTTTTCCATTTGCCTATTTGTATATAGAGTAGAATAAAAAATACATTCCGAACTCCTCCTACTGACAATCTATCAAACAAAAAATCAAGCGAATACGTTGAGTTTAGGTCAGTTAAAATGGTTCTTAATTTTTCCATTTGCCTATTTATATATAGATTAAAATAAAAAATACATTCTAAACTCCTCCTATTGACAATCTATCAAAAAAAAAAAAACAAAAATCAAGCGAATACGTTGAGTTTATGTCAGTTAAAATGGTTCTTAATTTTTCCATTTGCCTATTTATATATAGATTAAAATAAAAAATACATTCTGAAATCCTCCTACTGACAATCTATCAAACAAAAAATCAAGAGAATACGTTGAGTTTAGGTTAGTTAAAACGGTTCTTAATTTTTCCATTTGCCTATTTATATATAGAGTAGAATAAAAAATACATTCTAAACTCCTCCTATTGACAATCTATCAAAAAAAAAAAAAAAAAAAAAAAAAAACAAAAACAAAAATCAAGCGAATACGTTGAGTTTATGTCAGTTAAAATGGTTCTTAATTTTTCCATTTGCCTATTTATATATAGAGTAGAATAAAAAATACATTCTGAACTCCTCCTATTGACAATCTATAAAAGAAACCAAAAATCAAGCGAAATCGTTGAGTTTAGGTCAGTTAAAATGGTTCTTAATTTTTCCATTTGCCTATTTGTATATAGAGTAGAATAAAAAATACATTCCGAACTCCTCCTACTGACAATCTATCAAACAAAAAATCAAGCGAATAAGTTAGGTTTAGGTCAGTTAAAATGGTTCTTAATTTTTCCATTTGCCTATTTATATATAGAGTAGAATAAAAAATACATTCTGAACTCCTCCTATTGACAATCTATAAAAGAAACCAAAAATCAAGCGAAATCGTTGAGTTTAGGTCAGTTAAAATGGTTCTTAATTTTTCCATTTGCCTATTTGTATATAGAGTAGAATAAAAAATACATTCCGAACTCCTCCTACTGACAATCTATCAAACAAAAAATCAAGCGAATACGTTGAGTTTAGGTCAGTTAAAATGGTTCTTAATTTTTCCATTTGCCTATTTATATATAGATTAAAATAAAAAATACATTCTAAACTCCTCCTATTGACAATCTATCAAAAAAAAAAAAAAAACAAAAATCAAGCGAATACGTTGAGTTTATGTCAGTTAAAAAGGTTCTTAATTTTTCCATTTGCCTATTTATATATAGAGCAGAATAAAAAATACATTCTGAACTCCTCCTACTGACAATGTATCAAACAAAAAATCAAGCGAATACGTTGAGTTTAGGTCAGTTAAAATGGTTCTTAATTTTTCCATTTGCCTATTTATATATAGAGTAGAATAAAAAATACATTCTAAACTCCTCCTACTGACAATCTATCAAACAAAAAATCAAGCGAATACGTTGAGTTTAGGTCAGTTAAAATGGTTCTTAATTTTTCCATTTGCCTATTTATATATAGAGTAGAATAAAAAATACATTCTGAACTCCTCCTACTGACAATCTATCAAACAAAAAATCAAGCGAATACGTTGAGTTTAGGTCAGTTAAATGGTTGTGAATTTTTCCATTTGCCTATTTATATATAAAGTAGAATAAAAAATACATTCTGAACTCCTCCTACTGACAATCTATCAAACAAAAAATCAAGCGAATACGTTGAGTTTAGGTCAGTTAGAATGGTTCTTAATTTTTCCATTTGCCTATTTATATATAGAGTAGAATAAAAAATACATTCTGAACTCCTCCTACTGACAATCTATCAAACAAAAAATCAGGCTATACGTTGAGTTTAGGTCAGTTAAAATGGTTCTTAATTTTTTCCACTTGCCTATTTATATATAGAGTAGAATAAAAAATACATTCTGAACTCCTCCTACTGACAATCTATCAAACAAAAAATCAAGCGAATACGTTAAGTTTAGGTCAGTTAAAATGGTTCTTAATTTTTCCATTTGCCTATTTATATATAGAATAGAATAAAAAATATATTCTGAAATCCTCCTATTGACAATCTATCAAACAAACAAAAAATCAAGCGAATACGTTGAGTTTAGGTCAGTTAAAATGGTTCTTAATTTTTCCATTTGCCTATTTTTATATAGAGTAGAATCGAAAATACATTCTGAACTCCTCCTACTGACAATCTATCAAACCAAAAATCAAGCGAGTACGTTGAGTTTAGGTCAGTTAAAATGGTTCTTAATTTTTCCATTAGCCTATTCATATATAGAGTAGAATAAAAAACACATTCTGAACTCCTCCTACTGACAATCAATCAAACAAAAAATCAGGCGATACGTTGAGTTTAGGTCAGTTAAAATGGTTCTTAATTTTTCTATTTGCCTATTTATATATAGAGTAGAATAAAAAATACATTCTGAACTCCTCCTACTGACAATCTATCAAACAAAAAATCAAGCGAATACGTTGAGTTTAGGTCAGTTAAAATGGTTCTTAATTTTTCCATTTGCCTATTTATATATAGAGTACAATAAAAAATATATTCTGAACTCCTCCTACTGACAATCTATCAAACAAAAAATCAAGCGAATACGTTGAGTTTAGGTCAGTTAAAATGATCCTTAATTTTTCCATTTGCCTATTTATATATAGAGTAGAATAAAAAGTACATTCTGAACTATTTCCATTGACAATCTATAAAAAAAAAAATCAAGCGAATACATTGAGTTTAGGTCAGTTAAAATGGTTTTTTATTTTTCCATTTGCCTATTTATATATAGATAGAATAAAAAATACATTCTGAACTCCTCCTATTGACAATCTATCAAACAAAAAATCAAGCGATACGTTGAGTTTAGGTCAGTTAAAATGGTTCTTAATTTTTCCATTTGCCTATTTATATATAGAGTAGAATAAAAAAACATTCTGAACTCCTCCTACTGACAATCTATCAAACAAAAAATCAAGCGAATACGTTAAGTTTAGGTCAGTTAAAATGGTTCTTAATTTTTCCATTTGCCTATTTATATATAGAGTAGAATAAAAAATACATTCTGAACTCCTCCTATTGACAATCTATAAAAGAAACCAAAAATCAAGCGAATACGTTGAGTTTAGGTCAGTTAAAATGGTTCTTAATTTTTCCATTTGCCTATTTGTATAAAGAGTAGAATAAAGAATACATTCGGAACTCCTCCTACTGACAATCTATCAAACAAAAAATCAAGAGAATACGTTGAGTTTAGGTTAGTTAAAATGGTTCTTAATTTTTCCATTTGCCTATTTATATATAGAGTAGAATAAAAAATACATTCTAAACTCCTCCTATTGACAATCTATCAAAAAAAAAAAAAAAAAAAAAAAAAAAAAAAAAAAAAAACAAAAACAAAAATCAAGCGAATACGTTGAGTTTATGTCAGTTAAAATGGTTCTTAATTTTTCCATTTGCCTATTTATATATAGAGTAGAATAAAAAATACATTCTGAACTCCTCCTACTGACAATCTATCAAACAAAAAATCAAGCGAATACGTTAAGTTTAGGTCAGTTAAAATGGTTGTTAATTTTTCCATTTGCCTATTTATATATAGAGTAGAATAAAAAATACATTCTGAACTCCTCCTACTGACAATCTATCAAACAAAAAATCAAGCGAATACGTTGAGTTTAGGTCAGTTGAAATGGTTCTTAATTTTTCTATTTGCCTATTTATATATAGAGTAGAATAAAAAATACATTCTGAACTCCTCCTACTGACAATCTATCAAACAAAAAATCAAGCGATACGTTGAGTTTAGGTCAGTTAAAATGGTTCTTAATTTTTCCACTTGCCTATTTATATATAGAGTAGAATAAAAAATACATTCTGAACTCCTCCTACTGACAATCTATCAAACAAAAAATCAAGCGAATACGTTGAGTTTAGGTCAGTTAAAATGGTTCTTAAATTTCCATTTGCCTATTTATATATAGACTACAAAAAAATACATTCTGAACTCCTCCTATTGACAATCTATCAAAAAAAAAATCAAGCGAATACGTTGAGTTTAGGTCAGTTAAAATGGTTCTTAATTTTTCCATTTGCCTATTTATATATAGAGTAGAATAAAAAATACATTCTGAACTACTCCCATTGACAATCTATAAAAAAAGAAAAATCAAACGAATACGTTGAGTTTAGGTCAGTTAAAATGGTTTTTTATTTTTCCATTTACCTATTTATATATATAGCAGAGTAAAAAAATACATTCTAAACTCCTCCTACTGACAATCTATCAAACAAAAAATCAAGCGAAATCGTTGAGTTTATGTCAGTTAAAAAGGTTCTTAATTCTTCCATTTGCCTATTTATATATAGAGTAGAATAAAAAATACATTCTGAACTCCTCCTACTGACAACGTATCAAACAAAAAATCAAGCGAATACGTTGAGTTTAGGTCAGTTAAAATGGTTCTTAATTTTTGCATTTGCCTATTTATATATAGACTACAAAAAAATACATTCTGAACTCCTCCTATTGACAATCTATCAAACAAAAAATCAAGCGAATACGTTGAGTTTAGGCCAGTTAAAATGGTTCTTAATTTTTCCATTTGCCTATTTATATATAGAGTAGAATAAAAAATACATTCTGAACTACTCCCATTGACAATCTATAAAGAAGAAAAATCAAGCGAATACGTTGAGCTTAGGTCAGTTAAAATGGTTTTTTATTTTTCCATTTGCCTATTTATATATATAGTAGAGTAAAAAAATACATTCTAAACTCCTCCTACTGACAATCTATCAAACAAAAAATCAAGCGAATACGTTGAGTTTATGTCAGTTAAAAAGGTTCTTAATTCTTTCATTTGCCTATTTATATATAGAGTAGAATAAAAAATACATTCTGAACTCCTCCTACTGACAATGTATCAAACAAAAAATCAAGCGAATACGTTGAGTTTAGGTCAGTTAAAATGGTTCTTAATTTTTCCATTTGCCTATTTATATATAGAGTAGAATAAAAAATACATTCTGAACTCCTCCTACTGACAATCTATAAAACAAAAAATCAAGCGAATGCGTTGAATTTAGGTCAGTTAAAATGGTTGTTAATTTTTCCAATTGCCTATTTATATATAGATTAGAATAAAAAATACATTCTAAACTCCTCCTATTGACAATCTATCAAAAAAAAAAAAACAAAAACAAAAATCAAGCGAATACGTTGAGTTTATGTCAGTTAAAAAGGTTCTTAATTTTTCCATTTGCCTATTTATATATAGAGTAGAATAAAAAATACATTCTGAACTCCTCCTACTGACAATGTATCAAACAAAAAATCAAGCGAATACGTTGAGTTTAGGTCAGTTAAAATGGTTCTTAATTTTTCCATTTGCCTATTTATATATAGAGTAGAATAAAAAATACATTCTGAACTCCTCCTACTGACAATCTATCAAACAAAAAATCAAGCGAATACGTTGAGTTTAGGTCAGTTAAAATGGTTCTTAATTTTTCCATTTGCCTATTTATATATAGAGTAGAATAAAAAATACATTCTGAACTCCTCCTACTGACAATCTATCAAACAAAAAATCAAGCGAATACGTTGAGTTTAGGTCAGTTAAAATGGTTCTTAATTTTTCCACTTGCCTATTTATATATAGAGTAGAATAAAAAATATATTCTGAACTCCTCCTACTGACAATCTATCAAACAAAAAATCAAGCGAATACGTTAAGTTTAGGTCAGTTAAAATGGTTCTTAATTTTTCCATTTGCCTATTTATATATAGAATAGAATAAAAAATATATTCTGAACTCCTCCTATTGACAATCTATCAAACAAACCAAAAATCAAGCGAATACGTTGAGTTTAGGTCAGTTAAAATGGTTCTTAATTTTTCCATTTGCCTATTTATATATAGAGTAGAATCAAAAATACATTCTGAACTCCTCCTACTGACAATCTATCAAACCAAAAATCAAGCGAGTACGTTGAGTTTAGGTCAGTTAAAATGGTTCTTAATTTTTCCATTTGCCTATTTATATATAGAGTAGAATAAAAAACACATTCTGAACTGCTCCTACTGACAATCAATCAAACAAAAAATCAGGCGATACGTTGAGTTTAGGTCAGTTAAAATGGTTCTTAATTTTTCTATTTGCCTATTTATATATAGATTAGAATAAAAAATACATTCTAAACTCCTCCTATTGACAATCTATCAAAAAAAAAACAAAAACAAAAATCAAGCGAATACGTTGAGTTTATGTCAGTTAAAAAGGTTCTTAATTTTTCCATTTGCCTATTTATATATAGAGTAGAATAAAAAATACATTCTGAACTCCTCCTACTGACAATGTATCAAACAAAAAATCAAGCGAATACGTTGAGTTTAGGTCAGTTAAAATGGTTCTTAATTTTTCCATTTGCCTATTTATATATAGAGTAGAATAAAAAATACATTCTGAACTCCTCCTACTGACAATCTATCAAACAAAAAATCAAGCGAATACGTTGAGTTTAGGTCAGTTAAAATGGTTCTTAATTTTTCCATTTGCCTATTTATATATAGAGTAGAATAAAAAATACATTCTGAACTCCTCCTACTGACAATCTATCAAACAAAAAATCAAGCGAATACGTTGAGTTTAGGTCAGTTAAAATGGTTCTTAATTTTTCCACTTGCCTATTTATATATAGAGTAGAATAAAAAATACATTCTGAACTCCTCCTATTGACAATCTATCAAACAAACCAAAAATCAAGCGAATACGTTGAGTTTAGGTCAGTTAAAATGGTTCTTAATTTTTCCATTTGCCTATTTATATATAGAGTAGAATAAAAAATACATTCTGAACTCCTCCTACTGACAATCTATCAAACAAAAAATCAAGCGATACGTTGAGTTTAGGTCAGTTAAAATGGTTCTTAATTTTTCCACTTGCCTATTTATATATAGAGTAGAATAAAAAATACATTCTGAACTCCTCCTACTGACAATCTATCAAACAAAAAATCAAGCGAATACGTTGAGTTTAGGTCAGTTAAAATGGTTCTTAAATTTCCATTTGCCTATTTATATATAGACTACAAAAAAATACATTCTGAACTCCTCCTATTGACAATCTATCAAACAAAAAATCAAGCGAATACGTTGAGTTTAGGTCAGTTAAAATGGTTCTTAATTTTTCCATTTGCCTATTTATATATAGAGTAGAATAAAAAATACATTCTGAACTACTCCCATTGACAATCTATAAAAAAAGAAAAATCAAGCGAATACGTTGAGTTTAGGTCAGTTAAAATGGTTTTTTATTTTTCCATTTACCTATTTATATATATAGTAGAGTAAAAAAATACATTCTAAACTCCTCCTACTGACAATCTATCAAACAAAAAATCAAGCGAAATCGTTGAGTTTATGTCAGTTAAAAAGGTTCTTAATTCTTCCATTTGCCTATTTATATATAGAGTAGAATAAAAAATACATTCTGAACTCCTCCTACTGACAACGTATCAAACAAAAAATCAAGCGAATACGTTGAGTTTAGGTCAGTTAAAATGGTTCTTAATTTTTGCATTTGCCTATTTATATATAGACTACAAAAAAATACATTCTGAACTCCTCCTATTGACAATCTATCAAACAAAAAATCAAGCGAATACGTTGAGTTTAGGTCAGTTAAAATGGTTCTTAATTTTTCCATTTGCCTATTTATATATAGAGTAGAATAAAAAATACATTCTGAACTACTCCCATTGACAATCTATAAAAAAGAAAAATCAAGCGAATACGTTGAGCTTAGGTCAGTTAAAATGGTTTTTTATTTTTCCATTTGCCTATTTATATAAATAGTAGAGTAAAAAAATACATTCTAAACTCCTCCTACTGACAATCTATCAAACAAAAAATCAAGCGAATACGTTGAGTTTATGTCAGTTAAAAAGGTTCTTAATTCTTTCATTTGCCTATTTATATATAGAGTAGAATAAAAAATACATTCTGAACTCCTCCTACTGACAATGTATCAAACAAAAAATCAAGCGAATACGTTGAGTTTAGGTCAGTTAAAATGGTTCTTAATTTTTCCATTTGCCTATTTATATATAGAGTAGAATAAAAAATACATTCTGAACTCCTCCTACTGACAATCTATAAAACAAAAAATCAAGCGAATGCGTTGAGTTTAGGTCAGTTAAAATGGTTGTTAATTTTTCCATTTGCCTATTTATATATAGATTAGAATAAAAAATACATTCTAAACTCCTCCTATTGACAATCTATCAAAAAAAAAAAAAAAAAAAACAAAAACAAAAATCAAGCGAATACGTTGAGTTTATGTCAGTTAAAAAGGTTCTTAATTTTTCCATTTGCCTATTTATATATAGAGTAGAATAAAAAATACATTCTGAACTCCTCCTACTGACAATGTATCAAACAAAAAATCAAGAGAATACGTTGAGTTTAGGTCAGTTAAAATGGTTCTTAATTTTTCCATTTGCCTATTTATATATAGAGTAGAATAAAAAATACATTCTGAACTCCTCCTACTGACAATGTATCAAACAAAAAATCAAGCGAATACGTTGAGTTTAGGTCAGTTAAAATGGTTCTTAATTTTTCCATTTGCCTATTTATATATAGAGTAGAATAAAAAATACATTCTGAACTCCTCCTACTGACAATCTATCAAACAAAAAATCAAGCGAATACGTTGAGTTTAGGTCAGTTAAAATGGTTCTTAATTTTTCCATTTGGCTATTTATATATAGAGTAGAATAAAAAATACATTCTGAACTCCTCCTACTGACAATCTATCAAACAAAAAATCAAGCGATACGTTGAGTTTAGGTCAGTTAAAATGGTTCTTAATTTTTCCACTTGCCTATTTATATATAGAGTAGAATAAAAAATACATTCTGAACTCCTCCTACTGACAATCTATCAAACAAAAAATCAAGCGAATACGTTGAGTTTAGGTCAGTTAAAATGGTTCTTAAATTTCCATTTGCCTATTTATATATAGACTACAAAAAAAATACATTCTGAACTCCTCCTATTGACAATCTATCAAACAAAAAATCAAGCGAATACGTTGAGTTTAGGTCAGTTAAAATGGTTCTTAATTTTTCCATTTGCCTATTTATATATAGAGTAGAATAAAAAATACATTCTGAACTACTCCCATTGACAATCTATAAAAAAAGAAAAATCCAGCGAATACGTTGAGTTTAGGTCAGTTAAAATGGTTTTTTATTTTTCCATTTACCTATTTATATATATAGTAGAGTAAAAAAATACATTCTAAACTCCTCCTACTGACAATCTATCAAACAAAAAATCAAGCGAAATCGTTGAGTTTATGTCAGTTAAAAAGGTTCTTAATTCTTCCATTTGCCTATTTATATATAGAGAAGAATAAAAAATACATTCTGAACTCCTCCTACTGACAACGTATCAAACAAAAAATCAAGCGAATACGTTGAGTTTAGGTCAGTTAAAATGGTTCTTAATTTTTGCATTTGCCTATTTATATATAGACTACAAAAAAATACATTCTGAACTCCTCCTATTGACAATCTATCAAACAAAAAATCAAGCGAATACGTTGAGTTTAGGTCAGTTAAAATGGTTCTTAATTTTTCCATTTGCCTATTTATATATAGAGTAGAATAAAAAATACATTCTGAACTACTCCCATTGACAATCTATAAAAAAAGAAAAATCAAGCGAATACGTTGAGCTTAGGTCAGTTAAAATGGTTTTTTATTTTTCCATTTGCCTATTTATATAAATAGTAGAGTAAAAAAATACATTCTAAACTCCTCCTACTGACAATCTATCAAACAAAAAATCAAGCGAATACGTTGAGTTTATGTCAGTTAAAAAGGTTCTTAATTCTTTCATTTGCCTATTTATATATAGAGTAGAATAAAAAATACATTCTGAACTCCTCCTACTGACAATGTATCAAACAAAAAATCAAGCGAATACGTTGAGTTTAGGTCAGTTAAAATGGTTCTTAATTTTTCCATTTGCCTATTTATATATAGATTAGAATAAAAAATACATTCTAAACTCCTCCTATTGACAATCTATCAAAAAAAAAAAAAAAAACAAAAACAAAAATCAAGCGAATACGTTGAGTTTATGTCAGTTAAAAAGGTTCTTAATTTTTCCATTTGCCTATTTATATATAGAGTAGAATAAAAAATACATTCTGAACTCCTCCTACTGACAATGTATCAAACAAAAAATCAAGCGAATACGTTGTGTTTAGGTCAGTTAAAATGGTTCTTAATTTTTCCATTTGCCTATTTATATATAGAGTAGAATAAAAAATACATTCTGAACTCCTCCTACTGACAATCTATCAAACAAAAAATCAAGCGAATACGTTGAGTTTAGGTCAGTTAAAATGGTTCTTAATTTTTCCATTTGGCTATTTATATATAGAGTAGAATAAAAAATACATTCTGAACTCCTCCTACTGACAATCTATCAAACAAAAAATCAAGCGATACGTTGAGTTTAGGTCAGTTAAAATGGTTCTTAATTTTTCCACTTGCCTATTTATATATAGAGTAGAATAAAAAATACATTCTGAACTCCTCCTACTGACAATCTATCAAACAAAAAATCAAGCGAATACGTTGAGTTTAGGTCAGTTAAAATGGTTCTTAAATTTCCATTTGCCTATTTATATATAGACTACAAAAAAATACATTCTGAACTCCTCCTATTGACAATCTATCAAACAAAAAATCAAGCGAATACGTTGAGTTTAGGTCAGTTAAAATGGTTCTTAATTTTTCCATTTGCCTATTTATATATAGAGTAGAATAAAAAATACATTCTGAACTACTCCCATTGACAATCTATAAAAAAAGAAAAATTAAGCGAATACGTTGAGTTTAGGTCAGTTAAAATGGTTTTTTATTTTTCCATTTACCTATTTATATATATAGTAGAGTAAAAAAATACATTCTAAACTCCTCCTACTGACAATCTATCAAACAAAAAATCAAGCGAAATCGTTGAGTTTATGTCAGTTAAAAAGGTTCTTAATTCTTCCATTTGCCTATTTATATATAGAGAAGAATAAAAAATACATTCTGAACTCCTCCTACTGACAACGTATCAAACAAAAAATCAAGCGAATACGTTGAGTTTAGGTCAGTTAAAATGGTTCTTAATTTTTGCATTTGCCTATTTATATATAGACTACAAAAAAATACATTCTGAACTCCTCCTATTGACAATCTATCAAACAAAAAATCAAGCGAATACGTTGAGTTTAGGTCAGTTAAAATGGTTCTTAATTTTTCCATTTGCCTATTTATATATAGAGTAGAATAAAAAATACATTCTGAACTACTCCCATTGACAATCTATAAAAAAAGAAAAATCAAGCGAATACGTTGAGCTTAGGTCAGTTAAAATGGTTTTTTATTTTTCCATTTGCCTATTTATATAAATAGTAGAGTAAAAAAATACATTCTAAACTCCTCCTACTGACAATCTATCAAACAAAAAATCAAGCGAATACGTTGAGTTTATGTCAGTTAAAAAGGTTCTTAATTCTTTCATTTGCCTATTTATATATAGAGTAGAATAAAAAATACATTCTGAACTCCTCCTACTGACAATGTATCAAACAAAAAATCAAGCGAATACGTTGAGTTTAGGTCAGTTAAAATGGTTCTTAATTTTTCCATTTGCCTATTTATATATAGAGTAGAATAAAAAATACATTCTGAACTCCTCCTACTGACAATCTATAAAACAAAAAATCAAGCGAATGCGTTGAGTTTAGGTCAGTTAAAATGGTTGTTAATTTTTCCATTTGCCTATTTATATATAGATTAGAATAAAAAATACATTCTAAACTCCTCCTATTGACAATCTATCAAAAAAAAAAAAAAAAAACAAAAACAAAAATCAAGCGAATACGTTGAGTTTATGTCAGTTAAAAAGGTTCTTAATTTTTCCATTTGCCTATTTATATATAGAGTAGAATAAAAAATACATTCTGAACTCCTCCTACTGACAATGTATCAAACAAAAAATCAAGCGAATACGTTGAGTTTAGGTCAGTTAAAATGGTTCTTAATTTTTCCATTTGCCTATTTATATATAGAGTAGAATAAAAAATACATTCTGAACTCCTCCTACTGACAATCTATCAAACAAAAAATCAAGCGAATACGTTGAGTTTAGGTCAGTTAAAATGGTTCTTAATTTTTCCATTTGCCTATTTATATATAGAGTAGAATAAAAAATACATTCTGAACTCCTCCTACTGACAATCTATCAAACAAAAAATCAAGCGAATACGTTGAGTTTAGGTCAGTTAAAATGGTTCTTAATTTTTCCACTTGCCTATTTATATATAGAGTAGAATAAAAAATACATTCTGAACTCCTCCTACTGACAATCTATCAAACAAAAAATCAAGCGAATACGTTACGTTTAGGTCAGTTAAAATGGTTCTTAATTTTTCCATTTGCCTATTTATATATAGAATAGAATAAAAAATATATTCTGAACTCCTCCTATTGACAATCTATCAAACAAACCAAAAATCAAGCGAATACGTTGAGTTTAGGTTAGTTAAAATGGTTCTTAATTTTTCCATTTGCCTATTTATATATAGAGTAGAATCAAAAATACATTCTGAACTCCTCCTACTGACAATCTATCAAACCAAAAATCAAGCGAGTACGTTGAGTTTAGGTCAGTTAAAATGGTTCTTAATTTTTCCATTTGCCTATTTATATATAGAGTAGAATAAAAACACATTCTGAACTGCTCCTACTGACAATCAATCAAACAAAAAATCAGGCGATACGTTGAGTTTAGGTCAGTTAAAATGGTTCTGAATTTTTCTATTTGCCTATTTATATATAGAGTAGAATAAAAAATACATTCTGAACTCCTCCTACTGACAATCTATCAAACAAAAAATCAAGCGAATACGTTGAGTTTAGGTCACTTAAAATGGTTCTTAATTTTTCCATTTACCTATTTATATATAGAGTACAATAAAAAATATATTCTGAACTCCTCCTACTGACAATCTATCAAACAAAAAATCAAGCGAATACGTTGAGTTTAGGTCAGTTAAAATGGTCCTTAATTTTTCCATTTGCCTATTTATATACAGAGTAGAATAAAAAGTACATTCTGAACTATTTCCATTGACAATCTATAAAAAAAAATCAAGCGAATTCATTGAGTTTAGGTCAGTTAAATTGGTTTTTTATTTTCCATTTGCCTATTTATATATAGAATAGAATAAAAAATATATTCTGAACTTCTCCTATTGACAATCTATCAAACAAACCAAAAATGAAGCGAATACGTTGAGTTTATGTCAGTTAAAATGGTTCTTAATTTTTCCATTTGCCTATTTATATAGAGTAGAATAAAAAATATATTCTGAACTCCTCCTACTGACAATCTATCAAACAAAAAATCAAGCGAATACGTTGAGTTTAGGTCAGTTAAAATGGTTCTTAATTTTTCCATTTGCCTATTTATATATAGAGTAGAATAAAAAATATATTCTGAACTCCTCCTACTGACAATCTATCAAACAAAAATCAAGCGAATACGTTGAGTTTAGGTCAGTTAAAATGGTTCTTAATTTTTCCATTTGCCTATTTATATATAGAGTAGAATAACAAATACATTCTGAACTCCTCCTATTGACAATCTATCAAACAAAAAATCAAGCGATACGTTGAGTTTAGGTCAGTTAAAATGGTTTTTAAGTTTTCCATTTGCCTATTTATATATAGAGTACAAAAAAAAATACATTCTGAACTCCCCCTACTGACAATCTATCAAACAAAAAATCAAGCGAATACGTTGAGTTTAGGTCAGTTAAAAGGGTTCTTAATTTTTCCGTTTGCCTATTTATATATAGAGTAGAATAAAAAATATATTCTGAATTCCTCCTACTGACAATCTATCAAACAAAAAATCAAGCGAATACGTAAAGTTTAGGTCAGTTAAAATGGTTCTTAATTTTTCCATTTGCCTATTTATATATAGTGTGGAATAAAAAATACATTCTGAACTCCTCCTATTGACAATCTATAAAAGAAACCAAAAATCAAGCGAATACGTTGAGTTTAGGTCAGTTAAAATGGTTCTTAATTTTTCCATTTGCCTATTTATATATAGAGTAGAATCAAAAATACATTCTGAACTCCTCCTACTGACAATCTATCAAACCAAAAATCAAGCGAGTACGTTGAGTTTAGGTCAGTTAAAATGGTTCTTAATTTTTCCATTTGCCTATTTATATATAGAGTAGAATAAAAAACACATTCTGAATTGCTCCTACTGACAATCAATCAAACAAAAAATCAGGCGATACGTTGAGTTTAGTACAGTTAAAATGGTTCTTAATTTTTCTATTTGCCTATTTATATATAGAGTAGAATAAAAAATACATTCTGAACTCCTCCTACTGGCAATCCTTCAAACAAAAAATCAAGCGAATACGTTGAGTTTAGGTCAGTTAAAATGGTTCTTAATTTTTCCATTTGCCTATTTATATATAGAGTACAATAAAAAATATATTCTGAACTCCTCCTACTGACAATCTATCAAACAAAAAATCAAGCGAATACGTTGAGTTTAGGTCAGTTAAAATGGTCCTTAATTTTTCCATTTGCCTATTTATATACAGAGTAGAATAAAAAGTACATTCTAAACTATTTCCATTGACAATCTATAAAAAAAAATCAAGCGAATACATTGAGTTTAGGTCAGTTAAAATGGTTTTTTATTTTTCCATTTGCCTATTTATATATAGAATAGAATAAAAAATATATTCTGAACTTCTCCTATTGACAATCTATCAAACAAACCAAAAATGAAGCGAATACGTTGAGTTTAGGTCAGTTAAAATGGTTCTTAATTTTTCCATTTGCCTATTTATATATAGAGTAGAATAAAAAATATATTCTGAACCCCTCCTACTGACAATCTATCAAACAAAAAATCAAGCGAATACGTTGAGTTTAGGTCAGTTAAAATGGTTCTTAATTTTTCCATTTGCCTATTTATATATAGAGTAGGATAAAAAATACATTCTGAACTCCTCCTACTGACAATCTATCAAACAAAAAATCAAGCGAATACGTTGAGTTTAGGTCAGTTAAAATGGTTCTTAATTTTTCCATTTGCCTATTTATATATAGAGTAGAATAAAAAATACATTCTGAACTCCTCCTATTGACAATCTATCAAACAAAAAATCAAGCGATACGTTGAGTTTAGGTCAGTTAAAATAGTTCTTAATTTTTCCATTTGCCTATTTATATATAGAGTAGAATAAAAAAACATTTTGAACTCCTCCTACTGACAATCTATCAAACAAAAAATCAAGCGAATACGTTGAGTTTAGGTCACTTAAAATGGTTCTTAATTTTTCCATTTACCTATTTATATATAGAGTACAATAAAAAATATATTCTGAACTCCTCCTACTGACAATCTATCAAACAAAAAATCAAGCGAATACGTTGAGTTTAGGTCAGTTAAAATGGTCCTTAATTTTTCCATTTGCCTATTTATATACAGAGTAGAATAAAAAGTACATTCTGAACTATTTCCATTGACAATCTATAAAAAAAAATCAAGCGAATTCATTGAGTTTAGGTCAGTTAAATTGGTTTTTTATTTTCCATTTGCCTATTTATATATAGAATAGAATAAAAAATATATTCTGAACTTCTCCTATTGACAATCTATCAAACAAACCAAAAATGAAGCGAATACGTTGAGTTTATGTCAGTTAAAATGGTTCTTAATTTTTCCATTTGCCTATTTATATAGAGTAGAATAAAAAATATATTCTGAACTCCTCCTACTGACAATCTATCAAACAAAAAATCAAGCGAATACGTTGAGTTTAGGTCAGTTAAAATGGTTCTTAATTTTTCCATTTGCCTATTTATATATAGAGTAGAATAAAAAATATATTCTGAACTCCTCCTACTGACAATCTATCAAACAAAAATCAAGCGAATACGTTGAGTTTAGGTCAGTTAAAATGGTTCTTAATTTTTCCATTTGCCTATTTATATATAGAGTAGAATAACAAATACATTCTGAACTCCTCCTATTGACAATCTATCAAACAAAAAATCAAGCGATACGTTGAGTTTAGGTCAGTTAAAATGGTTTTTAAGTTTTCCATTTGCCTATTTATATATAGAGTAGAATAAAAAAAACATTCTGATCTCCTCCTACTGACAATCTATTAAACAAAAAATCAAGCGAATACGTTAAGTTTAGGTCAGTTAAAATGGTTCTTAATTTTTGCATTTGCCTATTTATATATAGAGTACAAAAAAAAATACATTCTGAACTCCCCCTACTGACAATCTATCAAACAAAAAATCAAGCGAATACGTTGAGTTTAGGTCAGTTAAAAGGGTTCTTAATTTTTCCGTTTGCCTATTTATATATAGAGTAGAATAAAAAATATATTCTGAATTCCTCCTACTGACAATCTATCAAACAAAAAATCAAGCGAATACGTAAAGTTTAGGTCAGTTAAAATGGTTCTTAATTTTTCCATTTGCCTATTTATATATAGTGTGGAATAAAAAATACATTCTGAACTCCTCCTATTGACAATCTATAAAAGAAACCAAAAATCAAGCGAATACGTTGAGTTTAGGTCAGTTAAAATGGTTCTTAATTTTTCCATTTGCCTATTTATATATAGAGTAGAATCAAAAATACATTCTGAACTCCTCCTACTGACAATCTATCAAACCAAAAATCAAGCGAGTACGTTGAGTTTAGGTCAGTTAAAATGGTTCTTAATTTTTCCATTTGCCTATTTATATATAGAGTAGAATAAAAAACACATTCTGAATTGCTCCTACTGACAATCAATCAAACAAAAAATCAGGCGATACGTTGAGTTTAGTACAGTTAAAATGGTTCTTAATTTTTCTATTTGCCTATTTATATATAGAGTAGAATAAAAAATACATTCTGAACTCCTCCTACTGGCAATCCTTCAAACAAAAAATCAAGCGAATACGTTGAGTTTAGGTCAGTTAAAATGGTTCTTAATTTTTCCATTTGCCTATTTATATATAGAGTACAATAAAAAATATATTCTGAACTCCTCCTACTGACAATCTATCAAACAAAAAATCAAGCGAATACGTTGAGTTTAGGTCAGTTAAAATGGTCCTTAATTTTTCCATTTGCCTATTTATATACAGAGTAGAATAAAAAGTACATTCTAAACTATTTCCATTGACAATCTATAAAAAAAAAATCAAGCGAATACATTGAGTTTAGGTCAGTTAAAATGGTTTTTTATTTTTCCATTTGCCTATTTATATATAGAATAGAATAAAAAATATATTCTGAACTTCTCCTATTGACAATCTATCAAACAAACCAAAAATGAAGCGAATACGTTGAGTTTAGGTCAGTTAAAATGGTTCTTAATTTTTCCATTTGCCTATTTATATATAGAGTAGAATAAAAAATATATTCTGAACCCCTCCTACTGACAATCTATCAAACAAAAAATCAAGCGAATACGTTGAGTTTAGGTCAGTTAAAATGGTTCTTAATTTTTCCATTTGCCTATTTATATATAGAGTAGGATAAAAAATACATTCTGAACTCCTCCTACTGACAATCTATCAAACAAAAAATCAAGCGAATACGTTGAGTTTAGGTCAGTTAAAATGGTTCTTAATTTTTCCATTTGCCTATTTATATATAGAGTAGAATAAAAAATACATTCTGAACTCCTCCTATTGACAATCTATCAAACAAAAAATCAAGCGATACGTTGAGTTTAGGTCAGTTAAAATAGTTCTTAATTTTTCCATTTGCCTATTTATATATAGAGTAGAATAAAAAAACATTTTGAACTCCTCCTACTGACAATCTATCAAACAAAAAATCAAGCGAATACGTTAAGTTTAGGTCAGTTAAAATGGTTCTTAATTTTTCCATTTGCCTATTTATATATAGAGTAGAATAAAAAATACATTCTAAACTCCTCCTATTGACAATCTATCAAAAAAAAAAAAACAAAAAACAAAAACAAAAATCAAGCGAATACGTTGAGTTTATGTCAGTTAAAATGGTTCTTAATTTTTCCATTTGCCTATTTATATATAGAGTAGAATAAAAAATACATTCTGAACTCCTCCTACTGACAATCTATCAAACAAAAAATCAAGCGAATACGTTAAGTTTAGGTCAGTTAAAATGGTTCTTAATTTTTCTATTTGCCTATTTATATATAGAGTAGAATAAAAAATACATTCTAAACTCCTCCTATTGACAATCTATCAAAAAAAAAAAAAAAAACAAAAAACAAAAACAAAAATCAAGCGAATACGTTGAGTTTATGTCAGTTAAAATGGTTCTTAATTTTTCCATTTGCCTATTTGTATATAGAGTAGAATAAAAAATACATTCCGAACTCCTCCTACTGACAATCTATCAAACAAACCAAAAATCAAGCGAATACGTTGAGTTTAGATCAGTTAAAATGGTTCTTAATTTTTCCATTTGCCTATTTATATATAGATTAGAATAAAAAATACATTCTAAACTCCTCCTATTGACAATCTATCAAAAAAAAAAAAAAAAAACAAAAACATAAATCAAGCGAATACGTTGAGTTTATGTCAATTAAAAAGGTTCTTAATTCTTCCATTTGCCTATTTATATATAGAGTAGAATAAAAAATACATTCTGACCTCCTCCTACTGACAATGTATCAAACAAAAAATACGAATACGTTAAGTTTAGGTCAGTTAAAATGGTTCTTAATTTTTCCATTTGCCTATTTATATATAGACTACAAAAAAATACATTCTGAACTTCTCCTACTGACAATCTATCAAATAAAAAAACCAAGCGAATACGTTGAGTTTAGGTCAGTTAAAATGGTTCTTAATTTTTCCATTTGCCTATTTATATATAGAGTAGAATAAAAAATACATTCTGAACTACTCCCATTGACAATCTATAAAAAAAGAAAAATCAAGCGAATACGTTGAGTTTAGGTCAGTTAAAATGGTTTTTTATTTTTCCATTTGCCTATTTATATATATCGTAGAGTAAAAAAATACATTCTAAACTCCTCCTACTGACAATCTATTAAACAAAAAATCAAGCGAATACATTGAGTTTAGGTCAGTTAAAATGGTTCTTAATTTTTCTATTTGCCTATTTATATATAGAGTACAATAAAAAATACATTCTGAACTCCTCCTACTGACAATCTATCAAACAAAAAATCAAGCGAATACGTTGAGTTTAGGTCAGTTAAAATGGTTCTTAATTTTTCCATTTGCCTATTTATATATAGAGTAGAATAAAAAATACATTCTGAACTCCTCCTACTGACAATCTATCAAACAAAAAATTAAGCGAATACGTTGAGTTTAGGTCAGTTAAAATGGTTCTTAATTTTTCCATTTGGCTATTTATATATAGAGTAGAATAAAAAATACATTCTGAACTCCTCCTATTGACAATCTATCAAACAAACCAAAAATCAAGCGAATACGTTGAGTTTAGGTCAGTTAAAATGGTTCTTAATTTTTCCATTTGCCTATTTATATATAGAGTAGAATAAAAAATACATTCTGAACTCCTACTACTGACAATCTATCAAACAAAAAATCAAGCGAATACGTTGAGTTTAGGTCAGTTAAAATGGTTCTTAATTTTTCTATTTGCCTATTTATATATAGAGTACAATAAAAAATACATTCTGAACTCCTCCTACTGACAATCTATCAAACAAAAAATCAAGCGAATACGTTGAGTTTAGGTCAGTTAAAATGGTTCTTAGTTTTTCCATTTGCCTATTTATATATAGAGTAGAATAAAAAATACATTCTGAACTCCTCCTATTGACAATCTATCAAACAAACCAAAAATCAAGAGAATACGTTGAGTTTAGGTCAGTTAAAATGGTTGTTAATTTTTCCATTTGCCTATTTATATATAGAGTAGAATAAAAAATACATTCTGACTCCTCCTATTGACAATCTATAAAAGAAACCAAAAATCAAGCGACTACGTTGAGCTTAGGTCAGTTAAAATGGTTCTTAATTTTTCCATTTGCCTATTTGTATATAGAGTAGAATAAAAAATACATTCCGAACTCCTCCTACTGACAATGTATCAAACAAAAAATCAAGCGAATACGTTGAGTTTAGGCCAGTTAAAATGGTTCTTAATTTTTTCATTTGCCTATTTATATATAGAGTAGAATAAAAAATACATTCTAAACTCTTCCTATTGACAATCTATCAAAAAAAAAAAAAAAATTAACACTATTTTTTCGACCTTTTTTGTTTTAATATATATAATTTTTGTAATCAAGCGTTAGGTCTTTTTTTTAAAATAATAATTTTATTCAATATTTCGACGCCTCTTTGGGCGTCTTCTTCAGGAAATTTTTTTATTAATATGACAATTGAAAAAATTTTTTGAAAACTTAGTTTACATACATACATAAATGAACAAATTGAAAAAATTTTTATGAACCAATCAAAATTTAATAAAGTAAAAAATTTTTTTAAAGGAAACAAAAAACAAAAAACTAAACAAAAAATGTTTTTAACCTATGAAGAAATGAAAAATCCTTTATACTAATTATATAATAACAATAAAAAATATTTTACATTCCTATTGGTCAGTTTAATTTACGAATCAAATGTCTATAATATTGAGCAACATTATCTGTATCAGTTTTATAGTTTACTATCTTATTACTTGGAACATTAATAATGTTAAGCATCTCTAACATATAACGTCGTTTAAAATTCTTCTCTATAGCTAAGACTGATACTTTGCTAAAGTCCGGATTATGACTAGAGTTACAACAATGTTTCGTTAATGCTGTCTTTTGTTGGCAGGACACAAGTCAGACCAAAAGTATAGGAATGTTTCAACTTCTTTTGTTGGCAGGACACAAGTCAGACCAAAAGTATAGGAATGTTTCAACTTCACAAAAGACAGCATTAACGAAACATTGTTGTAACTCTAGTCATAATCCGGACTTTAGCAAAGTATCAGTCTTAGCTATAGAGAAGAATTTTAAACGACGTTATATGTTAGAGATGCTTAACATTATTAATGTTCCAAGTAATAAGATAGTAAACTATAAAACTGATACAGATAATGTTGCTCAATGTTATAGACATTTGATTCGTAAATTAAACTGACCAATAGGAATGTAAAATATTTTTTATTGTTATTATATAATTAGTATAAAGGATTTTTCATTTCTTCATAGGTTAAAAACATTTTTTGTTTAGTTTTTTGTTTTTTGTTTCCTTTAAAAAAATTTTTTACTTTATTAAATTTTGATTGGTTCATAAAAATTTTTTCAATTTGTTCATTTATGTATGTATGTAAAATAAGTTTTCAAAAAATTTTTTCAATTGTCATATTAATAAAAAAATTTCCTGAAGAAGACGCCCAAAGAGGCGTCGAAATATTGAATAAAATTATTATTTTAAAAAAAAGACCTAACGCTTGATTACAAAAATTATATATATTAAAAAAAAAAAAAAAAAAAAAAAAAAAAAAAATCAAGCGAATACGTTGAGTTTATGTCAGTTAAAATGGTTCTTAATTTTTCCATTTGCCTATTTATATATAGAGTAGAATAAAAAATACATTCTGAACTCCTCCTACTGACAATCTATCAAACAAAAAATCAAGCGAATACGTTGAGTTTAGGTCAGTTAAAATGGTTCTTAATTTTTCCATTTGCCTATTTATATATAGAGTAGAATAAAAAATACATTCTGAACTCCTCCTACTGACAATCTATCAAACAAAAAATCAAGCGAATACGTTGAGTTTAGGTCAGTTAAAATGGTTCTTAATTTTTCCATTTGCCTATTTATATATAGAGTACAATAAAAAATACATTCTGAACTCCTCCTACTGACAATCTATCAAACAAAAAATCAAGCGAATACGTTGAGTTTAGGTCAGTTAAAATGGTTCTTAATTTTTCCATTTGCCTATTTATACATAGAGTAGAATAAAAAAAAATTCTGAACTATTCCTATTGGCAATCTATAAAAAAAAAACAAAAATCAAACGAATACGTTGAGTTTAGGTCAGTTAAAATGGTTCTTAATTTTTCCATTTGCCTATTTATATATAGAGTAGAATAAAAAATACATTCTGAACTCATCCTACTGACAATCTATCAAAAAAAATCAAGCGAATACGTTGAGTTTAGGTCAGTTAAAACGGTTCTTAATTTTTCCATTTGCCTATTTATATATAGAGTAGAATAACAAATACATTCTAAACTCCTCCTACTGACAATCTATCAAACAAAAAATCAAGCAAATACGTTGAGTTTAGGTCAGTTAAAATGGTTCTTAATTTTTCCATTTGGCCTTTTATATATAGAGTAGAATAAAAAATACATTCTGAACTCCTCCTATTGACAATCTATCAAACAAACCAAAAATTAAGCGAATACGTTGAGTTTAGGTCAGTTAAAATGGTTCTTAATTTTTCCATTTGCCTATTTATATATAGAGTAGAATAAAAAATACATTCTGAACTCCTCCTACTGACAATCTATCAAACAAAAAATTAAGCGAATATGTTAAGTTTAGGTCAGTTAAAATGGTTCTTAATTTTTCTATTTGCCTATTTATATATAGAGTAGAATAAAAAATACATTCTAAACTCCTCCTATTGACAATCTATCAAAAAAAAAAAAAAAAACAAAAAACAAAAACAAAAATCAAGCGAATACGTTGAGTTTATGTCAGTTAAAATGGTTCTTAATTTTTCCATTTGCCTATTTGTATATAGAGTAGAATAAAAAATACATTCCGAACTCCTCCTACTGACAATCTATCAAACAAACCAAAAATCAAGCGAATACGTTGAGTTTAGATCAGTTAAAATGGTTCTTAATTTTTCCATTTGCCTATTTATATATAGATTAGAATAAAAAATACATTCTAAACTCCTCCTATTGACAATCTATAAAAAAAAAAAAAAACAAAAACAAAAATCAAGCGAATACGTTGAGTTTATGTCAATTAAAAAGGTTCTTAATTCTTCCATTTGCCTATTTATATATAGAGTAGAATAAAAAATACATTCTGACCTCCTCCTACTGACAATGTATCAAACAAAAAATACGAACACGTTAAGTTTAGGTCAGTTAAAATGGTTCTTAATTTTTCCATTTGCCTATTTATATATAGACTACAAAAAAATACATTCTGAACTTCTCCTACTGACAATCTATCAAATAAAAAAACCAAGCGAATACGTTGAGTTTAGGTCAGTTAAAATGGTTCTTAATTTTTCCATTTGCCTATTTATATATAGAGTAGAATAAAAAATACATTCTGAACTACTCCCATTGACAATCTATAAAAAAAGAAAAATCAAGCGAATACGTTGAGTTTAGGTCAGTTAAAATGGTTTTTTATTTTTCCATTTGCCTATTTATATATATCGTAGAGTAAAAAAATACATTTTAAACTCCTCCTACTGACAATCTATTAAACAAAAAATCAAGCGAATACATTGAGTTTAGGTCAGTTAAAATGGTTCTTAATTTTTCTATTTGCCTATTTATATATAGAGTACAATAAAAAATACATTCTGAACTCCTCCTACTGACAATCTATCAAACAAAAAATCAAGCGAATACGTTGAGTTTAGGTCAGTTAAAATGGTTCTTAATTTTTCCATTTGCCTATTTATATATAGAGTAGAATAAAAAATACATTCTGAACTCCTCCTACTGACAATCTATCAAACAAAAAATTAAGCGAATACGTTGAGTTTAGGTCAGTTAAAATGGTTCTTAATTTTTCCATTTGGCTATTTATATATAGAGTAGAATAAAAAATACATTCTGAACTCCTCCTATTGACAATCTATCAAACAAACCAAAAATCAAGCGAATACGTTGAGTTTAGGTCAGTTAAAATGGTTCTTAATTTTTCCATTTGCCTATTTATATATAGAGTAGAATAAAAAATACATTCTGAACTCCTACTACTGACAATCTATCAAACAAAAAATCAAGCGAATACGTTGAGTTTAGGTCAGTTAAAATGGTTCTTAATTTTTCTATTTGCCTATTTATATATAGAGTACAATAAAAAATACATTCTGAACTCCTCCTACTGACAATCTATCAAACAAAAAATCAAGCGAATACGTTGAGTTTAGGTCAGTTAAAATGGTTCTTAGTTTTTCCATTTGCCTATTTATATATAGAGTAGAATAAAAAATACATTCTGAACTCCTCCTATTGACAATCTATCAAACAAACCAAAAATCAAGAGAATACGTTGAGTTTAGGTCAGTTAAAATGGTTGTTAATTTTTCCATTTGCCTATTTATATATAGAGTAGAATAAAAAATACATTCTGACTCCTCCTATTGACAATCTATAAAAGAAACCAAAAATCAAGCGACTACGTTGAGCTTAGGTCAGTTAAAATGGTTCTTAATTTTTCCATTTGCCTATTTGTATATAGAGTAGAATAAAAAATACATTCCGAACTCCTCCTACTGACAATGTATCAAACAAAAAATCAAGCGAATACGTTGAGTTTAGGTCAGTTAAAATGGTTCTTAATTTTTTCATTTGCCTATTTATATATAGAGTAGAATAAAAAATACATTCTAAACTCTTCCTATTGACAATCTATCAAAAAAAAAAAAAAAAAAAAAAAAAAATCAAGCGAATACGTTGAGTTTATGTCAGTTAAAATGGTTCTTAATTTTTCCATTTGCCTATTTATATATAGAGTAGAATAAAAAATACATTCTGAACTCCTCCTACTGACAATCTATCAAACAAAAAATCAAGCGAATACGTTGAGTTTAGGTCAGTTAAAATGGTTCTTAATTTTTCCATTTGCCTATTTATATATAGAGTAGAATAAAAAATACATTCTGAACTCCTCCTACTGACAATCTATCAAACAAAAAATCAAGCGAATACGTTGAGTTTAGGTCAGTTAAAATGGTTCTTAATTTTTCCATTTGCCTATTTATATATAGAGTGTTAGTTTATTTTTGATTATAAACTATTTTTAAATAATAAGGCCGTCGAGTTATTTTAGAAAAACTAAACTTTATTTCAAAAACGTTATAAAATAATTAATAGGAGAAAAATGATCTTAACTGGTTGATGGAAGTTTTAAAAAAAAAGGGAAGAGGAAACCTCACCATTATTTAATTTTTGACAATATAACAATATTAGAGTTGTATGCATTTGGCTTGCGATCAGCGTTGCAAATTATCAACAAACTTCCCCTCAAGCCAAATTCATATATATACATGAATTCCAAATATAGTGTAAGTAAAAATTACAATTTCAATTTCAAAAGTTTACAAGCATTAATATGTTTGTTTCTAGATAAAATTTTCGTTAAAACATCTGCTGCGTTTTCATCCGTAGGAACGTATTCAACATTGATCAATTTGTTTTCATATTGTTCGCGGATAAAATGATACCTTATGTCAATGTGTTTACTCCTTTTGTGTACAGCAGGATTTTTAACCAAGAAACTAGCACTCTGGTTGTCACAAAAAATTGTAGTTGGGGCTGTAAGGAGTTCATCAAAACAGAGCTCCTTAAGCAAATTTTGGTGGAAAATAACATCTTTTGCTCCTTGACATAGAGCAACATACTCTGCTTCCATGGTGCTTAGTGCTACTATTGCCTGCTTACGCGATTCCCATGCAACAGGTCCACCACTTAAAAACATGATGTGACCAGAATAGGATTTTCTATCATTTGTGTCAGAACCCCAGTCAGCATCTGTAAAACATTCAAAAATTTTAAAATTAGAAGAAAATTCTATTTTACCTATAGGATTCTTTCTCAGGTATCTTAGAACGTGCTTCGCTGCTCGAAAATGTTCATCATGTGGATGACTATTGAATTGAGATAATCTCGAAACAACATGAATAAGATCAGGTCTCGTTATAACAGCAAGATACATCAAAGCCCCTATTAAACTTTGGTAGCCCTTTACGTCTAAATTTTCACAGCTTTTCCGGCACTTCGCAAATACTGTACCACTTGGTAACGGTGTAGATGCCGGCTTACAATTTTCCATACCCCATCGTTCCAAAATCTCTTGCGTATATTTCTGCTGGTGAATTGTAATATTACCTCTCGGATTATCTCTGGTAATTTCCATTCCTAAATAGAATGATATTGGTCCACGATCCTCAGCTTCAACATTTTCATTCAATTCTGCAATAATATTCTTCATTTTCTTTTCATTCGAACATGCCAGCAACATGTCATCAACATAAATCGCGATGATGCTTAAAGAAGCAGAATTTTTCCGAAAATAAACACATGTGTCTGTTTGACACCTATTGAATCCCATCTTTAGCAGTATTTCATTTACCTTTCGATTCCACTCGCGTCCAGCTTGCTTTAAACCATATAGAGCTTTTTCAAGTTTACATACTTTGTTAGGGTAGGTTTTATCCTCAAATAACGGGGGTTGAAGCATGTAAACATCGTCTTCAATATTGCCATTTAAATAAGCAGCTACAATGTCAATATGGTTTACAAACAGTTGATATTTTGCTGATAATGCCAACAGTAACCTTATAGTCGAATGACGAACAACTGGGGCAAAGGTTTCTTTAAAGTCAACGTTAGGCTTCTGACAACAGCCTTGGGCAACAAGTCTTGCCTTATATTTTTCGATAGAGCCATCTGGTTTACGTTTTAGGGCAAATACCCACTTGCAGCTGATTATATTTTTACCACTTGGTCTATCAACGAGATGCCAGGTTTTATTTTTAATCAACGAGTCATATTCGGCTTTCATCGCTTCCCTCCACTTCGAAGCATTTTCAGATGTTAAAGCTTCAGATATAGTTTCAGGGTTGTCAATTATTGAATTTAGCATTTCAATGCTTTCAGTGCGATAAACTTTTCTGGGTCGCCCTTTTCCACCACTTTTTACCAATTTTGGTCTGCCACGTTTACGTTTACTCCCAGCAGCGATTACTTCATCTACATCAGTGTCCTCACTACTAGTTTCGGTAACTGCAGACACCCCAGACTCTTGTTCTTCTTGACTTTCTGCTTCGAATTCATTTGTCTTTAAAATATCAAAAAATATATTATTTTCTTCTTCCTGTTTGTTTCCAGGAGAAATTTTATCATAAGATTGTTCAAAAAAAATTACATCTCTGGAGGTAATAACTTGCCTAGTAGTGGGATTGTACAATCGATAAGCCTTTGTTGTCGATTGATATCCAATAAATTTCATTTTATTACCTTTTGGGAAAAATTTACCACCTTTTGGCTTTGGCCCCTTATTTAAAACAACTGCATCGCATCCAAATGGTTTCAGGTGAAAAACTGACGGTTTTTTACCAACCCACTTTTCATAAGGTGTAACATCCTTCAAAACTTTTGTTGGTGCACGATTTCTTAAGTACACTGCGGTATTTACTGCTTCACCCCATAGCATTTGCGGTAACCCAGACGATTCCAACAAGCACCTCCCCATTTCAACCAAAGTTCGGTTTGCGCGCTCTGCTACACCATTTTGTTGAGGAGAATAACTCGCCGTTGTTTGATGTATGATGCCCCTATTTTTTAAATATGCTTCAAATTTGGAATTCACAAACTCCTTTCCGTTATCGCTCCTTACGATTTTAATCTGGCAGCCTGTCTGCTTTTCCGCAGTCTCAGCAAAAGAACGGAATGCTTCAAAAGCATCCGATTTGTTTTTAAGAAAATAAATTGAAGTGTACCGGGAGTAGTCATCAATAAACGTAATAAAATATGACGCACCGCTTAATGTTCTTGTACCAATTGGTCCACATAAATCGGTGTGAATAAGTTCCAGCAAGTTACTTGTTTGAACACTTGCATAACTTTTATATGGTTTGGCAGAAATTTTGCAAACAGCACAGGTCATACACTCAATAGACTGAGGCAGTTTTACACTTAAACCATTAACCATATTTTTCGCACTCAATTTGCTAAGATCGTTCATATTCAAATGACCAAACCTTTGATGCCATTTTGATGCAATATTTTCGTCAATTAAGCCACAGGCACTTTCAACATTTTCCCCCTTTTTAATAGATTTAATTTTTGCAACAAACATTTCACCTTTTAACTCAGCTGTTAAAATTTTTGTCTTGTTTTTACATCTCATCTCTGCCTTATTCTCAGCGAATTCTACAATATGGCCGGCTTTTACAATTTTATTAATCGATATAAAATTCGAATGTAATTGGGGTACATATAAAACATTTATTAATTCAAGGCTACAGTGCGTAGTTTCAATTTTTATGTTACCCACACCTTCAGCTTTGATGCTCTCACCAGATGCTAACATAATGTTTTGTTTGGTTTCAGAAAGTGAAGTAAAATATTCTTTAAATTTACACATGTGAGAAGTCGCCCCGCTGTCTAATATCCACATCTTTGCGTAATCACTTTTGTCGCACAATAAAGAGCATGCATATTCATTTTCATATTTCTCTTTGCATTGAGAACGTATGTGCCCTTTTTTACCACAGCGAAAACATTTAAAATTACTCATGTTGTTAACATGATTATTGCTGTTGACGTTACTCGTTGGAGTTTTTATGCTATTTTTACTTCTATAGCTGCTGTTGTGGTTGTTGTTACTGCTGAAATATTTTTTATTTCTTTTATTACTTGCATTCTTTGTATTCGCTGCAAAAACGTTTTCTGTTGAAATGCACTTATGTTTATTATCTTGGCGCATTTCTTCTTCCAATATTTTTGATATTAATTTATCATATTTTGGTAAATTATCGCGACTTTCAATTGCCACTACGAAGCTTTCCATCTCATCTGGAAGACTACACAACAATAAAATTGAAAGCAAATCATCATTTAAAGTAACTTCAATTTCCTTTAAATCGTCAACTATTGAGCAAAATTCATTTATTTGTGGCGACAACTTTTCATTGTTATGAAATTTAAACTTTATAAGTTTTTTAAACAAATTAACTTTCCTTGATGCGGTGTTTGATTTATACATTGAACTTAACATATCCCATGCTGCCTTTGCTGTAGTGCAATGTTTAATATGGATCAGCTCACTTGATTTAACACTTAAATTTATCATGGCTAGTGCCTTGCTGTCATTGTTCCGCCATATTATTTTCTTTGCCTCCTCCGTTGGACAAGCTTCATCAGCCGTGCTCCACAAATCAAGTGTTATTAACAAACTTTTTATTTGTATGCACCACGTTGCATAATTCTCTCCGTTTAATTTTTCTACACTTGCAATAGCGCTAGACATTGTGCGTTGTTTTTTAACTCCGGATAAAACAAAAAAAAACCACAAGGTACTGTATAATACTTAACCTCAACTTATTAATTGATGAAACCAAATTTTAGTTAACAGCGATCTGGGCCCATAACCTTTGTTAGTTTATTTTTGATTATAAACTATTTTTAAATAATAAGGCCGTCGAGTTATTTTAGAAAAACTAAACTTTATTTCAAAAACGTTATAAAATAATTAATAGGAGAAAAATGATCTTAACTGGTTGATGGAAGTTTAAAAAAAAAGGGAAGAGGAAACCTCACCATTATTTAATTTTTGACAATATAACAATATTAGAGTTGTATGCATTTGGCTTGCGATCAGCGTTGCAAATTATCAACATAGAGTACAATAAAAAATACATTCTGAACTCCTCCTACTGACAATCTATCAAACAAAAAATCAAGCGAATACGTTGAGTTTAGGTCAGTTAAAATGGTTCTTAATTTTTCCATTTGCCTATTTATACATAGAGTAGAATAAAAAATACATTCTGAACTCCTCCTATTGACAATCTATCAAACAAACCAAAAATTAAGCGAATACGTTGAGTTTAGGTCAGTTAAAATGGTTCTTAATTTTTCCATTTGCCTATTTATATATAGAGTAGAATAAAAAATACATTCTGAACTCCTACTACTGACAATCTATCAAACAAAAAATCAAGCGAATACGTTGAGTTTAGGTCAGTTAAAACGGTTCTTAATTTTTCCATTTGCCTATTTATATATAGAGTAGAATAACAAATACATTCTAAACTCCTCCTACTGACAATCTATCAAACAAAAAATCAAGCAAATACGTTGAGTTTAGGTCAGTTAAAATGGTTCTTAATTTTTCCATTTGGCCTTTTATATATAGAGTAGAATAAAAAATACATTCTGAACTCCTCCTATTGACAATCTATCAAACAAACCAAAAATTAAGCGAATACGTTGAGTTTAGGTCAGTTAAAATGGTTCTTAATTTTTCCATTTGCCTATTTATATATAGAGTAGAATAAAAAATACATTCTGAACTCATCCTACTGACAATCTATCAAAAAAAATCAAGCGAATACGTTGAGTTTAGGTCAGTTAAAACGGTTCTTAATTTTTCCATTTGCCTATTTATATATAGAGTAGAATAACAAATACATTCTAAACTCCTCCTACTGACAATCTATCAAACAAAAAATCAAGCGAATACGTTGAGTTTAGGTCAGTTAAAACGGTTCTTAATTTTTCCATTTGCCTATTTATATATAGAGTAGAATAAAAAATACATTCTGAACTCCTCCTATTGACAATCTATCAAACAAACCAAAAATCAAGCGAATACGTTGAGTTTAGGTCAGTTAAAATGGTTGTTAATTTTTCCATTTGCCTATTTATATATAGAGTAGAATAAAATATACATACTGAACTCCTCCTATTGACAATCTATAAAAGAAACCAAAAATCAAGCGAATACGTTGAGCTTAGGTCAGTTAAAATGGTTCTTAATTTTTCCATTTGCCTATTTGTGTATAGAGTAGAATAAAAAATACATTCCGAACTCCTCCTACTGACAATCTATCAAACAAAAAATCAAACGAATACGTTGAGTTTAGGTCAGTTAAAATGGTTTTTAATTTCTCCATTTGCCTATTTATATATAGAGTAGAATAAAAAATACATTCTGAACTATTCCTATTGGCAATCTATAAAAAAACAAAAATCAAGCGAATACGTTGAGCTTAGGTCAGTTAAAATGGTTCTTAATTTTTCCATTTGCCTATTTGTGTATAGAGTAGAATAAAAAATACATTCCGAACTCCTCCTACTGACAATCTATCAAACAAAAAATCAAACGAATACGTTGAGTTTAGGTCAGTTAAAATGGTTTTTAATTTCTCCATTTGCCTATTTATATATAGAGTAGAATAAAAAATACATTCTGAACTCCTCCTACTGACAATCTATCAAACAAAAAATCAAGCGAATACGTTGAGTTTAGGTCAGTTAAAATGGTTCTTAATTTTTTCATTTGCCTATTTATATATAGAGTAGAATAAAAAATACATATTGAACTCCTCCTATTGACAATCTATCAAAAAAAAAAAAAAAAAAAAAAAAAACAAAATCAAAAATCAAGCGAATACGTTGAGTTTATGTCAGTTAAAATGGTTCTTAATTTTTCCATTTGCCTATTTATATATAGAGTAGAATAAAAAATACATTCTGAACTATTCCTATTGGCAATCTATAAAAAAACAAAAATCAAGCGAATACGTTGAGTTTAGGTCAGTTAAAATGGTTCTTAATTTTTCTATTTGCCTATTTATATATAGAGTACAATAAAAAATACATTCTGAACTCCTCCTATTGACAATCTATAAAAGAAACCAAAAATCAAGCGAATACGTTGAGCTTAGGTCAGTTAAAATGGTTCTTAATTTTTCCATTTGCCTATTTGTGTATAGAGTAGAATAAAAAATACATTCCGAACTCCTCCTACTGACAATCTATCAAACAAAAAATCAAACGAATACGTTGAGTTTAGGTCAGTTAAAATGGTTTTTAATTTCTCCATTTGCCTATTTATATATAGAGTAGAATAAAAAATACATTCTGAACTCCTCCTACTGACAATCTATCAAACAAAAAATCAAGCGAATACGTTGAGTTTAGGTCAGTTAAAATGGTTCTTAATTTTTTCATTTGCCTATTTATATATAGAGTAGAATAAAAAATACATTCTAAACGCCTCCTATTGACAATCTATCAAAAAAAAAAAAAAAAAAAAAAAAAAAACAAAATCAAAAATCAAGCGAATACGTTGAGTTTATGTCAGTTAAAATGGTTCTTAATTTTTCCATTTGCCTATTTATATATAGAGTAGAATAAAAAATACATTCTGAACTCCTCCTACTGACAATCTATCAAACAAAAAATCAAGCGAATACGTTGAGTTTAGGTCAGTTAAAATGGTTCTTAATTTTTACATTTGCCTATTTATATATAGAGTAGAATAAAAAATACATTCTGAACTCCTCCTACTGACAATCTATCAAACAAAAAATCAAGCGAATACGTTGAGTTTAGGTCAGTTAAAATGGTTCTTAATTATTCCATTTGCCTATTTATATATAGAGTACAATAAAAAATACATTCTGAACTCCTCCTACTGACAATGTATCAAACAAAAAATCAAGCGAATACGTTGAGTTTAGGTCAGTTAAAATGGTTCTTAATTTTTCCATTTGCCTATTTATATATAGAGTAGAATAAAAAATACATTCTGAACTATTCCTATTGGCAATCCATTAAAAAAAACAAAAATCAAACGAATACGTTGAGTTTAGGTCAGTTAAAATGGTTCTTAATTTTTCCATTTGCCTATTTATATATAGAGTAGAATAAAAAATACATTCTGAACTCATCCTACTGACAATCTATCAAACAAAAAATCAAGCGAATACGTTGAGTTTAGGTCAGTTAAAATGGTTCTTAATTTTTCCATTTGCCTATTTATATATAGAGTAGAATAACAAATACATTCTAAACTCCTCCTACTGACAATCTATCAAACAAAAAATCAAGCGAATACGTTGAGTTTAGGTCAGTTAAAATGGTTCTAATTTTTCCATTTGGCCTTTTATATATAGAGTAGAATAAAAAATACATTCTGAACTCCTCCTATTGACAATCTATCAAACAATCCAAAAATTAAGCGAATACGTTGAGTTTAGGTCAGTTAAAATGGTTCTTAATTTTTCCATTTGCCTATTTATATATAGAGTAGAATAAAAAATACATTCTGAACTCCTACTACTGACAATCTATCAAACAAAAAATCAAGCGAATACGTTGAGTTTAGGTCAGTTAAAATGGTTCTTAATTTTTCTATTTGCCTATTTATATATAGAGTACAATAAAAAATACATTCTGAACTCCTCCTACTGACAATCTATCAAACAAAAAATCAAGCGAATACGTTGAGTTTAGGTCAGTTAAAATGGTTCTTAATTTTTCCATTTGCCTATTTATATATAGAGTAGAATAAAAAATACATATTGAACTCCTCCTATTGACAATCTATCAAACAAACCAAAAATCAAGCGAATACGTTGAGTTTAGGTCAGTTAAAATGGTTGTTAATTTTTCCATTTGCCTATTTATATATAGAGTAGAATAAAAAATACATTCTGAACTCCTCCTATTGACAATCTATAAAAGAAACCAAAAATCAAGCGAATACGTTGAGTTTAGGTCAGTTAAAATGGTTGTTAATTTTTCCATTTGCCTATTTATATATAGAGTAGAATAAAAAATACATTCTAAACTCCTCCTATTGAAAATCTATCAAAAAAAAAAAAAAAAAAAAAAAAAATAACAAAAACAAAATCAAAAATTAAGCGAATACGTTGAGTTTATGTCAGTTAAAATGGTTCTTAATTTTTCCATTTGCCTATTTATATATAGAGTAGAATAAAAAATACATTCTGAACTCCTCCTACTGACAATCTATCAAACAAAAAATTAAGCGAATACGTTGAGTTTAGGTCAGTTAAAATGGTTCTTAATTTTTCCATTTGCCTATTTTTATATAGAGTAGAATAAAAAATACATTCTGAACTCCTCCTACTGACAATCTATCAAACAAAAAATCAAGCGAATACGTTGAGTTTAGGTCAGTTAAAATGGTTCTTAATTTTTCCATTTGCCTATTTATATATAGAGTAGAATAAAAAATACATATTGAACTCCTCCTATTGACAATCTATCAAACAAACCAAAAATCAAGCGAATACGTTGAGTTTAGGTCAGTTAAAATGGTTGTTAATTTTTCCATTTGCCTATTTATATATAGAGTAGAATAAAAAATACATTCTGAACTCCTGCTATTGTCAATCTATAAAAGAAACCAAAAATCAAGCGAATACGTTGAGTTTAGGTCAGTTAAAGTGGTTGTTAATTTTTCCATTTGCCTATTTATATATAGAGTAGAATAAAAAATACATTCTAAACTCCTCCTATTGAAAATCTATCAAAAAAAAAAAAAAAAAAAAACAAAAAAAAAAAAAACAAAATCAAAAATTAAGCGAATACGTTGAGTTTATGTCAGTTAAAATGGTTCTTAATTTTTCCATTTGCCTATTTATATATAGAGTAGAATAAAAAATACATTCTGAACTCCTCCTACTGACAATCTATCAAACAAAAAATTAAGCGAATACGTTGAGTTTAGGTCAGTTAAAATGGTTCTTAATTTTTCCATTTGCCTATTTATATATAGAGTAGAATAAAAAATACATTCTGAACTCCTCCTACTGACAATCTATCAAACAAAAAATCAAGCGAATACGTTGAGTTTAGGTCAGTTAAAATGGTTCTTAATTTTTCCATTTGCCTATTTATATATAGAGTAGAATAAAAAATACATTCTGAACTATTCCTATTGGCAATCTATAAAAAAAAAAAACAAAAATCAAGCGAATACGTTGAGTTTAGGTCAGTTAAAATGGTTCTTAATTTTTCCATTTGCCTATTTATATATAGAGTAGAATAAAAAATACATTCTGAACTCATCCTACTGACAATCTATCAAACAAAAAATCAAGCGAATACGTTGAGTTTAGGTCAGTTAAAATGGTTCTTAATTTTTCCATTTGCCTATTTATATATAGAGTAGAATAACAAATACATTCTAAACCCCTCCTACTGACAATCTATCAAACAAAAAATCAAGCGAATACGTTGAGTTTAGGTCAGTTAAAATGGTTCTTAATTTTTCCATATGACCTTTTATATATAGAGTAGAATAAAAAATACATTCTGAACTCCTCCTATTGACAATCTATCAAACAAACCAAAAATTAAGCGAATACGTTGAGTTTAGGTCAGTTAAAATGGTTCTTAATTTTTCTATTTGCCTATTTATATATAGAGTAGAATAAAAAATACATTCTGAACTCCTCCTACTGACAAACTATCAAACAAAAAATCAAGCGAATACGTTGAGTTTAGGTCAGTTAAAATGGTTCTTAATTTTTACATTTGCCTATTTATATATAGAGTAGAATAAAAAATACATTCTGAACTCCTCCTACTGACAATCTATCAGACAAACCAAAATTCAAGCGAATACGTTGAGTTTAGGTCAGTTAAAATGGTTCTTAATTTTTCCATTTGCCTATTTATATATAGAGTACAATAAAAAATACATTCTGAACTCCTCCTACTGACAATCTATCAAACAAAAAAATCAAGCGAATACGTTGAGTTTAGGTCAGTTAAAATGGTTCTTAATTTTTCCATTTGCCTATTTATATATAGAGTAGAATAAAAAATACATTCTGAACTATTCCTATTGGCAATCTATTAAAAAAAACAAAAATCAAACGAATACTTTGAGTTTAGGTCAGTTAAAATGGTTCTTAATTTTTCCATTTGCCTATTTATATATAGAGTAGAATAAAAAATACATTCTGAACTCATCCTACTGACAATCTATCAAACACAAAATCAAGCGAATACGTTGAGTTTAGGTCAGTTAAAATGGTTCTTAATTTTTCCATTTGCCTATTTATATATAGAGTAGAATAACAAATACATTCTAAACCCCTCCTACTGACAATCTATCAAACAAAAAATCAAGCGAATACGTTGAGTTTAGGTCAGTTAAAATGGTTCTTAATTTTTCCATATGACCTTTTATATATAGAGTAGAATAAAAAATACATTCTGAACTCCTCCTATTGACAATCTATCAAACAAACCAAAAATTAAGCGAATACGTTGAGTTTAGGTCAGTTAAAATGGTTCTTAATTTTTCTATTTGCCTATTTATATATAGAGTAGAATAAAAAATACATTCTGAACTCCTCCTACTGACAAACTATCAAACAAAAAATCAAGCGAATACGTTGAGTTTAGGTCAGTTAAAATGGTTCTTAATTTTTACATTTGCCTATTTATATATAGAGTAGAATAAAAAATACATTCTGAACTCCTCCTACTGACAATCTATCAGACAAACCAAAATTCAAGCGAATACGTTGAGTTTAGGTCAGTTAAAATGGTTCTTAATTTTTCCATTTGCCTATTTATATATAGAGTACAATAAAAAATACATTCTGAACTCCTCCTACTGACAATCTATCAAACAAAAAATCAAGCGAATACGTTGAGTTTAGGTCAGTTAAAATGGTTCTTAATTTTTCCATTTGCCTATTTATATATAGAGTAGAATAAAAAATACATTCTGAACTATTCCTATTGGCAATCTATTAAAAAAAACAAAAATCAAACGAATACTTTGAGTTTAGGTCAGTTAAAATGGTTCTTAATTTTTCCATTTGCCTATTTATATATAGAGTAGAATAAAAAATACATTCTGAACTCATCCTACTGACAATCTATCAAACACAAAATCAAGCGAATACGTTGAGTTTAGGTCAGTTAAAATGGTTCTTAATTTTTCCATTTGCCTATTTATATATAGAGTAGAATAACAAATACATTCTAAACTCCTCCTACTGACAATCTATCAAACAAAAAATCAAGCGAATACGTTGAGTTTAGGTCAGTTAAAATGGTTCTTAATTTTTCCATTTGGCCTTTTATATATAGAGTAGAATAAAAAATACATTCTGAACTCCTCCTATTGACAATCTATCAAACAAACCAAAAATTAAGCGAATACGTTGAGTTTAGGTCAGTTAAAATGGTTCTTAATTTTTCCATTTGCCTATTTATATATAGAGTAGAATAAAAAATACATTCTGAACTCCTACTACTGACAATCTATCAAACAAAAAATCAAGCGAATACGTTGAGTTTAGGTCAGTTAAAATGGTTCTTAATTTTTCTATTTGCCTATTTATATATAGAGTACAATAAAAAATACATTCTGAACTCCTCCTGCTGACAATCTATCAAACAAAAAATCAAGCGAATACGTTGAGTTTAGGTCAGTTAAAATGGTTCTTAATTTTTCCATTTGCCTATTTATATATAGAGTAGAATAAAAAATACATTCTGAACTCCTCCTATTGACAATCTATCAAACAAACCAAAAATCAAGCGAATACGTTGAGTTTAGGTCAGTTAAAATGGTTGTTAATTTTTCCATTTGCCTATTTATATATAGAGTAGAATAAAAAATACATTCTGAACTCCTCCTATTGACAATCTATAAATGAAACCAAAAATCAAGCGAATACGTTGAGCTTAGGTCAGTTAAAATGGTTCTTAATTTTTCCATTTGCCTATTTGTATATAGAGTAGAATAAAAAATACATTCCGAACTCCTCCTACTGACAATCTATCAAACAAAAAATCAAGCGAATACGTTGAGTTTAGGTCAGTTGAAATGGTTCTTAATTTTTTCATTTGCCTATTTATATATAGAGTAGAATAAAAAATACATTCTAAACTCCTCCTATTGACAATCTATCAAAAAAAAAAAAAAAAAAAAAAAAAAAAAAAATCAAGCGAATACGTTGAGTTTATGTCAGTTAAAATGGTTCTTAATTTTTCCATTTGCCTATTTATATATAGAGTAGAGTAAAAAATACATTCCGAACTCCTCCTACTGACAATCTATCAAACAAAAAATTAAGCGAATACGTTGAGTTTAGGTCAGTTAAAATGGTTCTTAATTTTTCCATTTGCCTATTTATATATAGAGTAGAATAAAAAATACATTCTGAACTCCTCCTACTGACAATCTATCAAACAAAAAATCAAGCGAATACGTTGAGTTTAGGTCAGTTAAAATGGTTCTTAATTTTTCCATTTGCCTATTTATATATAGAGTACAATAAAAAATACATTCTGAACTCCTCCTACTGACAATCTATCAAACAAAAAATCAAGCGAATACGTTGAGTTTAGGTCAGTTAAAATGGTTCTTAATTTTTCCATTTGCCTATTTATATATAGAGTAGAATAAAAAATACATTCTGAACTATTCCTATTGGCAATCTATAAAAAAAACAAAAATCAAGCGAATACGTTGAGTTTAGGTCAGTTAAAATGGTTCTTAATTTTTCCATTTGCATATTTATATATAGAGTAGAATAAAAAATACATTCTGAACTCATCCTACTGACAATCTATCAAAAAAAAAATCAAGCGAATACGTTGAGTTTAGGTCAGTTAAAATGGTTCTTAATTTTTCCATTTGCCTATTTATATATAGAGTAGAATAACAAATACATTCTAAACCCCTCCTACTGACAATCTATCAAACAAAAAATCAAGCGAATACGTTGAGTTTAGGTCAGTTAAAATGGTTCTTAATTTTTCCATTTGGCCTTTTATATATAGAGTAGAATAAAAAATACATTCTGAACTCCTACTATTGACAATCTATCAAACAAACCAAAAATTAAGCGAATACGTTGAGTTTAGGTCAGTTAAAATGGTTCTTAATTTTTCTATTTGCCTATTTATATATAGAGTAGAATAAAAAATACATTCTGAACTCCTCCTACTGACAATCTATCAAACAAAAAATCAAGCGAATACGTTGAGTTTAGGTCAGTTAAATTGGTTCCTAATTTTTCCATTTCCCTATTTATATATAGAGTACAATAAAAAATACATTCTGAACTCCTCCTACTGACAATCTATCAAACAAAAAATCAAGGGAATACGTTGAGTTTAGGTCAGTTAAAATGGTTCTTAATTTTTCCATTTTCCTATTTATATATAGAGTACAATAAAAAATACATTCTGAACTCCTCCTACTGACAATCTAGCAAACAAAAAATCAAGCAAATACGTTGAGTTTAGGTCAGTTAAAATGGTTCTTAATTTTTCCATTTGCCTATTTATATATAGAGTAGAATAAAAAATACATTCTGAACTATTCCTATTGACAATCTATAAAAAAAATCAAGCGAATACGTTGAGTTTAGGTCAGTTAAAATGGTTCTTGATTTTTCCATTTGCCTATTTATATATAGAGTAGAATAAAAAATACATTCTGAACTCCTCCTATTGACAATCTATCAAACAAACCAAAAATCAAACGAATAAATTAACTTTAGGTCAGTTAAAATGGTTCTTAATTTTTCCATTTGCCTATTTATATATAGAGTAGAATAAAAAATACATTCTGAACTCCTCCTATTGACTATCTATCAAACAAACCAAAAATCAAGCGAATACGTTGAGTTTAGGTCAGTTAAAATGGTTCTTAATTTTTCCATTTGCCTATTTATATATAGAGTAGAATAAAAAATACATTCTGAACTCCTCCTACTGACAATCTATCAAACAGAAAATCAAGCGAATACGTTGAGTTTAGGTCAGTTAAAATGGTTCTTAATTTTTGCATTTGCCTATTTATATATAGAGTAGAATAAAAAATACATTTTGAACTCCTCCTATTGGCAATCTATCAAAAAAAAAAAAAAAAAAAAAATCAAGCGAATACGTTGAGTTTATGTCAGTTAAAATGGTTCTTAATTTTTCCATTTGCCTATTTATATATAGAGTAGAATAAAAAATACATTCTGAACTCCTCCTATTGACAATCTATCAAACAAACTAAAAATCAAGCGAATACGTTGAGTTTAGGTCAGTTAAAATGGTTCTTAATTTTTCCATTTGCCTATTTATATATAGAGTAGAATAATAAATACATTCTGAACTATTCCTATCGACAATCTATAAAAAAAAACAAAAATCAAGCGAATATGTTGAGTTTAGGTCAGTTAAAATGGTTCCTAGTTATGCCATTTGCCTATTTATATATAGAGTAGAATAAAAAATACATTCTGAACTCCTCCTACTGACAATCTATCAAACAAACCAAAAATTAAGCGAATACGTTGAGTTTAGGTCAGTTAAAATGGTTCTTAATTTCTCCATTTGCCTATTTATACATAGAGTAGGAAAAAAAATACATTCTGAACTCCTCCTACTGACAATCTATCAAACAAACCAAAAATCAAGCGAATATGTTGAGTTTAGGTCAGTTAAAATGGTTCTTAATTTTTCCATTTGCCTAGTTATACATAGAGTAGAATAAAAAATACATTCTGAACTCCTCCTACTGACAATCTATCAAACAAACCAAAAATCAAGCGAATACGTTGAGTTTAGGTCAGTTAAAATGGTTCTTAATTTTTCCATTTGCCTATTTATACATAGAGTAGAATAAAAAATACATTCTGAACTCCTCCTACTGACAATCTGTCAAACCAACCAAAAATCAAGCGAATACGTTGAGTTTAGGTCAGTTAAAATGGTTCTTAATTTTTCCATTTGCCTATTTATACATAGAGTAGAATAAAAAATACATTCTTAACTCTTCCTACTGACTATCTATCAAACAAAAAATCAAGCGAATACGTTGAGTTTAGGTCAGTTAAAATGGTTCTTAATTTTTCCATTTGCCTATTTATACATAGAGTAGAATAAAAAATACATTCTGAACTCCTCCTACTGACAATCTGTCAAACCAACCAAAAATCAAGCGAATACGTTGAGTTTAGGTCAGTTAAAATGGTTCTTAATTTTTCCATTTGCCTATTTATACATAGAGTAGAATAAAAAATACATTCTGAACTCCTCCTATTGGCAATCTATCAAAAAAAAAAAAAAAAAAAAATCAAGCGAATACGTTGAGTTTATGTCAGTTAAAATGGTTCTTAATTTTTCCATTTGCCTATTTATATATAGAGAAGAATAAAAAATACATTCTGAACTCCTCCTACTGACAATCTATCAGACAAACCAAAATTCAAGCGAATACGTTGAGTTTAGGTCAGTTAAAATGCTTATTTTTTCCATTTGCCTATTTATACATAGAGTAGAATAAAAAATACATTCTGAACTCCTCCTATTGGCAATCTATCAAAAAAAAAAAAAAAAATTAAGCGAATACGTTGAGTTTATGTCAGTTAAAATGGTTCTTAATTTTTCCATTTGCCTATTTATATATTGAGTAGAATAAAAAATACATTCTAAACTCCTCCTATTGACAATCTATCGAACAAACCAAAAATCAAGCGAATACGTTGAGTTTAGGTCAGTTAAAATGGTTCTTAATTTTTCCAGTAGAATAATAAATACATTCTGAACTATTCCTATTGACAATCTATAAAAAAAAACAAAAATTAAACGAATACGTTGAGTTTAGGTCAGTTAAAATGGTTCTTAATTTTGCCATTTGCCTATTTATATATAGAGTAGAATAAAAAATACATTCTGAACTCCTCCTATTGACAATCTATCAAACAAACCAAAAATCAGGCGAATACGTTGAGTTTAGGTCAGTTAAAATGGTTGTTAATTTTTCCATTTGCCTATTTATACATAGAGTAGAATAAAAAATATATTCTGAACTCCTCCTACTGACAATCTATCAAATAAACCAAAAATCAAGCGAATACGTTGAGTTTAGGTCAGTTAAAATGGTTCTTCATTTTTCCATTTGCCTATTTATACATAGAGTAGAATCAAAAATACATTCTTAACTCTTCCTACTGACAACCTATCAAACAAAAAATCAAGCGAATACGTTGAGTTTAGGTCAGTTAAAATGGTTCTTAATTTTTCCATTTGCCTGTTTATACATAGAGTAGAATAAAAAATACATTCTGAACTCCTCCTACTGACAATCTATCAAACAAACCAAAAATCAAGCGAATAAGTTGAGTTTAGGTCAGTTAAAATGGTTCTTAATTTTTCCATTTGCCTACTTATACATAGAGTAGAATAAAAAATACATTCTGAACTCCTCCTATTGGCAATCTATCAAAAAAAAAAAACAAAACAAAAAAAAACAAAAATCAAGCGAATACGTTAAGTTTAGGTCAGTTAAAATGGTTCTTAATTTTGCCATTTGCCTATTTATATATAGAGTAGAATAAAAAATACATTCTGAACTCCTCCTATTGGCAATCTATCAAACAAACCAAAAATCAGGCGAATACGTTGAGTTTAGGTCAGTTAAAATGGTTCTTAATTTTTCCATTTGCCTATTTATACATAGAGTAGAATAAAAAATACATTCTGAACTCCTCCTACTGACAATCTATCAAACAAACCAAAAATCAAGCGAAAACGTTGAGTTTAGGTCAGTTAAAATGGTTCTTAATTTTTCCATTTGCTTATTTATACATAGAGTAGAATAAAAAATACATTCTGAACTATTCTTATTGACAAATCTATAAAAAAAAATCAAGCGAATACGTTGAGTTTAGGTCAGTTAAAATGGTTCTTGATTTTTCCATTTGCCTATTTATATATAGAGTAGAATAAAAAATACATTCTGAACTCCTCCTATTGACAATCTATCAAACAAACCAAAAATCAAACGAATAAATTGACTTTAGGTCAGTTAAAATGGTTCTTAATTTTTCTATTTGCCTATTTATATATAGAGTAGAATAAAAAATACATTCTGAACTCCTCCTATTGACAATCTATCAAACAAACCAAAAATCAAGCGAATACGTTGAGTTTAGGTCAGTTAAAATGGTTCTTAATTTTTCCATTTGCCTATTTATATATAGAGTAGAATAAAAAATACATTCTGAACTCCTCCTACTGACAATCTATCAAACAGAAAATCAAGCGAATACGTTGAGTTTAGGTCAGTTAAAATGGTTCTTAATTTTTGCATTTGCCTATTTATATATAGAGTAGAATAAAAAATATATTTTGAACTCCTCCCATTGGCAATCTATCAAAAAAAAATCAAGCGAATACGTTGAGTTTATGTCAGTTAAAATGGTTCTTAATTTTTCCATTTGCCTATTTATATATAGAGTAGAATAATAAATACATTCTGAACTATTCCTATTGACAATCTATCAAACAAACCAAAAATCAAGCGAATACGTTGAGTTTAGGTCAGTTAAAATGGTTCTTAATTTTTCCATTTGCCTATTTATATATAGAGTAGAATAATAAATACATTCTGTACTATTCCTATTGACAATCTATAAAAAAAACAAAAATCAAGCGAATATGTTGAGTTTAGGTCAGTTAAAATGGTTCCTAATTTTGCCATTTGCCTATTTATATATAGAGTAGAATAAAAAATACATTCTGTACTCCTACTACTGACAATCTATCAAACAAACCAAAAATCAAGCGAATACGTTGAGTTTAGGTCAGTTAAAATGGTTCTTAATTTCTCCATTTGCCTATTTATACATAGAGTAGGAAAAAAAATACATTCTGAACTCCTCCTACTGACAATCTATCAAACAAACCAAAAATCAAGCGAATACGTTGAGTTTAGGTCAGTTAAAATGGTTCTTAATTTTTCCATTTGCCTATTTATACATAGAGTAGAATAAAAAATACATTCTGAACTCCTCCTACTGACAATCTATCAAACAAACCAAAAATCAAGCGAATACGTTGAGTTTAGGTCAGTTAAAATGGTTCTTAATTTTTCCATTTGCCTATTTAAACATAGAGTAGGATAAAAAATACATTCTGAACTCCTCCTACTGACAATCTATCAAACAAACCAAAAATCAAGCGAATACGTTGAGTTTTAGTCAGTTAAAGTTGTTGTTAATTTTTCCATTTGCCTATTTATATATTGAGTAGAATAAAAAATACATTCTAAACTCCTCCTATTGACAATCTATCGAACAAACCAAAAATCAAGCGAATACGTTGAGTTTAGGTCAGTTAAAATGGTTCTTAATTTTTCCAGTAGAATAATAAATACATTCTGAACTATTCCTATTGACAATCTATAAAAAAAAAACAAAAATCAAACGAATACGTTGAGTTTAGGTCAGTTAAAATGGTTCTTAATTTTGCCATTTGCCTATTTATATATAGAGTAGAATAAAAAATACATTCTGAACTCCTACTACTGACAATCTATCAAACAAACCAAAAATCAAGCGAATACGTTGAGTTTAGGTCAGTTAAAATGGTTCTTAATTTCTCCATTTGCCTATTTATACATAGAGTAGGAAAAAAAATACATTCTGAACTCCTCCTACTGACAATCTATCAAACAAACTAAAAATCAAGCGAATACGTTGAGTTTAGGTCAGTTAAAATGGTTCTTAATTTTTCCATTTGCCTATTTATACATAGAGTAGAATAAAAAATACATTCTGAACTCCTCCTACTGACAATCTATCAAACAAACCAAAAATCAAGCGAATACGTTGAGGTTAGGTCAGTTAAAATGGTTCTTAATTTTTCCATTTGCCTATTTAAACATAGAGTAGGATAAAAAATACATTCTGAACTCCTCCTACTGACAATCTATCAAACAAACCAAAAATCAAGCGAATACGTTGAGTTTTAGTCAGTTAAAGTTGTTGTTAATTTTTCCATTTGCCTATTTATATATTGAGTAGAATAAAAAATACATTCTAAACTCCTCCTATTGACAATCTATCGAACAAACCAAAAATCAAGCGAATACGTTGAGTTTAGGTCAGTTAAAATGGTTCTTAATTTTTCCAGTAGAATAATAAATACATTCTGAACTATTCCTATTGACAATCTATAAAAAAAAACAAAAATCAAACGAATACGTTGAGTTTAGGTCAGTTAAAATGGTTCTTAATTTTGCCATTTGCCTATTTATATATAGAGTAGAATAAAAAATACATTCTGAACTCCTCCTATTGACAATCTATCAAACAAACCAAAAATCAGGCGAATACGTTGAGTTTAGGTCAGTTAAAATGGTTGTTAATTTTTCCATTTGCCTATTTATACATAGAGTAGAATAAAAAATACATTCTGAACTCCTCCTACTGACAATCTATCAAACAAACCAAAAATCAAGCGAATACGTTGAGTTTAGGTCATTTAAAATGGTTCTTCATTTTTCCATTTGCCTATTTATACATAGAGTAGAATAAAAAATACATTCTTAACTCTTCCTACTGACAACCTATCAAACAAAAAATCAAGCGAATACGTTGAGTTTAGGTCAGTTAAAATGGTTCTTAATTTTTCCATTTGCCTGTTTATACATAGAGTAGAATAAAAAATACATTCTGAACTCCTCCTTTTGGCAATCTATCAAAAAAAAAAAAAAAAAAAAAAAAAAAAAAAAAAAAAATCAAGCGAATACGTTGAGTTTATGTCAGTTAAAATTGTTCTTAATTTTTCCATTTGCCTATTTATATATAGAGTAGAATAAAAAATACATTCTGAACTCCTCCTACTGACAATCTATCAAACAAACCAAAAATCAAGCGAATAAGTTGAGTTTAGGTCAGTTAAAATGGTTCTTAATTTTTCCATTTGCCTACTTATACATAGAGTAGAATAAAAAATACATTCTGAACTCCTCCTATTGGCAATCTATCAAAAAAAAAAACAAAAAAAAACAAAAAAAAAAAATCAAGCGAATACGTTAAGTTTAGGTCAGTTAAAATGGTTCTTAATTTTGCCATTTGCCTATTAATATATAGAGTAGAATAAAAAATACATTCTGAACTCCTCCTATTGACAATCTATCAAGCAAACCAAAAATCAGGCGAATACGTTGAGTTTAGGTCAGTTAAAATGGTTCTTAATTTTTCCATTTGCCTATTTATACATAGAGTAGAATAAAAAACACATTCTGAACTCCTCCTACTGACAATCTATCAAACAAACCAAAAATCAAGCGAATACGTTGAGTTTAGGTCAGTTAAAATGGTTCTTAATTTTTTCATTTGCCTATTTATACATAGAGTAGAATAAAAAATACATTCTTAACTCTTCCTACTGACAATCTATCAAACAAAAAATCAAGCGAATTCGTTGAGTTTAGGTCAGTTAAAATGGTTCTTAATTTTTCCATTTGCCTATTTGTACATAGAGTAGAATAAAAAATACATTCTGAACTCCTCCTATTGGCAATCTATCAAAAAAAAAAAAAAAAAAAATCAAGCGAATACGTTGAGTTTATGTCAATTAAAATGGTTCTCAATTTTTCCATTTGCCTATTTATATATAGAGTAGAATAAAAAATACATTCTGAACTCCTCCTACTGACAATCTATCAAACAAACCAAAAATCAAGCGAATACGTTGAGTTTAGGTCAGTTAAAATGGTTCTTAATTTTTCCATTTGCCTATTTATACATAGAGTAGAATAAAAATATATTCTGAACTCCTCCTATTGGCAATCTATTAAAAAAAAAAAAAAAAAAAATCAAGCGAATACGTTGAGTTTATGTCAGTTAAAATGGTTCTTAATTTTTCCATTTGCCTATTTATATATAGAGTAGAATAGAAAATACATTCTGAACTCCTCCTACTGACAATCTATCAAACAAACCAAAAATCAAGCGAATACGTTGCGTTTAGGTCAGTTAAAATGGTTATTAATTTTTCCATTTGCCTATTTATACATAGAGTAGAATAAAAAATACATTCTGAACTCCTCCTATTGGCAATCTATCAAAAAAAAAAAAAAAAAAAAATCAAGCGAATACGTTGAGTTTATGTCAGTTAAAATGGTTCTTAATTTTTCCATTTGCCTATTTATATATAGAGTAGAATAAAAAATACATTCTGAACTCCTCCTATTGACAATCTATCAAACAACCCAAAAATCAAGCGATTACGTTGAGTTTAGGTCAGTTAAAATGGTTCTTAATTTTTCCATTTGCCTATTTATACATAGAGTAGGATAAAAAATACATTCTGAACTCCTCCTATTGACAATCTATCAAACAAACCAAAAATCAAGCGAATACGTTGAGTTTAGGTCAGTTAAAATGGTTTTTAATTTTTCCATTTGCCTATTTATATATAGAGTAGAATAATAAATACATTCTGAACTATTCCTATTGACAATCTATAAAAAAAAAACAAAAATCAAGCGAATACGTTGAGTTTAGGTCAGTTAAAATGGTTCTTAATTTTGCCATTTGCCTATTTATATATAGAGTAGAATAAAAAATACATTCTGAACTCCTCCTACTGACAATCTATCAAACAAACCAAAAATCAAGCGAATACGTTGAGTTTAGGTCAGTTAAAATAGTTCTTAATTTTTCCATTTGCCTATTTATACATAGAGTAGGATAAAAAATACATTCTGAACTCCTCCTTCTGACAATCTATCAAACAAACCAAAAATCAAGCGAATACGTTGAGTTTAGGTCAGTTAAAATGGTTCTTAATTTTTCCAGTAGAATAATAAATACATTCTGAACTATTCCTATTGACAATCTATAAAAAAAACAAAAATCAAGCGAATACGTTAAGTTTAGGTCAGTTAAAATGGTTCTTAATTTTGCCATTTGCCTATTTATATATATAGTAGAATAAAAAATACATTCTGAACTCCTCCTATTGACAGTATATCAAACAAACCAAAAATCAGACGAATACGTTGAGTTTAGGTCAGTTAAAATGGTTCTTAATTTTTCCATTTGCCTATTTATACATAGAGTAGAATAAAAATACATTCTGAACTCCTCCTACTGACAATCTATCAAACAAACCAAAAATCAAGCGAATACGTTGAGTTTAGGTCAGTTAAAATGGTTCTTAATTTTTCCATTTGCCTATTTGTACATAGAGTAGAATAAAAAATACATTCTGAACTCCTCCTATTGGCAATCTATCAAAAAAAAAAAAAAAAAAAAAAAAAAAAAAAAAATCAAGCGAATACGTTGAGTTTATGTCAGTTAAAATGGTTCTCAATTTTTCCATTTGCCTATTTATATATAGAGTAGAATAAAAAATACATTCTGAACTCCTCCTACTGACAATCTATCAAACAAACCAAAAATCAAGCGAATACGTTGAGTTTAGGTCAGTTAAAATGGTTCTTAATTTTTCCATTTGCCTATTTATACATAGAGTAGAATAAAAAATACATTCTGAACTCCTCCTATTGGCAATCTATTAAAAAAAAAAAAAAAAAAAAAAAAAAAAAAAAATCAAGCGAATACGTTGAGTTTATGTCAGTTAAAATGGTTCTTAATTTTTCCATTTGCCTATTTATATATAGAGTAGAATAGAAAATACATTCTGAACTCCTCCTACTGACAATCTATCAAACAAACCAAAAATCAAGCGAATACGTTGAGTTTAGGTCAGTTAAAATGGTTCTTAATTTTTCCATTTGCCTATTTATACATAGAGTAGAATAAAAAATACATTCTGAACTCCTCCTATTGGCAATCTATAAAAAAAAAAAAAAAAAAAAAAAAATCAAGCGAATACGTTGAGTTTATGTCAGTTAAAATGGTTCTTAATTTTTCCATTTGCCTATTTATATATAGAGTAGAATAAAAAATACATTCTGAACTCCTCCTATTGACAATCTATCAAACAACCCAAAAATCAAGCGATTACGTTGAGTTTAGGTCAGTTAAAATGGTTCTTAATTTTTCCATTTGCCTGTTTATACATAGAGTAGGACAAAAAATACATTCTGAACTCCTCCTACTGACAATCTATCAAACAAACCAAAAATCAAGCGAATACGTTGAGTTTAGGTCAGTTAAAATGGTTCTTAATTTTTCCATTTGCCTATTTATACATAGAGTAGAATAAAAAATACATTCTGAACTCCTCCTACTGACAATCTATCAAACAAACCAAAAATCAAGCGAATACGTTGAGTTTAGGTCAGTTAAAATGGTTCTTAAATTTTCCATTTGCCTATTTATACATAGAGTAGAATAAAAAATACATTCTGCACTGCTTCTATTGACAATCTATCAAACAAACAAAAAATCAAGCGAATACGTTGAGTTTAGGTCAGTTAAAATGGTTCTTAATTTTTCCATTTGCCTATTTGTATATAGAGTAGAATAAAAAATACATTCCGAACTCCTCCTACTGACAATCTATAAAACAAAAAATCAAGCGAATACGTTGAGTTTTAGTCAGTTAAAGTTGTTGTTAATTTTTCCATTTGCCTATTTATATATTGAATAGAATAAAAAATACATTCTGAACTCCTCCTATTGACAATCTATCAAACAAACCAAAAATCAAGCGAATACGTTGAGTTTAGGTCAGTTAAAATGGTTCTTAATTTTTCCATTTGCCTATTTATATATAGAGTAGAATAATAAATACATTCTGAACTATTCCTATTGACAATCTATAAAAAAAAAAACAAAAATCAAACGAATACGTTGAGTTTAGGTCAGTTAAAATGGTTCTTAATTTTGCCATTTGCCTATTTATATATAGAGTAGAATAAAAAATACATTCTGAACTCCTCCTATTGACAGTCTATCAAACAAACCAAAAATCAGGCGAATACGTTGAGTTTAGGTCAGTTAAAATGGTTCTTAATTTTTCCATTTGCCTATTTATACATAGAGTAGAATAAAAAATACATTCTTAACTCTTCCTACTGACAATCTATCAAACAAAAAATCAAGCGAATACGTTGAGTTTATGTCAGTTAAAATGGTTCTTAATTTTTCCATTTGCCTATTTATATATAGAGTAGAATAGAAAATACATTCTGAACTCCTCCTACTGACAATCTATCAAACAAACCAAAAATCAAGCGAATACGTTGAGTTTAGGTCAGTTAAAATGGTTCTTAATTTTTCTATTTGCCTATTTATACATAGAGTAGAATAAAAAATACATTCTGAACTCCTCCTATTGGCAATCTATCAAAAAAAAAAAAAAAAAAAAAAAAAAAAAAAAAATCAAGCGAATACGTTGAGTTTATGTCAGTTAAAATGGTTCTTAATTTTTCCATTTGCCTATTTATATATAGAGTAGAATAAAAAATACATTCTGAACTCCTCCTATTGACAATCTATCAAACAACCCAAACATCAAGCGATTACGTTGAGTTTAGGTCAGTTAAAATGGTTCTTAATTTTTCCATTTGCCTATTTATACATAGAGTAGGATAAAAAATACATTCTGAACTCCCCCTACTGACAATCTATCAAACAAACCAAAAATCAAGCGAATACCTTGAGTTTAGGTCAGTTAAAATGGTTCTTAAATTTTCCATTTGCCTATTTATACATAGAGTAGAATAAAAAATACATTCTGCACTGCTTCTATTGACAATCTATCAAACAAACAAAAAATCAAGCGAATACGTTGAGTTTAGGTCAGTTAAAATGGTTCTTAAATTTTCCATTTGCCTATTTATATATAGAGTAGAATAAAAAACACATTCTTAACTCTTCCTACTGACAATCTATCAAACAAACAAAAAATCAAGCGAATACGTTGAGTTTAGGTCAGTTAAAATGGTTCTTAAATTTTCCATTTGCCTATTTATACATAGAGTAGAATAAAAAATACATTCTGCACTGCTTCTATTGACAATCTATCAAACAAACAAAAAATCAAGCGAATACGTTGAGTTTAGGTCAGTTAAAATGGTTCTTAATTTTGCCATTTGCCTATTTATATATAGAGTAGAATAAAAAATACATTCTGAACTCCTCCTATTGACAGTCTATCAAACAAACCAAAAATCAGGCGAATAAGTTGAGCTTAGGTCAGTTAAAATTGTTCTTAATTTTTCCATTTGCCTATTTATACATAGAGTAGAATAAAAAATACATTCTTAACTCTTCCTACTGACAATCTATCAAACAAAAAATCAAGCGAATACGTTGAGTTTAGGTCAGTTAAAATGGTTCTTAAATTTTCCATTTGCCTATTTATACATAGAGTAGAATAAAAAATACATTCTTAACTCTTCCTACTGACAATCTATCAAACAAAAAATCAAGCGAATACGTTGAGTTTAGGTCAGTTAAAATGGTTCTTAAATTTTCCATTTGCCTATTTATACATAGAGTAGAATAAAAAATACATTTTGCACTGCTTCTATTGACAATCTATCAAACAAACAAAAAATCAAGCGAATACGTTGAGTTTAGGTCAGTTAAAATGGTTCTTAAATTTTCCATTTGCCTATTTATACATAGAGTAGAATAAAAAATACATTCTTAACTCTTCCTACTGACAATCTATCAAACAAAAAATCAAGCGAATACGTTGAGTTTAGGTCAGTTAAAATGGTTCTTAAATTTTCCATTTGCCTATTTATACATAGAGTAGAATAAAAAATACATTCTTAACTCTTCCTACTGACAATCTATCAAACAAAAAATCAAGCGAATACGTTGAGTTTAGGTCAGTTAAAATGGTTCTTAAATTTTCCATTTGCCTATTTATACATAGAGTAGAATAAAAAATACATTTTGCACTGCTTCTATTGACAATCTATCAAACAAACAAAAAATCAAGCGAATACGTTGAGTTTAGGTCAGTTAAAATGGTTCTTAAATTTTCCATTTGCCTATTTATGCATAGAGTAGAATAAAAAATACATTCTGCACTGCTTCTATTGACAATCTATCAAACAAACAAAAAATCAAGCGAATACGTTGAGTTTAGGTCAGTTAAAATGGTTCTTAAATTTTCCATTTGCCTATTTATACATAGAGTAGAATAAAAAATACATTTTGCACTGCTTCTATTGACAATCTATCAAACAAACAAAAAATCAAGCGAATACGTTGAGTTTAGGTCAGTTAAAATGGTTCTTAAATTTTCCATTTGCCTATTTATACATAGAGTAGAATAAAAAATACATTCTTAACTCTTCCTACTGACAATCTATCAAACAAAAAATCAAGCGAATACGTTGAGTTTAGGTCAGTTAAAATGGTTCTTAATTTTGCCATTTGCCTATTTATATATAGAGTAGAATAAAAAATACATTCTGAACTCCTCCTATTGACAGTCTATAAAACAAACCAAAAATCAGGCGAATAAGTTGAGTTTAGGTCAGTTAAAATTGTTCTTAATTTTTCCATTTGCCTATTTATACATAGAGTAGAATAAAAAATACATTCTTAACTCTTCCTACTGACAATCTATCAAACAAAAAATCAAGCGAATACGTTGAGTTTAGGTCAGTTAAAATGGTTCTTAAATTTTCCATTTGCCTATTTATACATAGAGTAGAATAAAAAATACATTCTTAACTCTTCCTACTGACAATCTATCAAACAAAAAATCAAGCGAATACGTTGAGTTTAGGTCAGTTAAAATGGTTCTTAAATTTTCCATTTGCCTATTTATACATAGAGTAGAATAAAAAATACATTTTGCACTGCTTCTATTGACAATCTATCAAACAAACAAAAAATCAAGCGAATACGTTGAGTTTAGGTCAGTTAAAATGGTTCTTAAATTTTCCATTTGCCTATTTATACATAGAGTAGAATAAAAAATACATTCTTAACTCTTCCTACTGACAATCTATCAAACAAAAAATCAAGCGAATACGTTGAGTTTAGGTCAGTTAAAATGGTTCTTAATTTTGCCATTTGCCTATTTATATATAGAGTAGAATAAAAAATACATTCTGAACTCCTCCTATTGACAGTCTATCAAACAAACCAAAAATCAGGCGAATAAGTTGAGTTTAGGTCAGTTAAAATTGTTCTTAATTTTTCCATTTGCCTATTTATACATAGAGTAGAATAAAAAATACATTCTTAACTCTTCCTACTGACAATCTATCAAACAAAAAATCAAGCGAATACGTTGAGTTTAGGTCAGTTAAAATGGTTCTTAAATTTTCCATTTGCCTATTTATACATAGAGTAGAATAAAAAATACATTCTTAACTCTTCCAACTGACAATCTATCAAACAAAAAATCAAGCGAATACGTTGAGTTTAGGTCAGTTAAAATGGTTCTTAAATTTTCCATTTGCCTATTTATACATAGAGTAGAATAAAAAATACATTTTGCACTGCTTCTATTGACAATCTATCAAACAAACAAAAAATCAAGCGAATACGTTGAGTTTAGGTCAGTTAAAATGGTTCTTAAATTTTCCATTTGCCTATTTATACATAGAGTAGAATAAAAAATACATTCTTAACTCTTCCTACTGACAATCTATCAAACAAAAAATCAAGCGAATACGTTGAGTTTAGGTCAGTTAAAATGGTTCTTAAATTTTCCATTTGCCTATTTATACATAGAGTAGAATAAAAAATACATTCTTAACTCTTCCTACTGACAATCTATCAAACAAAAAATCAAGCGAATACGTTGAGTTTAGGTCAGTTAAAATGGTTCTTAAATTTTCCATTTGCCTATTTATACATAGAGTAGAATAAAAAATACATTTTGAACTGCTTCTATTGACAATCTATCAAACAAACAAAAAATCAAGCGAATACGTTGAGTTTAGGTCAGTTAAAATGGTTCTTAAATTTTCCATTTGCCTATTTATACATAGAGTAGAATAAAAAATACATTCTGCACTGCTTCTATTGACAATCTATCAAACAAACAAAAAATCAAGCGAATACGTTGAGTTTAGGTCAGTTAAAATGGTTCTTAAATTTTCCATTTGCCTATTTATACATAGAGTAGAATAAAAAATACATTCTTAACTCTTCCTACTGACAATCTATCAAACAAAAAATCAAGCGAATACGTTGAGTTTAGGTCAGTTAAAATGGTTCTTAATTTTGCCATTTGCCTATTTATATATAGAGTAGAATAAAAAATACATTCTGAACTCCTCCTATTGACAGTCTATCAAACAAACCAAAAATCAGGCGAATAAGTTGAGTTTAGGTCAGTTAAAATGGTTCTTAATTTTTCCATTTGCCTATTTATACATAGAGTAGAATAAAAAATACATTCGTAACTCTTCCTACTGACAATCTATCAAACAAAAAATCAAGCGAATACGTTGAGTTTAGGTCAGTTAAAATGGTTCTTAAATTTTCCATTTGCCTATTTATACATAGAGTAGAATAAAAAATACATTCTTAACTCTTCCTACTGACAATCTATCAAACAAAAAATCAAGCGAATACGTTGAGTTTATGTCAGTTAAAATGGTTCTTAAATTTTCCATTTGCCTATTAATACATAGAGTAGAATAAAAAATACATTCTGCACTGCTTCTATTGACAATTTATCAAACAAACAAAAAATCAAGCGAATACGTTGAGTTTAGGTCAGTTAAAATGGTTCTTAATTTTGCCATTTGCCTATTTATATATAGAGTAGAATAAAAAATACATTCTGAACTCCTCCTATTGACAGTCTATCAAACAAACCAAAAATCAGGCGAAAAAGTTGAGTTTAGGTCAGTTAAAATGGTTCTTAATTTTTCCATTTGCCTATTTATACATAGAGTAGAATAAAAAATACATTCTTAACTCTTCCTACTGACAATCTATCAAACAAAAAATCAAGCGAATACGTTGAGTTTAGGTCAGTTAAAATGGTTCTTAATTTTTCCATTTGCCTGTTTATACATAGAGTAGAATAAAAAATACATTCTGAACTCCTCCTTTTGGCAATCTATCAAAAAAAAAAAAAAAAAAAAAAAAAAAAAATCAAGCGAATACGTTGAGTTTATGTCAGTTAAAATGGTTCTTAATTTTTCCATTTGCCTATTTATATATAGAGTAGAATAAAAAATACATTCTGAACTCCTCCTACTGACAATCTATCAAACAAACCAAAAATCAAGCGAATACGTTGAGTTTAGGTCAGTTAAAATGGTTCTTAATTTTTCCATTTTCCTATTTATACATAGAGTAGAATAAAAAATACATTCTGAACTCCTCCTATTGGCAATCTATCAAAAAAAAAAAAAAAAATCAAGCGAATACGTTGAGTTTATGTCAGTTAAAATGGTTCTTAATTTTTCCATTTGCCTATTTATATATAGAGTAGAATAAAAAATACATTCTGAACTCCTCCTACTGACAATCTATCAAACAAACCAAAAATCAAGCGAATAAGTTGAGTTTAGGTCAGTTAAAATGGTTCTTAATTTTTCCATTTGCCTATTTATACATAGAGTAGAATAAAAAATACATTCTGAATTCCTCCTATTGGCAATCTATAAAAAAAAAAAAACAAAAATCAAGCGAATACGTTAAGTTTAGGTCAGTTAAAATGGTTCTTAATTTTGCCATTTGCCTATTTATATATAGAGTAGAATAAAAATTACATTCTGAACTCCTCCTATTGACAATCTATCAAACAAACCAAAAATCAGGCGAATACGTTGAGTTTAGGTCAGTTAAAATGGTTCTTAATTTTTCCATTTGCCTATTTATACATAGAGTAGAATAAAAAATACATTCTGAACTCCTCCAACTGACAATCTGTCAAACCAACCAAAAATCAAGCGAATACGTTGAGTTTAGGTCAGTTAAAATGGTTCTTAATTTTTCCATTTGCCTATTTATACATAGAGTAGAATAAAAAATACATTCTTAACTCTTCCTACTGACAATCTATCAAACAAAAAATCAAGCGAATACGTTGAGTTTAGGTCAGTTAAAATGGTTCTTAATTTTTCCATTTGCCTATTTATACATAGAGTAGAATAAAAAATACATTCTGAACTCCTCCTATTGGCAATCTATAAAAAAAAAAAAAAAAAAAAAATCAAGCGAATACGTTGAGTTTATGTCAGTTAAAATGGTTCTTAATATTTCCATTTGCCTATTTATATATAGGGTAGAATAAAAAATACATTCTGTAGTGCGATTCAGTAACTTTATTTAAAGACTGTTGAGTTGGTTAAAAATTTTAACAGCAAAATTAAAGGTTTTGCTATTCAGTAACATTTTTAACCACATTCACTGGCGTTATCTTAACGGCAGTAATTTTTGTGTGGTTAACGAAACGATTCAAGTCAGCTGTTCAGTAGAAGCACGTACTCTTTTGCAAAGAGGGCAAGTTGTTATTTTGCAGCAAATACGTAAAATTATAAAAATATTTGGATATACAATGTCATTTATATTATTTTCTTATAGAATTTTACTTTTATTAATCATAATTAAAGTAATTCATGAAAATATATTATTATACACTGCTTGGTCGACACAAATTCTTTTGTTTTTTTCTGTTCCTCTTTGTGTTTTTCTCTTATTGTAACAGAGATGCCACTTGATATCAAATTATAACAAAGATGTTAAAACGAAGTTAGTGAATCGCACAATGGTTAGTGCAAACCACACTAGTTGTTGTTATATTTAACCACTATTCAGTCTTTAAAAGTTACTGAATCGCACTACTGAACTCCTCCTACTGACAATCTATCAGACAAACCAAAATTCAAGCGAATACGTTGAGTTTAGGTCAGTTAAAATGCTTAATTTTTCCATTTGCCTATTTATACATAGAGTAGAATAAAAAATACATTCTGAACTCCTCCTATTGGCAATCTATCAAAAAAAAAAAAAAAATTAAGCCAATACGTTGAGTTTATGTCAGTTAAAATGGTTCTTAATTTTTCCATTTGCCTATTTATATATAGAGTAGAATAAAGAATACATTCTGAACTCCTCCAACTGACAATCTATCAGACAAACCAAAAATCAAGCGAATACGTTGAGTTTAGGTCAGTTAAAATGGTTCTTAATTTTTCCATTTGCCTATTTATACATAGAGTAGAATAGAAAATACATTCTGAACTCCTCCTTTTGACAATCTATCAAACAAACCAAAAATCAAGCGAATATGTTGAGTTTAGGTCAGTTAAAATTGTTCTTAATTTTTCCATTTGCCTATTTATACATAGAGTAGAATAAAAAATACATTCTGAACTCCTCCTATTGACAATCTATCAAACAAACCAAAAATCAGGCGAATACGTTGAGTTTAGGTCAGTTAAAATGGTTCTTAATTTTTCCATTTGCCTATTTATACATAGAGTAGAATAAAAAATACATTCTGAACTCCTCCTACTGACAATCTATCAAACAAACCAAAAATCAAGCGAATACGTTGAGTTTAGGTCAGTTAAAATGGTTCTTAATTTTTCCACTTGCCTATTTACACATAGAGTAGAATGAAAAATACATTCTGAACTCCTCCTATTGACAATTTATCAAACAAACCAAAAATCAAGCGAATACGTTGAGTTTAGGTCAGTTAAAATGGTTCTTAATTTTTCCATTTGCCTATTTATACATAGAGTAGAATAAAAAATACATTCTTAACTCTTCCTACTGACAATCAATCAAACAAAAAATCAAGCGAATACGTTGAGTTTAGGTCAGTTAAAATGGTTCTTAATTTTTCCATTTGCCTATTTGTATATAGAGTGGAATAAAAAATACATTATGCACTGCTTCTATTGACAATCCATCAAACAAACAAAAAATCAAGCGAATACGTTGAGTTTAGGTCAGTTAAAATGGTTCTTAATTTTGCCATTTGCCTATTTATATATAGAGTAGAATAAAAAATACATTCTGAACTCCTCCTATTGACAGTCTATCAAACAAACCAAAAATCAGGCGAAAAAGTTGAGTTTAGGTCAGTTAAAATGGTTCTTAATTTTTCCATTTGCCTATTTATACATAGAGTAGAATAAAAAATACATTCTTAACTCTTCCTACTGACAATCTATCAAACAAAAAATCAAGCGAATACGTTGAGTTTAGGTCAGTTAAAATGGTTCTTAATTTTTCCATTTGCCTGTTTATACATAGAGTAGAATAAAAAATACATTCTGAACTCCTCCTTTTGGCAATCTATCAAAAAAAAAAAAAAAATCAAGCGAATACGTTGAGTTTATGTCAGTTAAAATGGTTCTTAATTTTTCCATTTGCCTATTTATATATAGAGTAGAATAAAAAATACATTCTGAACTCCTCCTACTGACAATCTATCAAACAAACCAAAAATCAAGCGAATACGTTGAGTTTAGGTCAGTTAAAATGGTTCTTAATTTTTCCATTTTCCTATTTATACATAGAGTAGAATAAAAAATACATTCTGAACTCCTCCTATTGGCAATCTATCAAAAAAAAAAAAAAAAAAAAAAAAAATCAAGCGAATACGTTGAGTTTATGTCAGTTAAAATGGTTCTTAATTTTTCCATTTGCCTATTTATATATAGAGTAGAATAAAAAATACATTCTGAACTCCTCCTACTGACAATCTATCAAACAAACCAAAAATCAAGCGAATAAGTTGAGTTTAGGTCAGTTAAAATGGTTCTTAATTTTTCCATTTGCCTATTTATACATAGAGTAGAATAAAAAATACATTCTGAATTCCTCCTATTGGCAATCTATCAAAAAAAAAAACAAAAATCAAGCGAATACGTTAAGTTTAGGTCAGTTAAAATGGTTCTTAATTTTGCCATTTGCCTATTTATATATAGAGTAGAATAAAAATTACATTCTGAACTCCTCCTATTGACAATCTATCAAACAAACCAAAAATCAGGCGAATACGTTGAGTTTAGGTCAGTTAAAATGGTTCTTAATTTTTCCATTTGCCTATTTATACATAGAGTAGAATAAAAAATACATTCTGAACTCCTCCTACTGACAATCTGTCAAACCAACCAAAAATCAAGCGAATACGTTGAGTTTAGGTCAGTTAAAATGGTTCTTAATTTTTCCATTTGCCTATTTATACATAGAGTAGAATAAAAAATACATTCTTAACTCTTCCTACTGACAATCTATCAAACAAAAAATCAAGCGAATACGTTGAGTTTAGGTCAGTTAAAATGGTTCTTAATTTTTCCATTTGCCTATTTATACATAGAGTAGAATAAAAAATACATTCTGAACTCCTCCTATTGGCAATCTATCAAAAAAAAAAAAAAAAAAAAAAAAAATTCAAGCGAATACGTTGAGTTTATGTCAGTTAAAATGGTTCTTAATTTTTCCATTTGCCTATTTATATATAGAGTAGAATAAAAAATACATTCTGAACTCCTCCTATTGGCAATCTATCAAAAAAAAAAAAAATTAAGCGTATACGTTGAGTTTATGTCAGTTAAAATGGTTCTTAATTTTTCCATTTGCCTATTTATATATAGAGTAGAATAAAGAATACATTCTGAACTCCTCCTACTGACAATCTATCAGACAAACCAAAAATCAAGCGAATACGTTGAGTTTAGGTCAGTTAAAATGGTTCTTAATTTTTCCATTTGCTTATTTATACATAGAGTAGAATAAAAAATATATTCCGAACTCCTCCTATTGGCAATCTATCAAAAAAAAAAAAAAAAAAAATTAAGCGTATACGTTGAGTTTATGTCAGTTAAAATGGTTCTTAATTTTTCCATTTGCCTATTTATATATAGAGTAGAATAAAGAATACATTCTGAACTCCTCCTACTGACAATCTATCAGACAAACCAAAAATCAAGCGAATACGTTGAGTTTAGGTCAGTTAAAATGGTTCTTAATTTTTCCATTTGCCTATTTATACATAGAGTAGGATAAAAAATACATTCTGAACTCCTCCTACTGACAATCTATCAAACAAACCAAAAATCCAGCGACTACGTTGAGTTTAGGTCAGTTAAAATGGTTCTTAATTTTTCCATTTGCCTATTTATACATAGAGTAGAATAGAAAATACATTCTGAACTCCTCCTTTTGACAATCTATCAAACAAACCAAAAATCAGGCGAATACGTTGAGTTTAGGTCAGTTAAAATGGTTCTTAATTTTTCCATTTGCCTATTTATATATAGAGTAGAATAAAAAATACATTCTGAACTCCTCCTACTGACAATCTATCAAACAAACCAAAAATCAAGCGAATACGTTGAGTTTAGGTCAGTTAAAATGGTTCTTAATTTTTCCATTTGCCTATTTACACATAGAGTAGAATGAAAAATACATTCTGAACTCCTCCTATTGACAATCTATCAAACAAACCAAAAATCAAGCGAATACGTTGAGTTTAGGTCAGTTAAAATGGTTCTTAATTTTTCCATTTGCCTATTTATACATAGAGTAGAATAAAAAATACATTCTTAACTCTTCCTACTGACAATCAATCAAACAAAAAATCAAGCGAATACGTTGAGTTTAGGTCAGTTAAAATGGTTCTTAAATTTTCCGTTTGCCTATTTATACATAGAGTAGAATAAAAAATACATTCTGAACTCCTCCTATTGACAATCTGTCAAACCAACCAAAAATCAAGCGAATACGTTGAGTTTAGGTCAGTTAAAATGGTTCTTAATTTTTCCATTTGCCTATTTATACATAGAGTAGAATAAAAAATACATTCTGAATTCCTCCTATTGGCAATCTATCAAAAAAAAAAACGAAAATCAAGCGAATACGTTAAGTTTAGGTCAGTTAAAATGGTTCTTAATTTTGCCATTTGCCTATTTATATATAGAGTAGAATAAAAATTACATTCTGAACTCCTCCTATTGACAATCTATCAAACAAACCAAAAATCAGGCGAATACGTTGAGTTTAGGTCAGTTAAAATGGTTCTTAATTTTTCCATTTGCCTATTTATACATAGAGTAGAATAAAAAATACATTCTGAACTCCTCCTACTGACAATCTGTCAAACCAACCAAAAATCAAGCGAATACGTTGAGTTTAGGTCAGTTAAAATGGTTCTTAATTTTTCCATTTGCCTATTTATACATAGAGTAGAATAAAAAATACATTCTGAACTCCTCCTATTGGCAATCTACCAAAAAAAAAAAAAAAAAAAAAAAAAAAAAAAAATCAAGCGAATACGTTGAGTTTATGTCAGTTAAATTGGTTCTTAATTTTTCCATTTGCCTATTTATATATAGAGTAGAATAAAAAATACATTCTGAACTCCTCCTACTGACAATCTATCAGACAAACCAAAATTCAAGCGAATACGTTGAGTTTAGGTCAGTTAAAATGCTTAATTTTTCCATTTGCCTATTTATACATAGAGTAGAATAAAAAATATATTCCGAACTCCTCCTATTGGCAATCTATCAAAAAAAAAAAAAAATTAAGCGTATACGTTGAGTTTATGTCAGTTAAAATGGTTCTTAATTTTTCCATTTGCCTATTTATATATAGAGTAGAATAAAGAATACATTCTGAACTCCTCCTACTGACAATCTATCAGACAAACCAAAAATCAAGCGAATACGTTGAGTTTAGGTCACTTAAAATGGTTCTTAATTTTTCCATTTGCCTATTTATACATAGAGTAGGATAAAAAATACATTCTGAACTCCTCCTACTGACAATCTATCAAACAAACCAAAAATCCAGCAACTACGTTGAGTTTAGGTCAGTTAAAATGGTTCTTAATTTTTCCATTTGCCTATTTATACATAGAGTAGAATAGAAAATACATTCTGAACTCCTCCTTTTGACAATCTATCAAACAAACCAAAAATCAAGCGAATATGTTGAGTTTAGGTCAGTTAAAATGGTTCTTAATTTTTCCATTTGCCTATTTATACATAGAGTAGAATAAAAAATACATTCTGAACTCCTCCTATTGACAATCTATCAAACAAACCAAAAATCAGGCGAATACGTTGAGTTTAGGTCAGTTAAAATGGTTCTTAATTTTTCCATTTGCCTATTTATACATAGAGTAGAATAAAAAATACATTCTGAACTCCTCCTACTGACAATCTATCAAACAAACCAAAAATCAAGCGAATACGTTGAGTTTAGGTCAGTTAAAATGGTTCTTAATTTTTCCATTTGCCTATTTACACATAGAGTAGAATGAAAAATACATTCTGAACTCCTCCTATTGACAATCTATCAAACAAACCAAAAATCAAGCGAATACGTTGAGTTTAGGTCAGTTAAAATGGTTCTTAATTTTTCCATTTGCCTATTTATACATAGAGTAGAATAAAAAATACATTCTTAACTCTTCCTACTGACAATCAATCAAACAAAAAATCAAGCGAATACGTTGAGTTTAGGTCAGTTAAAATGGTTCTTAAATTTTCCATTTGCCTATTTGTATATAGAGTGGAATAAAAAATACATTCTGAACTCCTCCTACTGACAATCAATCAAACAAACCAAAAATCAAGCGAATACGTTGAGTTTAGGTCAGTTAAAATGGTTCTTAATTTTTCCATTTGCCTATTTATACATAGAGTAGAATAAAAAATACATTCTGCACTGCTTCTATTGACAATCCATCAAACAAACAAAAAATCAAGCGAATACGTTGAGTTTAGGTCAGCTAAAATGGTTCTTAATTTTTCCATTTACCTATTTGTACATAGAGTAGAATAAAAAATACATTCCGAACTCCTCCTACTGACAACCTATCAAACAAAAAATCAAACGAATACGTTGAGTTTTGGTCAGTTAAAGTTGTTGTTACTTTTTCCATTTGCCTATTTATATATTGAGTAGAATAAAAAATACATTCTGAACTCCTCCTATTGACAATCTATAAAAGAAACCAGAAATAAAGCGAATACGTTGAGTTTAGGTCAGTTAAAATGGTTCTTAATTTTTCCATTTGCCTATTTGTATATAGAGTAGAATAAAAAATACATTTTGAACTCCTCCTACTGACAATCTATCAAACAAAAAATCAAGCGAATACGTTGAGTTTAGGTCAGTTAAAATGGTTCTTAATTTTTCCATTTGCCTATTTATGTATTGAGTAGAATGAAAAATACATTCTGAACTCCTCCTATTGACAATCTATAAAAGAAACCAAAAATAAAGCGAATACGTTGAGTTTAGGTCAGTTAAAATGGTTCTTAATTTTTCCATTTGCCTATTTGTATATAGAGTAGAATAAAAAATACATTCCGAACTCCTCCTACTGACAATCTATCAAACAAAAAATCAAGCGAATACGTTGAGTTTAGGTCAGTTAAAATGGTTCTTAATTTTTCCATTTGCCTATTTGTATATAGAGTAGAATAAAAAATACATTCCGAACTCCTCCTACTGACAATCTATCAAACAAAAAATCAAGCGAATACGTTGAGTTTAGGTCAGTTAAAATGGTTCTTAATTTTTCCATTTGCCTATTTGTATATAGAGTAGAATAAAAAATACATTCCGAACTCCTCCTACTGACAATCTATCAAACAAAAAATCAAGCGAATACGTTGAGTTTTGGTCAGTTAAAGTTGTTGTTAATTTTTCCATTTGCCTATTTATGTATTGAGTAGAATGAAAAATACATTCTGAACTCCCCCTATTGACAATCTATAAAAGAAACCAAAAATAAAGCGAATACGTTGAGTTTAGGTCAGTTAAAATGGTTCTTAATTTTTCCATTTGCCTATTTGTATATAGAGTAGAATAAAAAATACATTCCGAACTCCTCCTACTGACAATCTATCAAACAAAAAATCAAGCGAATACGTTGTGTTTTGGTCAGTTAAAGTTGTTGTTAATTTTTCCATTTGCCTATTTATGTATTGAGTAGAATGAAAAATACATTCTGAACTCCTCCTATTGACAATCTATAAAAGAAACCAAAAATCAAGCGAATACGTTGAGTTTAGGTCAGTTAAAATGGTTCTTAATTTTTCCATTTGCCTATTTGTATATAGAGTAGAATAAAAAATACATTCCGAACTCCTCCTACTGACAATCTATCAAACAAACCAAAAATCAAGCGAATACGTTGAGTTTAGGTCAGTTAAAATGGTTCTTAATTTTTCCATTTGCCTATTTATACATAGAGTAGAATAAAAAATACATTCTGCACTGCTTCTATTGACAATCCATCAAACAAACAAAATATCAAGCGAATACGTTGAGTTTAGGTCAGCTAAAATGGTTCTTAATTTTTCCATTTGCCTATTTGTACATAGAGTAGAATAAAAAATACATTCCGAACTCCTCCTACTGACAACCTATCAAACAAAAAATCAAACGAATACGTTGAGTTTTGGTCAGTTAAAGTTGTTGTTAATTTTTCCATTTGCCTATTTATATATTGAGTAGAATAAAAAATACATTCTGAACTCCTCCTATTGACAATCTATAAAAGAAACCAGAAATAAAGCGAATACGTTGAGTTTAGGTCAGTTAAAATGGTTCTTAATTTTTCCATTTGCCTATTTGTATATAGAGTAGAATAAAAAATACATTTTGAACTCCTCCTACTGACAATCTATCAAACAAAAAATCAAGCGAATACGTTGAGTTTAGGTCAGTTAAAATGGTTCTTAATTTTTCCATTTGCCTATTTGTATATAGAGTAGAATAAAAAATACATTCCGAACTCCTCCTACTGACAATCTATCAAACAAAAAATCAAGCGAATACGTTGAGTTTTGGTCAGTTAAAGTTGTTGTTAATTTTTCCATTTGCCTATTTATGTATTGAGTAGAATGAAAAATACATTCTGAACTCCTCCTATTGACAATCTATAAAAGAAACCAAAAATAAAGCGAATACGTTGAGTTTAGGTCAGTTAAAATGGTTCTTAATTTTTCCATTTGCCTATTTGTATATAGAGTAGAATAAAAAATACATTTTGAACTCCTCCTACTGACAATCTATCAAACAAAAAATCAAGCGAATACGTTGAGTTTAGGTCAGTTAAAATGGTTCTTAATTTTTCCATTTGCCTATTTGTATATAGAGTAGAATAAAAAATACATTCCGAACTCCTCCTACTGACAATCTATCAAACAAAAAATCAAGCGAATACGTTGAGTTTTGGTCAGTTAAAGTTGTTGTTAATTTTTCCATTTGCCTATTTATGTATTGAGTAGAATGAAAAATACATTCTGAACTCCTCCTATTGACAATCTATAAAAGAAACCAAAAATAAAGCGAATACGTTGAGTTTAGGTCAGTTAAAATGGTTCTTAATTTTTCCATTTGCCTATTTGTATATAGAGTAGAATAAAAAAAAAATTCCGAACTCCTCCTACTGACAATCTATCAAACAAAAAATCAAGCGAATACGTTGAGTTTAGGTCAGTTAAAATGGTTCTTAATTTTTCCATTTGCCTATTTGTATATAGAGTAGAATAAAAAATACATTCCGAACTCCTCCTACTGACAATCTATCAAACAAAAAATCATGCGAATACGTTGAGTTTAGGTCAGTTAAAATGGTTCTTAATTTTTCCATTTGCCTATTTGTATATAGAGTAGAATAAAAAATACATTCCGAACTCCTCCTACTGACAATCTATCAAACAAAAAATCAAGCGAATACGTTGAGTTTTGGTCAGTTAAAGTTGTTGTTAATTTTTCCATTTGCCTATTTATGTATTGAGTAGAATGAAAAATACATTCTGAACTCCCCCTATTGACAATCTATAAAAGAAACCAAAAATAAAGCGAATACGTTGAGTTTAGGTCAGTTAAAATGGTTCTTAATTTTTCCATTTGCCTATTTGTATATAGAGTAGAATAAAAAATACATTCCGAACTCCTCCTACTGACAATCTATCAAACAAAAAATCAAGCGAATACGTTGTGTTTTGGTCAGTTAAAGTTGTTGTTAATTTTTCCATTTGCCTATTTATGTATTGAGTAGAATGAAAAATACATTCTGAACTCCTCCTATTGACAATCTATAAAAGAAACCAAAAATCAAGCGAATACGTTGAGTTTAGGTCAGTTAAAATGGTTCTTAATTTTTCCATTTGCCTATTTGTATATAGAGTAGAATAAAAAATACATTCCGAACTCCTCCTACTGACAATCTATCAAACAAACCAAAAATCAAGCGAATACGTTGAGTTTAGGTCAGTTAAAATGGTTCTTAATTTTTCCATTTGCCTATTTATACATAGAGTAGAATAAAAAATACATTCTGCACTGCTTCTATTGACAATCCATCAAACAAACAAAATATCAAGCGAATACGTTGAGTTTAGGTCAGCTAAAATGGTTCTTAATTTTTCCATTTGCCTATTTGTACATAGAGTAGAATAAAAAATACATTCCGAACTCCTCCTACTGACAACCTATCAAACAAAAAATCAAACGAATACGTTGAGTTTTGGTCAGTTAAAGTTGTTGTTAATTTTTCCATTTGCCTATTTATATATTGAGTAGAATAAAAAATACATTCTGAACTCCTCCTATTGACAATCTATAAAAGAAACCAGAAATAAAGCGAATACGTTGAGTTTAGGTCAGTTAAAATGGTTCTTAATTTTTCCATTTGCCTATTTGTATATAGAGTAGAATAAAAAATACATTTTGAACTCCTCCTACTGACAATCTATCAAACAAAAAATCAAGCGAATACGTTGAGTTTAGGTCAGTTAAAATGGTTCTTAATTTTTCCATTTGCCTATTTGTATATAGAGTAGAATAAAAAATACATTCCGAACTCCTCCTACTGACAATCTATCAAACAAAAAATCAAGCGAATACGTTGAGTTTTGGTCAGTTAAAGTTGTTGTTAATTTTTCCATTTGCCTATTTATGTATTGAGTAGAATGAAAAATACATTCTGAACTCCTCCTATTGACAATCTGTAAAAGAAACCAAAAATAAAGCGAATACGTTGAGTTTAGGTCAGTTAAAATGGTTCTTAATTTTTCCATTTGCCTATTTGTATATAGAGTAGAATAAAAAATACATTCCGAACTCCTCCTACTGACAATCTATCAAACAAAAAATCAAGCGAATACGTTGAGTTTAGGTCAGTTAAAATGGTTCTTAATTTTTCCATTTGCCTATTTGTATATAGAGTAGAATAAAAAATACATTCCGAACTCCTCCTACTGACAATCTATCAAACAAAAAATCAAGCGAATACGTTGAGTTTAGGTCAGTTAAAATGGTTCTTAATTTTTCCATTTGCCTATTTGTATATAGAGTAGAATAAAAAATACATTCCGAACTCCTCCTACTGACAATCTATCAAACAAAAAATCAAGCGAATACGTTGAGTTTTGGTCAGTTAAAGTTGTTGTTAATTTTTCCATTTGCCTATTTATGTATTGAGTAGAATGAAAAATACATTCTGAACTCCCCCTATTGACAATCTATAAAAGAAACCAAAAATAAAGCGAATACGTTGAGTTTAGGTCAGTTAAAATGGTTCTTAATTTTTCCATTTGCCTATTTGTATATAGAGTAGAATAAAAAATACATTCCGAACTCCTCCTACTGACAATCTATCAAACAAAAAATCAAGCGAATACGTTGAGTTTTGGTCAGTTAAAGTTGTTGTTAATTTTTCCATTTGCCTATTTATGTATTGAGTAGAATGAAAAATACATTCTGAACTCCTCCTATTGACAATCTATAAAAGAAACCAAAAATAAAGCGAATACGTTGAGTTTAGGTCAGTTAAAATGGTTCTTAATTTTTCCATTTGCCTATTTGTATATAGAGTAGAATAAAAAATACATTCCGAACTCCTCCTACTGACAATCTATCAAACAAAAAATCAAGCGAATACGTTGAGTTTTGGTCAGTTAAAGTTGTTGTTAATTTTTCCATTTGCCTATTTATGTATTGAGTAGAATGAAAAATACATGCTGAACTCCTCCTATTGACAATCTATAAAAGAAACCAAAAATAAAGCGAATACGTTGAGTTTAGGTCAGTTAAAATGTTTCTTAATTTTTCCATTTGCCTATTTGTATATAGAGTAGAATAAAAAATACATTCCGAACTCCTCCTACTGACAATCTATCAAACAAACCAAAAATCAAGCGAATACGTTGAGTTTAGGTCAGTTAAAATGGTTCTTAATTTTTCCATTTGCCTATTTATACATAGAGTAGAATAAAAAATACATTCTGCACTGCTTCTATTGACAATCCATCAAACAAACAAAAAATCAAGCGAATACGTTGAGTTTAGGTCAGCTAAAATGGTTCTTAATTTTTCCATTTGCCTATTTGTACATAGAGTAGAATAAAAAATACATACCGAACTCCTCCTACTGACAACCTATCAAACAAAAAATCAAGCGAATACGTTGAGTTTAGGTCAGTTAAAATGGTTCTTAATTTTTCCATTTGCCTATTTGTATATAGAGTAAAATAAAAAATACATTCCGAACTCCTCCTACTGACAATCTATCAAACAAAAAATCAAGCGAATACGTTGAGTTTTGGTCAGTTAAAGTTGTTGTTAATTTTTCCATTTGCCTATTTATGTATTGAGTAGAATGAAAAATACATTCTGAACTCCTCCTATTGACAATCTATAAAAGAAACCAGAAATAAAGCGAATACGTTGAGTTTAGGTCAGTTAAAATGGTTCTTAATTTTTCCATTTGCCTATTTGTATATAGAGTAGAATAAAAAATACATTTTGAACTCCTCCTACTGACAATCTATCAAACAAAAAATCAAGCGAATACGTTGAGTTTAGGTCAGTTAAAATGGTTCTTAATTTTTCCATTTGCCTATTTGTATATAGAGTAAAATAAAAAATACATTCCGAACTCCTCCTACTGACAATCTATCAAACAAAAAATCAAGCGAATACGTTGAGTTTTGGTCAGTTAAAGTTGTTGTTAATTTTTCCATTTGCCTATTTATGTATTGAGTAGAATGAAAAATACATTCTGAACTCCTCCTATTGACAATCTATAAAAGAAACCAAAAATAAAGCGAATACGTTGAGTTTAGGTCAGTTAAAATGGTTCTTAATTTTTCCATTTGCCTATTTGTATATAGAGTAGAATAAAAAATACATTCCGAACTCCTCCTACTGACAATCTATCAAACAAAAAATCAAGCGAATACGTTGAGTTCAGGTCAGTTAAAATGGTTCTTAATTTTTCCATTTGCCTATTTGTATATAGAGTAGAATAAAAAATACATTCCGAACTCCTCCTACTGACAATCTATCAAACAAAAAATCAAGCGAATACGTTGAGTTTAGGTCAGTTAAAATGGTTCTTAATTTTTCCATTTGCCTATTTGTATATAGAGTAGAATAAAAAATACATTCCGAACTCCTCCTACTGACAATCTATCAAACAAAAAATCAAGCGAATACGTTGAGTTTTGGTCAGTTAAAGTTGTTGTTAATTTTTCCATTTGCCTATTTATGTATTGAGTAGAATGAAAAATACATTCTGAACTCCCCCTATTGACAATCTATAAAAGAAACCAAAAATAAAGCGAATACGTTGAGTTTAGGTCAGTTAAAATGGTTCTTAATTTTTCCATTTGCCTATTTGTATATAGAGTAGAATAAAAAATACATTCCGAACTCCTCCTACTGACAATCTATCAAACAAAAAATCAAGCGAATACGTTGAGTTTTGGTCAGTTAAAGTTGTTGTTAATTTTTCCATTTGCCTATTTATGTATTGAGTAGAATGAAAAATACATTCTGAACTCCTCCTATTGACAATCTATAAAAGAAACCAAAAATAAAGCGAATACGTTGAGTTTAGGTCAGTTAAAATGGTTCTTAATTTTTCCATTTGCCTATTTGTATATAGAGTAGAAAAAAAAATACATTCCGAACTCCTCCTACTGACAATCTATCAAACAAAAAATCAAGCGAATACGTTGAGTTTTGGTCAGTTAAAGTTGTTGTTAATTTTTCCATTTGCCTATTTATGTATTGAGTAGAATGAAAAATACATTCTGAACTCCTCCTATTGACAATCTATAAAAGAAACCAAAAATAAAGCGAATACGTTGAGTTTAGGTCAGTTAAAATGGTTCTTAATTTTTCCATTTGCCTATTTGTATATAGAGTAGAATAAAAAATACATTCCGAACTCCTCCTACTGACAATCTATCAAACAAAAAATCAAGCGAATACGTTGAGTTTAGGTCAGTTAAAATGGTTCTTAATTTTTCCATTTGCCTATTTATATATAGAGTAGAATAAAAAATACATTCTGAACTATTCCTATTGACAATCTATAAAAAAAAAACAAAAATCAAGCGAATACGTTGAGTTTAGGTCAGTTGAAATGACAATCTATCAAACAAAAAATCAAGCGAATACGTTGAGTTTAGGTCAGTTAAAATGGTTCTTAATTTTTCCATTTGCCTATTCATATATAGAGTAGAATAAAAAATACATTCTGAACTATTCCTATTGACAATCTATAAAAAAAAAAAACAAAAATCAAGCGAATACGTTGAGTTTAGGTCAGTTAAAATGACAATCTATCAAACAAACCAAAAATCAAGCGAGTACGTTGAGTTTAGGTCAGTTAAAATGGTTCTTAATTTTTCCATTTGCCTATTTATATATAGAGTAGAATAAAAAATACATTCTGAACTATTCCTATTGACAATCTATAAAAAAAAACAAAAATCAAGCGAATACGTTGAGTTTAGGTCAGTTAAAATGACAATCTATCAAACAAACCAAAAATCAAGCGAACACGTTGAGTTTAGGTCAGTTAAAATGGTTCTTAATTTTTCCATTTGCCTATTTATACATAGAGTAGAATAAAAAATACATTCTTAACTCCTCCTACTGACAATCAATCAAACAAAAAATCAAGCGAATACGTTGAGTTTAGGTCAGTTAAAATGGTTCTTAATTTTTCCATTTGCCTATTTGTATATAGAATAGAATAAAAAATACATTCTGAACTCCTCCTACTGACAATCTATCAAACAAACCAAAAATTAAGCGAATACGTTGAGTTTAGGTCAGTTAAAATGGTTCTTAATTTTTCCATTTACCTATTTATACATAGAGTAGAATAAAAAATACATTCTGCACTGCTTCTATTGACAATCCATCAAACAACCAAAAAATCAAGCGAATACGTTGAGTTTAGGTCAGCTAAAATGGTTCTTAATTTTTCCATTTGCCTATTTGTACATAGAGTAGAATAAAAAATACATTCCGAACTCCTCCTACTAACAACCTATCAAACAAAAAATCAAACGAATACGTTGAGTTTTGGTCAGTTAAAGTTGTTGTTAATTTTTCCATTTGCCTATTTATATATTGAGTAGAATAAAAAATACATTCTGAACTCCTCCTATTTACAATCTATAAAAGAAACCAGAAATAAAGCGAATACCTTGAGTTTAGGTCAGTTAAAATGGTTCTTAATTTTTCCATTTGCCTATTTGTATATAGAGTAGAATAAAAAATACATTCCGAACTCCTCCTACTGACAATCTATCAAACAAAAAATCAAGCGAATACGTTGAGTTTAGGTCAGTTAAAATGGTTCTTAATTTTTCCATTTGCCTATTTGTATATAGAGTAGAATAAAAAATACATTCCGAACTCCTCCTACTGACAATCTATCAAACAAAAAATCAAGCGAATACGTTGAGTTTTGGTCAGTTAAAGTTGTTGTTAATTTTTCCATTTGCCTATTTATGTATTGAGTAGAATGAAAAATACATTCTGAACTCCTCCTATTGACAATCTATAAAAGAAACCAAAAATAAAGCGAATACGTTGAGTTTAGGTGAGTTAAAATGGTTCTTAATTTTTCCATTTGCCTATTTGTATATAGAGTAGAATAAAAAATACATTCCGAACTCCTCCTACTGACAATCTATCAAACAAAAAATCAAGCGAATACGTTGAGTTTAGGTCAGTTAAAATGGTTCTTAATTTTTCCATTTGCCTATTTATATATAGAATAGAATAAAAAATACATTCTGAACTATTCCTATTGACAATCTATAAAAAAAAAACAAAAATCAAGCGAATACGTTGAGTTTAGGTCAGTTAAAATGACAATCTATCAAACAAACCAAAAATCAAGCGAACACGTTGAGTTTAGGTCAGTTAAAATGGTTCTTAATTTTTCCATTTGCCTATTTATACATAGAGTAGAATAAAAAATACATTCTTAACTATTCCTACTGACAATCAATCAAACAAAAAATCAAGCGAATACGTTGAGTTTAGGTCAGTTAAAAGGTTCTTAATTTTTCCATTTGCCTATTTGTATATAGAATAGAATAAAAAATACATTCTGAACTCCTCCTACTGACAATCTATCAAACAAACCAAAAATTAAGCGAATACGTTGAGTTTAGGTCAGTTAAAATGGTTCTTAATTTTTCCATTTACCTATTTATACATAGAGTAGAATAAAAAATACATTCTGCACTGCTTCTATTGACAATCCATCAAACAACCAAAAAATCAAGCGAATACGTTGAGTTTAGGTCAGCTAAAATGGTTCTTAATTTTTCCATTTGCCTATTTGTACATAGAGTAGAATAAAAAATACATTCCGAACTCCTCCTACTAACAACCTATCAAACAAAAAATCAAACGAATACGTTGAGTTTTGGTCAGTTAAAGTTGTTGTTAATTTTTCCATTTGCCTATTTATATATTGAGTAGAATAAAAAATACATTCTGAACTCCTCCTATTTACAATCTATAAAAGAAACCAGAAATAAAGCGAATACCTTGAGTTTAGGTCAGTTAAAATGGTTCTTAATTTTTCCATTTGCCTATTTGTATATAGAGTAGAATAAAAAATACATTCCGAACTCCTCCTACTGACAATCTATCAAACAAAAAATCAAGCGAATACGTTGAGTTTAGGTCAGTTAAAATGGTTCTTAATTTTTCCATTTGCCTATTTGTATATAGAGTAGAATAAAAAATACATTCCGAACTCCTCCTACTGACAATCTATCAAACAAAAAATCAAGCGAATACGTTGAGTTTTGGTCAGTTAAAGTTGTTGTTAATTTTTCCATTTGCCTATTTATGTATTGAGTAGAATGAAAAATACATTCTGAACTCCTCCTATTGACAATCTATAAAAGAAACCAAAAATAAAGCGAATACGTTGAGTTTAGGTGAGTTAAAATGGTTCTTAATTTTTCCATTTGCCTATTTGTATATAGAGTAGAATTAAAAATACATTCCGAACTCCTCCTACTGACAATCTATCAAACAAAAAATCAAGCGAATACGTTGAGTTTAGGTCAGTTAAAATGGTTCTTAATTTTTCCATTTGCCTATTTATATATAGAATAGAATAAAAAATACATTCTGAACTCCTCCTATTGACAATCTATCAAACAAACCAAAAATCAAGCGAATACGTTGAGTTTAGGTCAGTTAAAATGGTTCTTAATTTTTCCATTTGCCTATTTATATATAGAGTAGAATAAAAAATACCTTCTGAACTATTCCTATTGACAATCTATAAAAAAAAAACAAAAATCAAGCGAATACGTTGAGGTTAGGTCAGTTAAAATGGTTCTTAATTTTTCCATTTGCCTATTTATATATAGAGTAGAATAAAAAATACATTCCGAACTCCTCCTATTGACAATCTATCAAACAAACCAAAAATCAAGCGAACACGTTGAGTTTAGGTCAGTTAAAATGGTTCTTAATTTTTCCATTTGCCTATTTATACATAGAGTAGAATAAAAAATACATTCTGAAATCCTCCTACTGACAATCTATCAAACAAACCAAAAATCAAGCGAATACGTTGAGTTTATGTCAGTTAAAATGGTTCTTAATTTTTCCATTTGCCTATTTATACATAGAGTAGAATAAAAAATACATTCTGAACTCCTCCTATTGACAATCTATCAAACAAACCAAAAATCAAGCGAATACGTTGAGTTTAGGTCAGTTAAAATGGTTCTTAATTTTTCCATTTGCCTATTAATACATAGAGTAGAATAAAAAATGCATTCTGAACTCCTCCTACTGACAATCTATCAAACAAACCAAAAATCAAGCGAATACGTTGAGTTTAGGTCAGTTAAAATGGTTCTTAATTTTTCCATTTGCCTATTTATACATAGGGTAGAATAAAAAATACATTCTTAACTCCTCCTATTGACAATCTATCAAACAAAAAAATCAAGCGAATACGTTGAGTTTAGGTCAGTTAAAATGGTTCTTAATATTTCCATTTGCATATTTATACATAGAGTAGAATAAAAAATATATTCTGAACTACTCCTATTGACAATCTATCAAAAAAAAAAAAAAAAAAAAAAAAAAAATCAAGCGAATACGTTGAGTTTAGGTCAGCTAAAATGGTGCTTAATTTTTCCATTTGCCTATTTGTACATAGAGTAGAATAAAAAATACATTCCGAACTCCTCCTACTGACAACCTATCAAACAAAAAATCAAACGAATACGTTGAGTTTTGGTCAGTTAAAGTTGTTGTTAATTTTTCCATTTGCCTATTTATAAATTGAGTAGAATAAAAAATACATTCTGAACTCCTCCTATTGACAATCTATAAAAGAAACCAGAAATAAAGCGAATACCTTGAGTTTAGGTCAGTTAAAATGGTTCTTAATTTTTCCATTTGCCTATTTGTATATAGAGTAGAATAAAAAATACATTCCGAACTCCTCCTACTGACAATCTATCAAACAAAAAATCAAGCGAATACGTTGAGTTTAGGTCAGTTAAAATGGTTCTTAATTTTTCCATTTGCCTATTTGTATATAGAGTAGAATAAAAAATACATTCCGAACTCCTCCTACTGACAATCTATCAAACAAAAAATCAAGCGAATACGTTGAGTTTTGGTCAGTTAAAGTTGTTGTTAATTTTTCCATTTGCCTATTTATGTATTGAGTAGAATGAAAAATACATTCTGAACTCCTCCTATTGACAATCTATTAAAGAAACCAAAAATAAAGCGAATACGTTGAGTTTAGGTCAGTTAAAATGGTTCTTAATTTTTCCATTTGCCTATTTGTATATAGAGTAGAATAAAAAATACATTCCGAACTCCTCCTACTGACAATCTATCAAACAAAAAATCAAGCGAATACGTTGAGTTTAGGTCAGTTAAAATGGTTCTTAATTTTTCCATTTGCCTATTTATATATAGAATAGAATAAAAAATACATTCTGAACTCCTCCTATTGACAATCTATCAAACAAACCAAAAATCAAGCGAATACGTTGAGTTTAGGTCAGTTAAAATGGTTCTTAATTTTTCCATTTGCCTATTTATATATAGAGTAGAATAAAAAATACATTCTGAACTATTCCTATTGACAATCTATAAAAAAAACAAAAATCAAGCGAATACGTTGAGGTTAGGTCAGTTAAAATGGTTCTTAATTTTTCCATTTGCCTATTTATATATAGAGTAGAATAAAAAATACATTCCGAACTCCTCCTATTGACAATCTATCAAACAAACCAAAAATCAAGCGAACACGTTGAGTTTAGGTCAGTTAAAATGGTTCTTAATTTTTCCATTTGCCTATTTATACATAGAGTAGAATAAAAAATACATTCTGAAATCCTCCTACTGACAATCTATCAAACAAACCAAAAATCAAGCGAATACGTTGAGTTTAGGTCAGTTAAAATGGTTCTTAATTTTTCCATTTGCCTATTTATACATAGAGTAGAATAAAAAATACATTCCGAACTCCTCCTACTGACAATCTATCAAACAAAAAATCAAGCGAATACGTTGAGTTTAGGTCAGTTAAAATGGTTCTTAATTTTTCCATTTGCCTATTTGTATATAGAGTAGAATAAAAAATACATTCCGAACTCCTCCTACTGACAATCTATCAAACAAAAAATCAAGCGAATACGTTGAGTTTAGGTCAGTTAAAATGGTTCTTAATTTTTCCATTTGCCTATTTGTATATAGAGTAGAATAAAAAATACATTCCGAACTCATCCTACTGACAATCTATCAAACAAAAAATCAAGCGAATACGTTGAGTTTAGGTCAGTTAAAATGGTTCTTAATTTTTCCATTTGCCTATTTGTATATAGAGTAGAATAAAAAATACATTCCGAACTCCTCCTACTGACAATCTATCAAACAAAAAATCAAGCGAATACGTTGAGTTTTGGTCAGTTAAAGTTGTTGTTAATTTTTCCATTTGCCTATTTATGTATTGAGTAGAATGAAAAATACATTCTGAACTCCTCCTATTGACAATCTATAAAAGAAACCAAAAATAAAGCGAATACGTTGAGTTTAGGTCAGTTAAAATGGTTCTTAATTTTTCCATTTGCCTATTTGTATATAGAGTAGAATAAAAAATACATTCCGAACTCCTCCTACTGACAATCTATCAAACAAAAAATCAAGCGAATACGTTGAGTTTAGGTCAGTTAAAATGGTTCTTAATTTTTCCATTTGCCTATTTATATATAGAATAGAATAAAAAATACATTCTGAACTCCTCCTATTGACAATCTATCAAACAAACCAAAAATCAAGCGAATACGTTGAGTTTAGGTTAGTTAAAATGGTTCTTAATTTTTCCATTTGCCTATTTATATATAGAGTAGAATAAAAAATACATTCTGAACTATTCCTATTGACAATCTATAAAAAAAAAAACAAAAATCAAGCGAATACGTTGAGGTTAGGTCAGTTAAAATGGTTCTTAATTTTTCCATTTGCCTATTTATATATAGAGTAGAATAAACAATACATTCCGAACTCCTCCTATTGACAATCTATCAAACAAACCAAAAATCAAGCGAACACGTTGAGTTTAGGTCAGTTAAAATGGTTCTTAATTTTTCCATTTGCCTATTTATACATAGAGTAGAATAAAAAATACATTCTGAAATCCTCCTACTGACAATCTATCAAACAAACCAAAAATCAAGCGAATACGTTGAGTTTAGGTCAGTTAAAATGGTTCTTAATTTTTCCATTTGCCTATTTATACATAGAGTAGAATAAAAAATACATTCTGAACTCCTCCTATTGACAATCTATCAAACAAACCAAAAATCAAGCGAATACGTTGAGTTTAGGTCAGTTAAAATGGTTCTTAATTTTTGCATTTGCCTATTAATACATAGAGTAGAATAAAAAATACATTCTGAAGTCCTCCTACTGACAATCTATCAAACAAACCAAAAATCAAGCGAATACGTTGAGTTTAGGTCAGTTAAAATGGTTCTTAATTTTTCCATTTGCCTATTTATACATAGGGTAGAATAAAAAATACATTCTTAACTCCTCCTATTGACAATCTATCAAACAAAAAAATCAAGCGAATACGTTGAGTTTAGGTCAGTTAAAATGGTTCTTAATATTTCCATTTGCATATTTATACATAGAGTAGAATAAAAAATATATTCTGAACTACTCCTATTGACAATCTATCAAAAAAAAAAAAATCAAGCGAATACGTTGAGTTTAGGTCAGTTAAAATGGTTCCTAATTTTTCCATTTGCCTATTTATACATAGAGTAGAATAAAAAATACATTCTGTACTCCTCCTACTGACAATCTATCAAACAAACCAAAAATCAAGCGAATACGTTGAGTTTAGGTCAGTTAAAATGATTCTTAATTTTTCCATTTGCCTATTTATACATAGAGTAGAATAAAAAATACATTCTGCACTGCTTCTATTGACAATCTATCAAACCAACAAAAAATGAAGCGAATACGTTGAGTTTAGGTCAGTTAAAATGGTTCTTAATTTTTCCATTTGCCTATTTGTATATAGAGTAGAATAAAAAATACATTCCGAACTGCTCCTACTGACAATCTATCAAACAAAAAATCAAGCGAATACGTTGAGTTTTGGTCAGTTAAAATGGTTCTTAATTTTGCCATTTGCCTATTTATATATAGAGTAGAATAAAAAATACATTCTGAACTGCTTCTATTGACAATCTATCAAACAAACCAAAAATCAAGCGAATACGTTGAGTTTAGGTCAGTTAAAATGGTTCTTAATTTTTCCATTTGCCTATTTATATATAGAGTAGAATAATAAATACATTCTGAACTATTCCTATTGACAATCTATAAAAAAAAACAAAAATCAAGCGAATACGTTGAGTTTAGGTCAGTTAAAATGGTTCTTAATTTTGCCATTTGCCTATTTATATATAGAGTAGAATAAAAAATACATTTTGAACTCCTCCTATTGACAATCTATCAAACAAACCAAAAATCAGGCGAATACGTTGAGTTTAGGTCAGTTAAAATGGTTCTTAATTTTTCCATTTGCCTATTTATACATAGAGTAGAATAAAAAATACATTCTGAACTCCTCCTACTGACAATCTATCAAACAAACCAAAAATCAAGCGAATACGTTGAGTTTAGGTCAGTTAAAATGGTTCTTAATTTTTCCATTTGCCTATTTACACATAGAGTAGAATGAAAAATACATTCTGAACTCCTCCTATTGACAATCTATAAAAGAAACCAAAAATAAAGCGAATACGTTGAGTTTAGGTCAGTTAAAATGGTTCTTAATTTTTCCATTTGCCTATTTATATATAGAATAGAATAAAAAATACATTCTGAACTCCTCCTATTGACAATCTATCAAACAAACCAAAAATCAAGCGAATACGTTGAGTTTAGGTCAGTTAAAATGGTTCTTAATTTTTCCATTTGCCTATTTATATATAGAGTAGAATAAAAAATACATTCTGAACTATTCCTATTGACAATCTATAAAAAAACAAAAATCAAGCGAATACGTTGAGTTTAGGTCAGTTAAAATGGTTCTTAATTTTTCCATTTGCCTATTTATATATAGAGTAGAATAAAAAATACATTCCGAACTCCTCCTATTGACAATCTATCAAACAAACCAAAAATCAAGCGAACACGTTGAGTTTAGGTCAGTTAAAATGGTTCTTAATTTTTCCATTTGCCTATTTATACATAGAGTAGAATAAAAAATACATTCTGTACTCCTCCTACTGACAATCTATCAAACAAACCAAAAATCAAGCGAATACGTTGAGTTTAGGTCAGTTAAAATGATTCTTAATTTTTCCATTTGCCTATTTATACATAGAGTAGAATAAAAAATACATTCTGCACTGCTTCTATTGACAATCTATCAAACCAACAAAAAATGAAGCGAATACGTTGAGTTTAGGTCAGTTAAAATGGTTCTTAATTTTTCCATTTGCCTATTTATATATAGAGTAGAATAAAAAATACATTCCGAACTCCTCCTATTGACAATCTATCAAACAAACCAAAAATCAAGCGAACACGTTGAGTTTAGGTCAGTTAAAATGGTTCTTAATTTTTCCATTTGCCTATTTATACATAGAGTAGAATAAAAAATACATTCTGAACTATTCCTATTGACAATCTATAAAAAAAACAAAAATCAAGCGAATACGTTGAGTTTAGGTCAGTTAAAATGGTTCTTAATTTTTCCATTTGCCTATTTATATATAGAGTAGAATAAAAAATACATTCCGAACTCCTCCTATTGACAATCTATCAAACAAACCAAAAATCAAGCGAACACGTTGAGTTTAGGTCAGTTAAAATGGTTCTTAATTTTTCCATTTGCCTATTTATACATAGAGTAGAATAAAAAATACATTCTGTACTCCTCCTACTGACAATCTATCAAACAAACCAAAAATCAAGCGAATACGTTGAGTTTAGGTCAGTTAAAATGATTCTTAATTTTTCCATTTGCCTATTTATACATAGAGTAGAATAAAAAATACATTCTGCACTGCTTCTATTGACAATCTATCAAACCAACAAAAAATGAAGCGAATACGTTGAGTTTAGGTCAGTTAAAATGGTTCTTAATTTTTCCATTTGCCTATTTATATATAGAGTAGAATAAAAAATACATTCCGAACTCCTCCTATTGACAATCTATCAAACAAACCAAAAATCAAGCGAACACGTTGAGTTTAGGTCAGTTAAAATGGTTCTTAATTTTTCCATTTGCCTATTTATACATAGAGTAGAATAAAAAATACATTCTGAACTATTCCTATTGACAATCTATAAAAAAAACAAAAATCAAGCGAATACGTTGAGTTTAGGTCAGTTAAAATGGTTCTTAATTTTTCCATTTGCCTATTTATATATAGAGTAGAATAAAAAATACATTCCGAACTCCTCCTATTGACAATCTATCAAACAAACCAAAAATCAAGCGAACACGTTGAGTTTAGGTCAGTTAAAATAATTCTTAATTTTTCCATTTGCCTATTTATACATAGAGTAGAATAAAAAATACATTCTGTACTCCTCCTACTGACAATCTATCAAACAAACCAAAAATCAAGCGAATACGTTGAGTTTAGGTCAGTTAAAATGATTCTTAATTTTTCCATTTGCCTATTTATACATAGAGTAGAATAAAAAATACATTCTGCACTGCTTCTATTGACAATCTATCAAACCAACAAAAAATGAAGCGAATACGTTGAGTTTAGGTCAGTTAAAATGATTCTTAATTTTTCCATTTGCCTATTTATACATAGAGTAGAATAAAAAATATATTCTGAACTACTCCTATTGACAATCTATCAAAAAAAAAAAAAAAAATCAAGCGAATACGTTGAGTTTAGGTCAGTTAAAATGGTTCCTAATTTTTCCATTTGCCTATTTATACATAGAGTAGAATAAAAAATACATTCTGCACTGCTTCTATTGACAATCTATCAAACAAACAAAAAATGAAGTGAATACGTTGAGTTTAGGTCAGTTAAAATGGTTCTTAATTTTTCCATTTGCCTATTTGTATATAGAGTAGAATAAAAAATATATTCTGAACTACTCCTATTGACAATCTAACAAAAAAAAAAAAAAAAAAAAAAAAAATCAAGCGAATACGTTGAGTTTAGGTCAGTTAAAATGGTTCTTAATTTTTCCATTTGCCTATTTGTATATAGAGTAGAATAAAAAATTCATTCCGAACTGCTCCTACTGACAATCTATCAAACAAAAAATCAAGCGAATACGTTGAGTTTTGGTCAGTTAAAATGGTTTTTAATTTTGCCATTTGCCTATTTATATATAGAGTAGAATAAAAAATACATTCTGAACTGCTTCTATTGACAATCTATCAAACAAACCAAAAACAAGCGAATACGTTGAGTTTAGGTCAGTTAAAATGGTTCTTAATTTTTCCATTTGCCTATTTATATATAGAGTAGAATACTAAATACATTCTGAACTATTCCTATTGACAATCTATAAAAAAAAAAAAACAAAAATCAAGCGAATACGTTGAGTTTAGGTCAGTTAAAATGGTTCTTAATTTTTCCATTTGCCTATTTATACATAGAGTAGAATAAAAAATACATTCTGAACTCCTCCTATTGACAATCTATCAAACAAACCAAAAATCAAGCGAATACGTTGAGTTTAGGTCAGTTAAAATGGTTCTTAATTTTTCCATTTGCCTATTAATACATAGAGTAGAATAAAAAATACATTCTGAACTCCTCCTACTGGCAATCTATCAAACAAACCAAAAATCAAGCGAATACGTTGAGTTTAGTTCAGTTAAAATGATTCTTAATTTTTCCATTTGCCTATTTATACATAGGGTAGAATAAAAAATACATTCTTAACTCCTCCTATTGACAATCTATCAAACAAAAAATCAAGCGAATACGTTGAGTTTAGGTCAGTTCAAATGGTTCTTAATATTTCCATTTGCATATTTATACATAGAGTAGAATAAAAAATATATTCTGAACTACTCCTATTGACAATCTATCAAAAAAAAAAAAAAAAAAAATCAAGCGAATACGTTGAGTTTAGGTCAGTTAAAATGGTTCCTAATTTTTCCATTTGCCTATTTATACATAGAGTAGAATAAAAAATACATTCTGTACTCCTCCTACTGACAATCTATCAAACAAACCAAAAATCAAGCGAATACGTTGAGTTTAGTTCAGTTAAAATGGTTCTTAATTTTTCCATTTGCCTATTTGTATATAGAGTAGAATAAAAAATACATTCCGAACTGCTCCTACTGACAATCTATCAAACAAAAAATCAAGCGAATACGTTGAGTTTAGGTCAGTTAAAATGGTTCTTAATTTTTCCATTTGCCTATTTATATATAGAGTAGAATAATAAATACATTCTGAACTATTCCTATGGACAATCTATAAAAAAAAAAAACAAAAATCAAGCGAATACGTTGAGTTTAGGTCAGTTAAAATGGTTCTTAATTTTGCCATTTGCCTATTTATATATAGAGTAGAATAAAAAATACATTCTGAACTCCTCCTATTGACAATCTATAAAAGAAACCAAAAATAAAGCGAATACGTTGAGTTTAGGTCAGTTAAAATGGTTCTTAATTTTTCCATTTGCCTATTTATATATAGAATAGAATAAAAAATACATTCTAAACTCCTCCTATTGACAATCTATCAAACAAACCAAAAATCAAGCGAATACGTTGAGTTTAGGTCAGTTAAAATGGTTCTTAATTTTTCCATTTGCCTATTTATATATAGAGTAGAATAAAAAATACATCTGAACTATTCCTATTGACATTGTATAAAAAAAACAAAAATCAAGCGAATACGTTGAGTTTAGGTCAGTTAAAATGGTTCTTAATTTTTCCATTTGCCTATTTATATATAGAGTAGAATAAAAAATACATTCCGAACTCCTCCTATTGACAATCTATCAAACAAACCAAAAATCAAGCGAACACGTTGAGTTTAGGTCAGTTAAAATGGTTCTTAATTTTTCCATTTGCCTATTTATACATAGAGTAGAATAAAAAATACATTCTGAACTCCTCCTACTGACAATCTATCAAACAAACCAAAAATCAAGCGAATACGTTGAGTTTAGGTCAGTTAAAATGGTTCTTAATTTTTCCATTTGCCTATTTATACATAGAGTAAAATAAAAAATACATTCTGAACTCCTCCTATTGACAATCTATCAAACAAACCAAAAATCAAGCGAATACGTTGAGTTTAGGTCAGTTAAAATGGTTCTTAATTTTTCCATTTGCCTATTTACACATAGAGTAGAATGAAAAATACATTCTGAACTCCTCCTATTGACAATCTATAAAAGAAACCAAAAATAAAGCGAATACGTTGAGTTTAGGTCAGGTAAAATGGTTCTTAATTTTTCCATTTGCCTATTTATATATAGAATAGAATAAAAAATACATTCTGAACTCCTCCTATTGACAATCTATCAAACAAACCAAAAATCAAGCGAATACGTTGAGTTTAGGTCAGTTAAAATGGTTCTTAATTTTTCCATTTGCCTATTTATATATAGAGTAGAATAAAAAATACATTCTGAACTATTCCTATTGACAATCTATAAAAAAAACAAAAATCAAGCGAATACGTTGAGTTTAGGTCAGTTAAAATGGTTCTTAATTTTTCCATTTGCCTATTTATATATAGAGTAGAATAAAAAATACATTCCGAACTCCTCCTATTGACAATCTATCAAACAAACCAAAAATCAAGCGAACACGTTGAGTTTAGGTCAGTTAAAATGGTTCTTAATTTTTCCATTTGCCTATTTATATATAGAGTAGAATAAAAAATACATTCTGAACTATTCCTATTGACAATCTATAAAAAAAACAAAAATCAAGCGAATACGTTGAGTTTAGGTCAGTTAAAATGGTTCTTAATTTTTCCATTTGCCTATTTATATATAGAGTAGAATAAAAAATACATTCCGAACTCCTCCTATTGACAATCTATCAAACAAACCAAAAATCAAGCGAACACGTTGAGTTTAGGTCAGTTAAAATGGTTCTTAATTTTTCCATTTGCCTATTTATACATAGAGTAGAATAAAAAATACATTCTGAACTCCTCCTACTGACAATCTATCAAACAAACCAAAAATCAAGCGAATACGTTGAGTTTAGGTCAGTTAAAATGGTTCTTAATTTTTCCACTTGCCTATTTATACATAGAGTAGAATAAAAAATACATTCTGAACTCCTCCTATTGACAATCTATCAAACAAACCAAAAATCAAGCGAATACGTTGAGTTTAGGTCAGTTAAAATGGTTCTTAATTTTTCCATTTGCCTATTTATACATAGAGTAGAATGAAAAATACATTCTGAACTCCTCCTATTGACAATCTATAAAAGAAACCAAAAATAAAGCGAATACGTTGAGTTTAGGTCAGTTAAAATGGTTCTTAATTTTTCCATTTGCCTATTTATATATAGAATAGAATAAAAAATACATTCTGAACTCCTCCTATTGACAATCTATCAAACAAACCAAAAATCAAGCGAATACGTTGAGTTTAGGTCAGTTAAAATGGTTCTTAATTTTTCCATTTGCCTATTTATATATAGAGTAGAATAAAAAATATATTCTGAACTACTCCTATTGACAATCTATCAAAAAAAAAAAAAAAATCAAGCGAATACGTTGAGTTTAGGTCAGTTCAAATGGTTCTTAATATTTCCATTTGCATATTTATACATAGAGTAGAATAAAAAATATATTCTGAACTACTCCTATTGACAATCTATCAAAAAAAAAAAATCAAGCGAATACGTTGAGTTTAGGTCAGTTAAAATGGTTCCTAATTTTTCCATTTGCCTATTTATACATAGAGTAGAATAAAAAATACATTCTGTACTCCTCCTACTGACAATCTATCAAACAAACCAAAAATCAAGCGAATACGTTGAGTTTAGGTCAGTTAAAATGGTTCTTAATTTTTCCATTTGCCTATTTATACATAGAGTAGAATAAAAAATACATTCTGCACTGCTTCTATTGACAATCTATCAAACAAACAAAAAATGAAGCGAATACGTTGAGTTTAGGTCAGTTAAAATGGTTCTTAATTTTTCCATTTGCCTATTTGTATATAGAGTAGAATAAAAAATACATTCCGAACTGCTCCTACTGACAATCTATCAAACAAAAAATCAAGCGAATACGTTGAGTTTTGGTCAGTTAAAATGGTTCTTAATTTTTCCATTTGCCTATTTACACATAGAGTAGAATAAAAAATACATTCTGAACTCCTCCTATTGGCAATCTATAAAAGAAACCAAAAATAAAGCGAATACGTTGAGTTTAGGTCAGTTAAAATGGTTCTTAATTTTTCCATTTGCCTATTTATATATAGAGTAGAATAATAAATACATTCTGAACTATTCCTATTGACAATCTATAAAAAAAAACAAAAATCAAGCGAATACGTTGAGTTTAGGTCAGTTAAAATGGTTCTTAATTTTGCCATTTGCCTATTTATATATAGAGTAGAATAGAAAAATCCATTTTGAACTCCTCCTATTGACAATCTATCAAACAAACCAAAAATCAGGCGAATACGTTGAGTTTAGGTCAGTTAAAATGGTTCTTAATTTTTCCATTTGCCTATTTATACATAGAGTAGAATAAAAAATACATTCTGAACTCCTCCTACTGACAATCTATCAAACAAACCAAAAATCAAGCGAATACGTTTAGTTTAGGTCAGTTAAAATGGTTCTTAATTTTTCCATTTGCCTATTTACACATAGAGTAGAATAAAAAATACATTCTGAACTCCTCCTATTGGCAATCTATAAAAGAAACCAAAAATAAAGCGAATACGTTGAGTTTAGGTCAGTTAAAATGGTTCTTAATTTTTCCATTTGCCTATTTATATATAGAATAGAATAAAAAATACATTCTGAACTCCTCCTATTGACAATCTATCAAACAAACCAAAAATCAAGCGAATACGTTGAGTTTAGGTCAGTTAAAATGGTTCTTAATTTTTCCATTTGCCTATTTATATATAGAGTAGAATAAAAAATACATTCTGAACTATTCCTATTGACAATCTATAAAAAAAACAAAAATCAAGCGAATACGTTGAGTTTAGGTCAGTTAAAATGGCTCTTAATTTTTCCATTTGCCTATTTATATATAGAGTAGAATAAAAAATACATTCCGAACTCCTCCTATTGACAATCTATCAAACAAACCAAAAATCAAGCGAACACGTTGAGTTTAGGTCAGTTAAAATGGTTCTTAATTTTTCCATTTGCCTATTTATACATAGAGTAGAATAAAAAATACATTCTGAACTCCTCCTACTGACAATCTATCAAACAAACCAAAAATCAAGCGAATACGTTGAGTTTAGGTCAGTTAAAATGGTTCTTAATTTTTCCATTTGCCTATTTATACATAGAGTAGAATAAAAAATACATTCTGAACTCCTCCTATTGACAATCTATCAAACAAACCAAAAATCAAGCGAATACGTTGAGTTTAGGTCAGTTAAAATGGTTCTTAATTTTTCCATTTGCCTATTAATACATAGAGTAGAATAAAAAATACATTCTGAACTCCTCCTACTGACAATCTATCAAACAAACCAAAAATCAAGCGAATACGTTGAGTTTAGGTCAGTTAAAATGATTCTTAATTTTTCCATTTGCCTATTTATACACAGGGTAGAATAAAAAATACATTCTTAACTCCTCCTACTGACAATCTGTCAAACAAAAAATCAAGCGAATACGTTGAGTTTAGGTCAGTTCAAATGGTTCTTAATATTTCCATTTGCATATTTATACATAGAGTAGAATAAAAAATATATTCTGAACTACTCCTATTGACAATCTATCAAAAAAAAAAAAAAATCAAGCGAATACGTTGAGTTTAGGTCAGTTAAAATGGTTCCTAATTTTTCCATTTGCCTATTTATACATAGAGTAGAATAAAAAATACATACTGTACTCCTCCTACTGACAATCTATCAAACAAACCAAAAATCAAGCGAATACGTTGAGTTTAGGTCAGTTAAAATGGTTCTTAATTTTTCCATTTGCCTATTTATACATAGAGTAGAATAGAAAATACACTCTGCACTGCTTCTATTGACAATCTATCAAACAAACAAAAAATGAAGCGAATACGTTGAGTTTAGGTCAGTTAAAATGGTTCTTAATTTTTCCATTTGCCTATTTGTATATAGAGTAGAATAAAAAATACATTCCGAACTGCTCCTACTGACAATCTATCAAACAAAAAATCAAGCGAATACGTTGAGTTTTGGTCAGTTAAAATGGTTTTTAATTTTGCCATTTGCCTATTTATATATAGAGTAGAATAAAAAATACATTCTGAACTGCTTCTATTGACAATCTATCAAACAAACCAAAAACAAGCGAATACGTTGAGTTTAGGTCAGTTAAAATGGTTCTTAATTTTTCCATTTGCCTATTTATATATAGAGTAGAATAATAAATACATTCTGAACTATTCCTATTGACAATCTATAAAAAAAAAACAAAAATCAAGCGAATACGTTGAGTTTAGGTCAGTTAAAATGGTTCTTAATTTTGCCATTTGCCTATTTATATATAGAGTAGAATAGAAAAATCCATTTTGAACTCCTCCTATTGACAATCTATCAAACAAACCAAAAATCAGGCGAATACGTTGAGTTTAGGTCAGTTAAAATGGTTCTTAATTTTTCCATTTGCCTATTTATACATAGAGTAGAATAAAAAATACATTCTGAACTCCTCCTACTGACAATCTATCAAACAAACCAAAAATCAAGCGAATACGTTTAGTTTAGGTCAGTTAAAATGGTTCTTAATTTTTCCATTTGCCTATTTACACATAGAGTAGAATAAAAAATACATTCTGAACTCCTCCTACTGACAATCTATCAAACAAACCAAAAATCAAGGGAATACGTTGAGTTTAGGTCAGTTAAAATGGTTCCTAATTTTTCCATTTGCCTATTTATACATAGAGTAGAATAAAAAATACATTCTGAACTCCTCCTATTGGCAATCTATCAAAAAAAAAAAAAAAAAATCAAGCGAATACGTTGAGTTTATGTCAGTTAAAATGGTTCTTAATTTTTCCATTTGCCTATTTATATATAGAGTAGAATAAAAAATACATTCTGAACTCCTCCTACTGACAATCTATCAAACAAACCAAAAATCAAGCGAATACGTTGAGTTTAGGTCAGTTAAAATGGTTCTTAATTTTTCCATTTGCCTATTTATACATAGAGTAGAATAAAAAATACATTCTGAACTCCTCCTATTGGCAATCTATCAAAAAAAAAAAATCAAGCGAATACGTTGAGTTTATGTCAGTTAAAATGGTTCTTAATTTTTCCATTTGCCTATTTTTATATAGAGTAGAATAAAAAATACATTCTGAACTCCTCTTACTCTCAATCTATCAAACAAACCAAAAATCAAGCGAATACGTTGTGTTTAGGTCAGTTAAAATGGTTCTTAATTTTTCCATTTGCCTATTTATACATAGAGTAGAATAAAAAATACATTCTGAACTCCTCCTACTGATAATCTATCAAACAAACCAAAAATCAAGCGAATACGTTGAGTTTAGGTCAGTTAAAATGGTTCTTAATTTTTCCTTTTGCCTATTTATACATAGAGTAGAATAAAAAAATACATTCTGAACTCCTCCTACTGACAATCTATCAAACAAACCAAAAATCAAGCGAATACGTTGAATTTAGGTCAGTTAAAATGGTTCTTAATTTTTCCATTTGCCTATTTATACATAGAGTAGAATAAAAAATACATTCTGAACACCTCCTACTAACAATCTATCAAACAAAACAAAAATCAAGCGAATACGTTGAGTTTAGGTCAGTTAAAATGGTTCTTAATTTTTCCATTTGCCTATTTGTATATAGAGTAGAATAAAAAATACATTCCGAACTCCTCCTACTGACAATCTATCAAACAAAAAATAAAGCGAATAGGTTGAGTTTTAGTCAGTTAAAGTTGTTTTTAATTTTTCCATTTGCCTATTTATATATTGAGTAGAATAAAAAATACATTCTGAACTATTCCTATTAACAATCTATCAAACAAACCAAAAATCAAGCGAATACGTTGAGTTTAGGTCAGTTAAAATGGTTCTTAATTTTTCCATTTGCCTCTTTATATATAGAGTAGAATAATAAATACATTCTGAACTATTCCTATTGACAATCTATAAAAAAAACAAAAATCAGGCGAATACGTTGAGTTTAGGTCAGTTAAAATGGTTCTTAATTTTTCCATTTGCCTATTTATAGATAGAGTAGAATAAAAAATACATTCTGAACTCCTCCTACTGACGATCTATCAAACAAACCAAAAATCAAGCGAATACGTTGAGTTTAGGTCAGTTAAAATGGTTCTTAATTTTTCCATTTGCCTATTTATACATAGAGTAGAATAAAAAATACATTCTTAACTCTTCCTACTGACAATCTATCAAACAAAAAATCAAGCGAATACGTTGAGTTTAGGTCAGTTAAAATGGTTCTTAATTTTTCCATTTGCCTGTTTATACATAGAGTAGAATAAAAAATACATTCTGAACTCCTCCTTTTGGCAATCTATCAAAAAAAAAAAAAAAAAAAAAAAAAAAAATCAAGCGAATACGTTGAGTTTATGTCAGTTAAAATGGTTCTTAATTTTTCCATTTGCCTATTTATATATAGAGTAGAATAAAAAATACATTCTGAACTCCTCCTACTGACAATCTATCAAACAAACCAAAAATCAAGCGAATACGTTGAGTTTAGGTCAGTTAAAATGGTTCTTAATTTTTCCATTTGCCTATTTATATATAGAGTAGAATAAAAAATACATTCTGAACTCCTCCTATTGGCAATCTATCAAAAAAAAAAAAAAAAAAAAATCAAGCGAATACGTTGAGTTTAGGTCAGTTAAAATGGTTCTTAATTTTGCCATTTGCCTATTTATATATAGAGTAGAATAAAAAATACATTCTGAACTCCTCCTATTGACAATCTATCAAACAAACCAAAAATCAGGCGAATACGTTGAGTTTAGGTCAGTTAAAATGGTTCTTAATTTTTCCATTTGCCTATTTATACATAGAGTAGAATAAAAAATACATTCTGAACTCCTCCTACTGACAATCTATCAAACAAACCAAAAATCAAGCGAATACGTTTTTTTTTTTTTTTTTTTTTTTTTTTTTTGCAATTGGACCAGTACTCAGGGGATGACCCCTATTTATGCAGTGCATTGTGCTGGAACTAGGAAAATAGGATAGGGTGAGGAGGATAGCGGGAGTAGTGCTTATGGATATTCGACTTGAATCTCTCCACGCTGGGTATGGCAGGAAAGACATCTGCAGGGAGCTCGTTCCACATACGAGCTGTTCGATCAAAGAACGAATTATTTCTGAAATGCGTAGTGCGATTCGCTGTTATATCGACCACAAATGGATGTGCTCTTAATGAGGAACGTGTTGCTCGTAAGTAGGAGCGGATCTCGGGAATATGTTCCCTTACCTCATCAGAGCACAGTCCATTGAAGTAACGATAAAACAGCGTAACACAACCCACGTTGCGACGATGCTCCAGTGAGTCAATAGAGTTGGCTACACTATTGTCACCTATGAGTCTTTTCGCCCTCTCCTGAACTCGGTCCAGTAGCTTCAAAATAGACTTTGAAGCACCGGCCCATACATGAGAGTTGTATTCCATTTTCGGCCGGATGTAGGTGGTATAAATAGTGAGGATATCAGAAGGGGTGAAGTATCTCTTACACCGTCTTAAAAAACCGAGGCACTTGAATGCTTCTTTGGCGATATGAAAAATGTGCTCAGACCATAGAACATCGCACTGAATTTTCATGCCCAGAACATCAAGAGCTTTTGATTCCTCAATATTTATATCACCCATAATTACAGATGGAGCAGCATTTACGGTCATACGTTTATGCGTAAGCATACAGCACTGAGTCTTCCGGGCATTGAAATCGACCCGATTCGCATGACCCCATTCGGAGATTGTTGTAAGATCTTGATTTAATGATTCGACCATATTTTGCCTCATAGCCCTAATCTTCAACGGACTTGGCCTATGGTCAAATGAGTAAGAATGGCTAATGCTGCTGTCATCTGCAAATGAGTACATAGGGTTGGAAGTTTTACAAAGTAAGTCATTAAGAAAAATGAGAAACAGGGTAGGAGATAGAACGGAGCCTTGTGGTACCCCTGAATTTATCTTGAACTCGTCTGATGTGATCCCATCTATAACAACTCGTATAGTGCGATCACTGAGGAAGCTCGATATAAACCGAGTGAGGCCATTACCAACACCAAAAGCAATTAGTTTTGCCAGAAGTGCCCCATGCCAGACTCTGTCAAACGCCTTGGAGATATCCAGAGCCACCACCTTACTTTCGCCAAAATGGTGAATGGAATGACACCATTTCTCCGAGAGGAGTGCTAGTAGGTCACCAGTAGAGCGTCCCCTACGAAAACCATACTGTCGGTCATTTAGTAAATTGTTGGACTCTAAATACCTCACAAGATGAAAGTTAATCATACTTTCCATCACTTTGGAAAGTGCGGAACATATCGCTATTGGGCGGTAATTTTCAGGGTTACTAGCCTCTCCTTTTTTGGGGATTGGCGTTACATTAGCAACCTTCCAGCACAATGGAAATTCTCCAGAATGGTACAATGTACTGAAAAGGTTTGCTAACGGACGAGCTAGCGTCGAACAGCACTGCTTCAAGACCAGTGCTGGGATTCCATCCGGTCCAGCAGATTTATTTACATTGAGCTCAGCCAATACCTTTTTAACTGCACGTGCTCGAAAGAATATTTTTGGCATAGTTACAGATACTCTTTCGAGGTCGGGCAGTGGTTGATTGCTTTCCGGCAAGTTGGAGTTACTTGCAAATAATTCGGCCAGTAGGTTAGCTTTATCAACCGGGTCAGTGAATATTTGGTCATCCTTTAAAAGAGTTGGAATTGTAGAACTAGCATTATCCTTGATTCTTTTAGGTCAGTTAAAATGGTTCTTAATTTTTCCATTTGCCTATTTATACATAGAGTAGAATAAAAAATACATTCTGAACTCCTCCTACTGACAATCTATCAAACAAACCAAAAATCAAGCGAATACGTTGAGTTTAGGTCAGTCAAAATGGTTCTTAATTTTTCCATTTGCCTATTTATACATAGAGTAGAATAAAAAAATACATTCTGAACTCCTCCTATTGGCAATCTATCAAAAAAAAAAAAAAAAAAAAAAAAAAAAAAAAAAAAATCAAGCGAATACGTTGAGTTTATGTCAGTTAAAATGGTTCTTAATTTTTCCATTTGCCTATTTATACATAGAGTAGGATAAAAAATACATTCTGAACTCCTCCTATTGGCAATCTATCACAAAAAAAAAAACAAAACAAAAACAAAAAAAATCAAGCGAATACGTTGAGTTTATGTCAGTTAAAATGGTTCTTAATTTTTCCATTTGCCTATTTATATATATAGTAGAATAAAAAATACATTCTGAACTCCTCCTATTGACAATCTATCAAACAAACCAAAAATCAAGCGAATACGTTGAGTTTAGGTCAGTTAAAATGGTTCTTAATGTTTCCATTTGCCTATTTATACATAGAGTAGGATAAAAAATACATTCTGAACTCCTCCTACTGACAATCTATCAAACAAACCAAAAATCAAGCGAATGCGTTGAGTTTAGGTCAGTTAAAATGGTTCTTAATTTTTCCATTTGCCTATTTATACATAGAGTAGAATAGAAAATACATTCTGAACTCCTCCTTTTGACAATCTATCAAAGAAACCAAAAATCAAGCGAATATGTTGAGTTTAGGTCAGTTAAAATGGTTCTTAATTTTTCCATTTGCCTATCTATACATAGAGTAGAATAAAAAATACATTCTGAACTCCTTCTACTGACAATCTATCAAACAAACCAAAAATCAAGCGAATACGTTGAGTCTAGGTCAGTTAAAATGGTTCTTAATATTTCCATTTGCCTATTTTTACATAGAGTAGAATAAAAAATATATTCTGAACTCCTCCTATTGACAATCCATCAAAAAAAAAAAAAAATCAAGCGAATACGTTGAGTTTAGGTCAGTTAAAATGGTTCTAAATTTTTCCATTTGCCTATTTATATATAGAGTAGAATAAAAAATACATTCTGAACTCCTCCTATTGACAATCTATCAAACAAACCAAAAATCAAGCGAATACGTTGAGTTTAGGTCAGTTAAAATGGTTCTTAATTTTTCCATTTGCCTATTTATATATAGAGTAGAATAAAAAATACATTCTGAACTCCTACTACTGACAATCTATCAAACAAAAAATCAAACGAATACGTTGAGTTTAGGTCAGTTAAAATGGTTCTTAATTTTTCCATTTGCCTATTTATATATAGAGTAGAATAAAAAATACATTCTGAACTCCTCCTACTGACAATCTATCAAACAAAGAATCAAGCGAATACGTTAAGTTTAGGTCAGTTAAAATGGTTCTTAATTTTTCCATTTGCCTATTTATATATAGAGTAGAATAAAAAATACATTCTGAACTCCTCCTATTGACAATCTATCAAACAAACCAAAAATCAAGCGAATACGTTGAGTTTAGGTCAGTTAAAATGGTTCTTAATTTTTCCACTGGCCTATTTATATATAGAGTAGAATAAAAAATACATTCTGCACTGCTTCTTTTGACAATCTATCAAACAAACAAAAAATTAAGCGAATACGTTGAGTTTAGGTCAGTTAAAATGTTTCTTAATCTTTCCATTTGCCTATTTATATATAGAGTAGAATAAAAAATACATTCTGAACCCCTCCTACTGACAATCTATCAAACAAAAAATCAAGCAAATACGTTAAGTTTAGGTCAGTTAAAATGGTTCTTAGTTTTTCCATTTGCCTATTTATATATAGAGTAGAATAAAAAATACATTCTGAACTCCTCCTATTGACAATCTATCAAACAAACCAAAAATCAAGCGAATACGTTGAGTTTAGGTCAGTTAAAATGGTTCTTAATTTTTCCACTGGCCTATTTATATATAGAGTAGAATAAAAAATACATTCTGCACTGCTTCTTTTGACAATCTATCAAACAAACAAAAAATTAAGCGAATACGTTGAGTTTAGGTCAGTTAAAATGTTTCTTAATCTTTCCATTTGCCTATTTATATATTGAGTAGAATAAAAAATACATTCTGAACTCCTCCTATTGACAATCTATAAAAGAAACCAAAAATAAAGCGAATACGTTGAGTTTAGGTCAGTTAAAATGGTTCTTAATTTTTCCATTTGCCTACTTGTATATAGAGTAGAATAAAAAATACATTCCGAACTCCTCCTACTGACAATCTATCAAACAAAAAATCAAGCGAATACGTTGAGTTTAGGTCAGTTAAAATGGTTCTTAATTTTTCCATTTGCCTATTTGTACATAGAGTAGAATAAAAAATACATTCCGAACTCCTCCTACTGACAATCTATCAAACAAAAAATCAAGCGAATACGTTGAGTTTTGGTCAGTTAAAGTTGTTGTTAATTTTTCCATTTGCCTATTTATATATTGAGTAGAATGAAAAATACATTCTGAACTCCTCCTATTGACAATCTATAAAAGAAACCAAAAATAAAGCGAATATGTTGAGTTTAGGTCAGTTAAAATGGTTCTTAATTTTTCAATTTGCCTATTTGTATATAGAGTAGAATAAAAAATACATTCCGAACTCCTCCTACTGACAATCTATCAAGCAAAAAATCAAGCGAATACGTTGAGTTTAGGTCAGTTAAAATGGTTCTTAATTTTTCCATTTGCCTATTTGTATATAGAGTAGAATAAAAATACATTCCGAACTCCTCCTACTAACAATCTATCAAACAAAAAATCAAGCGAATACGTTGAAATTTGGTCAGTTAAAGTTGTTGTTAATTTTTCCATTTGCCTATTTATATATTGAGTAGAATAAAAAATACATTCTGAACTCCTCCTATTGACAATCTATAAAAGAAACCAAAAATAAAGCGAATACGTTGAGTTTAGGTCGGTTAAAATGGTTCTTAATTTTTCCATTTGCCTATTTGTATACAGAGTAGAATAAAAAATACATTCCGAACTCCTCCTACTGACAATCTACCAAACAAAAAATCAAACGAATACGTTAAGTTTAGGTCAGTTAAAATGGTTCTTAATTTTTCCATTTGCCTATTTATATATAGAATAGAATAAAAAATACATTCTGAACTCCTCCTATTGACAATCTATCAAACAAACCAAAAATCAAGCGAATACATTGAGTTTAGGTTAGCTAAAATGGTTCTTAATTTTTCCATTTGCCTATTTGTATATAGAGTAGAATAAAAAATACATTCTGAATTATTCCTATTGACAATCTATAAAAAAAAACAAAAATCAAGCGAATACGTTGAGTTTAGGTCAGTTAAAATGGTTCTTAATTTTTCTATTTGCCTATTTATATATAGAGTAGAATAAAAAATACATTCTGAACTCCTCCTATTGACAATCTATCAAACAAACCAAAAATCAAGCGAACACGTTGAGTTTAGGTCAGTTAAAATGGTTCTTAATTTTTCCATTTGCCTATTTATACATAGAGTAGAATAAAAAATACATTCTGAACTCCTTCTACTGACAATCTATCAAACAAACCAAAAATCAAGCGAATACGTTGAGTCTAGGTCAGTTAAAATGGTTCTTAATATTTCCATTTGCCTATTTTTACATAGAGTAGAATAAAAAATATATTCTGAACTCCTCCTATTGACAATCCATCAAAAAAAAACAAAAATCAAGCGAATACGTTGAGTTTAGGTCAGTTAAAATGGTTCTTAATTTTTCTATTTGCCTATTTATATATAGAGTAGAATAAAAAATACATTCTGAACTCCTCCTACTGACAATCTATCAAACAAACCAAAAATCAAGCGAATACGTTGAGTTTAGGTCAGTTAAAATGGTTCTTAATTTTTCCATTTGCTATTTATATATAGAGTAGAATAAAAAATACATTCTGAACTCCTCCTACTGACAATCTATCAAACAAAAAATCAAGCGAATACGTTGAGTTTAGGTCAGTTAAAATGGTTCTTAATTTTGCCATTTGCCTATTTATATATAGAGTAGAATAAAAAATACATTCTGAACTCCTCCTATTGACAATCTATCAAACAAACCAAAAATCAGGCGAATACGTTGAGTTTAGGTCAGTTAAAATGGTTCTTAATTTTTCCATTTGCCTATTTATACATAGAGTAGAATAAAAAATACATTCTGAACTCCTCCTACTGACAATCTATCAAACAAACCAAAAATCAAGCGAATACGTTTTTTTTTTTTTTTTTTTTTTTTTTTTTGCAATTGGACCAGTACTCAGGGGATGACCCCTATTTATGCAGTGCATTGTGCTGGAACTAGGAAAATAGGATAGGGTGAGGAGGATAGCGGGAGTAGTGCTTATGGATATTCGACTTGAATCTCTCCACGCTGGGTATGGCAGGAAAGACATCTGCAGGGAGCTCGTTCCACATACGAGCTGTTCGATCAAAGAACGAATTATTTCTGAAATGCGTAGTGCGATTCGCTGTTATATCGACCACAAATGGATGTGCTCTTAATGAGGAACGTGTTGCTCGTAAGTAGGAGCGGATCTCGGGAATATGTTCCCTTACCTCATCAGAGCACAGTCCATTGAAGTAACGATAAAACAGCGTAACACAACCCACGTTGCGACGATGCTCCAGTGAGTCAATAGAGTTGGCTACACTATTGTCACCTATGAGTCTTTTCGCCCTCTCCTGAACTCGGTCCAGTAGCTTCAAAATAGACTTTGAAGCACCGGCCCATACATGAGAGTTGTATTCCATTTTCGGCCGGATGTAGGTGGTATAAATAGTGAGGATATCAGAAGGGGTGAAGTATCTCTTACACCGTCTTAAAAAACCGAGGCACTTGAATGCTTCTTTGGCGATATGAAAAATGTGCTCAGACCATAGAACATCACACTGAATTTTCATGCCCAGAACATCAAGAGCTTTTGATTCCTCAATATTTATATCACCCATAATTACAGATGGAGCAGCATTTACGGTCATACGTTTATGCGTAAGCATACAGCACTGAGTCTTCCGGGCATTGAAATCGACCCGATTCGCATGACCCCATTCGGAGATTGTTGTAAGATCTTGATTTAATGATTCGACCATATTTTGCCTCATAGCCCTAATCTTCAACGGACTTGGCCTATGGTCAAATGAGTAAGAATGGCTAATGCTGCTGTCATCTGCAAATGAGTACATAGGGTTGGAAGTTTTACAAAGTAAGTCATTAAGAAAAATGAGAAACAGGGTAGGAGATAGAACGGAGCCTTGTGGTACCCCTGAATTTATCTTGAACTCGTCTGATGTGATCCCATCTATAACAACTCGTATAGTGCGATCACTGAGGAAGCTCGATATAAACCGAGTGAGGCCATTACCAACACCAAAAGCAATTAGTTTTGCCAGAAGTGCCCCATGCCAGACTCTGTCAAACGCCTTGGAGATATCCAGAGCCACCACCTTACTTTCGCCAAAATGGTGAATGGAATGACACCATTTCTCCGAGAGGAGTGCTAGTAGGTCACCAGTAGAGCGTCCTCTACGAAAACCATACTGTCGGTCATTTAGTAAATTGTTGGACTCTAAATACCTCACAAGATGAAAGTTAATCATACTTTCCATCACTTTGGAAAGTGCGGAACATATCGCTATTGGGCGGTAATTTTCAGGGTTACTAGCCTCTCCTTTTTTGGGGATTGGCGTTACATTAGCAACCTTCCAGCACAATGGAAATTCTCCAGAATGGTACAATGTACTGAAAAGGTTTGCTAACGGACGAGCTAGCGTCGAACAGCACTGCTTCAAGACCAGTGCTGGGATTCCATCCGGTCCAGCAGATTTATTTACATTGAGCTCAGCCAATACCTTTTTAACTGCACGTGCTCGAAAGAATATTTTTGGCATAGTTACAGATACTCTTTCGAGGTCGGGCAGTGGTTGATTGCTTTCCGGCAAGTTGGAGTTACTTGCAAATAATTCGGCCAGTAGGTTAGCTTTATCAACCGGGTCAGTGAATATTTGGTCATCCTTTAAAAGAGTTGGAATTGTAGAACTAGCATTATCCTTGATTCTTTTAGGTCAGTTAAAATGGTTCTTAATTTTTCCATTTGCCTATTTATACATAGAGTAGAATAAAAAATACATTCTGAACTCCTCCTACTGACAATCTATCAAACAAACCAAAAATCAAGCGAATACGTTGAGTTTAGGTCAGTCAAAATGGTTCTTAATTTTTCCATTTGCCTATTTATACATAGAGTAGAATAAAAAAATACATTCTGAACTCCTCCTATTGGCAATCTATCAAAAAAAAAAAAAAAAAAAAAAAAAAAAAAAAAAATCAAGCGAATACGTTGAGTTTATGTCAGTTAAAATGGTTCTTAATTTTTCCATTTGCCTATTTATACATAGAGTAGGATAAAAAATACATTCTGAACTCCTCCTATTGGCAATCTATCACAAAAAAAAAAACAAAACAAAAACAAAAAAAATCAAGCGAATACGTTGAGTTTATGTCAGTTAAAATGGTTCTTAATTTTTCCATTTGCCTATTTATATATATAGTAGAATAAAAAATACATTCTGAACTCCTCCTATTGACAATCTATCAAACAAACCAAAAATCAAGCGAATACGTTGAGTTTAGGTCAGTTAAAATGGTTCTTAATGTTTCCATTTGATAAAAAATACATTCTGAACTCCTCCTACTGACAATCTATCAAACAAACCAAAAATCAAGCGAATGCGTTGAGTTTAGGTCAGTTAAAATGGTTCTTAATTTTTCCATTTGCCTATTTATACATAGAGTAGAATAGAAAATACATTCTGAACTCCTCCTTTTGACAATCTATCAAAGAAACCAAAAATCAAGCGAATATGTTGAGTTTAGGTCAGTTAAAATGGTTCTTAATTTTTCCATTTGCCTATCTATACATAGAGTAGAATAAAAAATACATTCTGAACTCCTTCTACTGACAATCTATCAAACAAACCAAAAATCAAGCGAATACGTTGAGTCTAGGTCAGTTAAAATGGTTCTTAATATTTCCATTTGCCTATTTTTACATAGAGTAGAATAAAAAATATATTCTGAACTCCTCCTATTGACAATCCATCAAAAAAAAAAAAAAATCAAGCGAATACGTTGAGTTTAGGTCAGTTAAAATGGTTCTAAATTTTTCCATTTGCCTATTTATATATAGAGTAGAATAAAAAATACATTCTGAACTCCTCCTATTGACAATCTATCAAACAAACCAAAAATCAAGCGAATACGTTGAGTTTAGGTCAGTTAAAATGGTTCTTAATTTTTCCATTTGCCTATTTATATATAGAGTAGAATAAAAAATACATTCTGAACTCCTACTACTGACAATCTATCAAACAAAAAATCAAACGAATACGTTGAGTTTAGGTCAGTTAAAATGGTTCTTAATTTTTCCATTTGCCTATTTATATATAGAGTAGAATAAAAAATACATTCTGAACTCCTCCTACTGACAATCTATCAAACAAAAAATCAAGCGAATACGTTAAGTTTAGGTCAGTTAAAATGGTTCTTAATTTTTCCATTTGCCTATTTATATATAGAGTAGAATAAAAAATACATTCTGAACTCCTCCTATTGACAATCTATCAAACAAACCAAAAATCAAGCGAATACGTTGAGTTTAGGTCAGTTAAAATGGTTCTTAATTTTTCCACTGGCCTATTTATATATAGAGTAGAATAAAAAATACATTCTGCACTGCTTCTTTTGACAATCTATCAAACAAACAAAAAATTAAGCGAATACGTTGAGTTTAGGTCAGTTAAAATGTTTCTTAATCTTTCCATTTGCCTATTTATATATAGAGTAGAATAAAAAATACATTCTGAACCCCTCCTACTGACAATCTATCAAACAAAAAATCAAGCAAATACGTTAAGTTTAGGTCAGTTAAAATGGTTCTTAGTTTTTCCATTTGCCTATTTATATATAGAGTAGAATAAAAAATACATTCTGAACTCCTCCTATTGACAATCTATCAAACAAACCAAAAATCAAGCGAATACGTTGAGTTTAGGTCAGTTAAAATGGTTCTTAATTTTTCCACTGGCCTATTTATATATAGAGTAGAATAAAAAATACATTCTGCACTGCTTCTTTTGACAATCTATCAAACAAACAAAAAATTAAGCGAATACGTTGAGTTTAGGTCAGTTAAAATGTTTCTTAATCTTTCCATTTGCCTATTTATATATTGAGTAGAATAAAAAATACATTCTGAACTCCTCCTATTGACAATCTATAAAAGAAACCAAAAATAAAGCGAATACGTTGAGTTTAGGTCAGTTAAAATGGTTCTTAATTTTTCCATTTGCCTACTTGTATATAGAGTAGAATAAAAAATACATTCCGAACTCCTCCTACTGACAATCTATCAAACAAAAAATCAAGCGAATACGTTGAGTTTAGGTCAGTTAAAATGGTTCTTAATTTTTCCATTTGCCTATTTGTACATAGAGTAGAATAAAAAATACATTCCGAACTCCTCCTACTGACAATCTATCAAACAAAAAATCAAGCGAATACGTTGAGTTTTGGTCAGTTAAAGTTGTTGTTAATTTTTCCATTTGCCTATTTATATATTGAGTAGAATGAAAAATACATTCTGAACTCCTCCTATTGACAATCTATAAAAGAAACCAAAAATAAAGCGAATATGTTGAGTTTAGGTCAGTTAAAATGGTTCTTAATTTTTCAATTTGCCTATTTGTATATAGAGTAGAATAAAAAATACATTCCGAACTCCTCCTACTGACAATCTATCAAGCAAAAAATCAAGCGAATACGTTGAGTTTAGGTCAGTTAAAATGGTTCTTAATTTTTCCATTTGCCTATTTGTATATAGAGTAGAATAAAAATACATTCCGAACTCCTCCTACTAACAATCTATCAAACAAAAAATCAAGCGAATACGTTGAAATTTGGTCAGTTAAAGTTGTTGTTAATTTTTCCATTTGCCTATTTATATATTGAGTAGAATAAAAAATACATTCTGAACTCCTCCTATTGACAATCTATAAAAGAAACCAAAAATAAAGCGAATACGTTGAGTTTAGGTCGGTTAAAATGGTTCTTAATTTTTCCATTTGCCTATTTGTATACAGAGTAGAATAAAAAATACATTCCGAACTCCTCCTACTGACAATCTACCAAACAAAAAATCAAACGAATACGTTAAGTTTAGGTCAGTTAAAATGGTTCTTAATTTTTCCATTTGCCTATTTATATATAGAATAGAATAAAAAATACATTCTGAACTCCTCCTATTGACAATCTATCAAACAAACCAAAAATCAAGCGAATACATTGAGTTTAGGTTAGCTAAAATGGTTCTTAATTTTTCCATTTGCCTATTTGTATATAGAGTAGAATAAAAAATACATTCTGAATTATTCCTATTGACAATCTATAAAAAAAAACAAAAATCAAGCGAATACGTTGAGTTTAGGTCAGTTAAAATGGTTCTTAATTTTTCTATTTGCCTATTTATATATAGAGTAGAATAAAAAATACATTCTGAACTCCTCCTATTGACAATCTATCAAACAAACCAAAAATCAAGCGAACACGTTGAGTTTAGGTCAGTTAAAATGGTTCTTAATTTTTCCATTTGCCTATTTATACATAGAGTAGAATAAAAAATACATTCTGAACTCCTTCTACTGACAATCTATCAAACAAACCAAAAATCAAGCGAATACGTTGAGTCTAGGTCAGTTAAAATGGTTCTTAATATTTCCATTTGCCTATTTTTACATAGAGTAGAATAAAAAATATATTCTGAACTCCTCCTATTGACAATCCATCAAAAAAAAAAAAAATCAAGCGAATACGTTGAGTTTAGGTCAGTTAAAATGGTTCTTAATTTTTCCATTTGCCTATTTATATATAGAGTACAATAAAAAATACATTCTGAACTCCTCCTACTGACAATCTATCAAACAAAAAATCAAGCGAATACGTTGAGTTTAGGTCAGTTAAAATGGTTCTTAATTTTTCCATTTGCCTATTTATATATAGAGTAGAATAAAAAATACATTCTGAACTCCTCCTATTGACAATCTATCAAAAAAAAAAAAAAAAACAAAAAAACAAAAATCAAGCGAATACGTTGAGTTCAGGTCAGTTAAAATGGTTCTTAATTTTTCCATTTGCCTATTTATATATAGAGTACAATAAAAAAATACATTCTGAACTCCTCCTACTGACAATCTATCAAACAAAAAATCAAGCGAATACGTTGAGTTTAGGTCAGTTAAAATGGTTCTTAATTTTTCAATTTGCCTATTTATATATAGAGTAGAATAAATGTTAGATGAATCTGTGAATAATGCAGTGTACAAACTTTTAATCTATTGTAAGTACGCAGGTAAAAATGAAACAATGTGTTTTTAATTCATTTACTCAAATTCATTTTATTATCTATAAGTGTACGAGCTTGTTCGAAGTTTTAAAAGGAAAGAATGTTCTAGATATGTACAAGAAAATTTTTGGCGCAAAAATTTGACAATTAATAAAAACATAGAATTTAATTACAGTGTTGATTACATTTGGATTGAACTAGAGTTGCATCATTACTCAACAATCTCCCCCTCAAGCCAAATGTATAGAAATTCAATCAAAATTCAATTTTAAAAGATTGCAACCATTTATGTGCTTTTGTTTCGTCAAAACCTTTGTCAAAATATCAGCAGCATTCTCATCAGAGCTAACGTATTTTACATCAATTACCTTCCCCTCGTATTTCTCTCGGATGTAATGATAACGGATGTCGATATGTTTACTTTTCTTCTGAACAGTTGGATTCTTCACCATAAACGCCGCAGCTTGATTGTCACATAATGTAAAAGTAGGACTATTAATATACTGTTCAAATCCCATTTCGTGTAAAAGACCACGAAGAAAGACAACTTCCTTTGTTCCCTGACATAGAGCAATGTATTCCGCCTCCATGGTACTAAGGGCTACAACAGGTTGTTTACGGGATTCCCAAGCGACGGGACCACCAGCCATAAGCACAACATGACCAGAATAAGATTTTCGATCATATGTATCGCTACCCCAGTCAGAATCTGTAAAGCATAAAAATTGTTCCACATTAGAAGAAAATGTAATTTTACCCACTGGATTCTTCTTCAGATATCTTAGTACGTATTTCGCAGCTTGAAAGTGCTCTTTATGAGGATGTGAGTTAAACTGAGATAACTTAGATACCACATGAATTAAGTCAGGTCTGGTAATCACGGCTAAGTACATTAAAGCACCAATTAAACTTTGATAGTTCTTTGTGTCCAAATTTTCACAGTTTTCTTCACATTTTGTAAGAATAGTACCATTTCCCCAAGGAGTTGCTGCTGGCCTGCACTCTGTCATGCACCATTTTTTCAGTATTTCTTCCGTATATTTCTTTTGGTGTATAGATATATCACCCCGGAGACCATCTCGCACAATTTCCATGCCAAGATAAAATGATATAGAACCACGGTCAACAGCCTCTACACATTTGTTTAAATTTCCAATAATAGTTTTCATCTCCGATTCACTAGAGCACGCTACTAACATGTCATCAACATATAAGGCAATTATAGATATATTATTTTTAACTCTTTTTATATATACACAAGTGTCAGATTTACATCTCAGAAATCCCATTTCTATTAATATATCATTTATTCTTTTGTTCCATTCACGCCCGGCTTGTTTCAATCCATATAGGGCCTTTTTTAATTTACATACCTTGTTTGGATACTGTTTGCTTTCAAACATTGAGGGTTGAGTCATATATACCTCCTCTTCTAAATTACCATTCAAATATGCTGCCACTATATCAACATGATTCACAAGCAATTTGTGCTTTGCCGACAACGCTAATATTAATCTTATTGTTGAATGCCGTACGACGGGTGCGAATGTTTCTTGAAAGTCAACGTTAAATTTTTGTGAACATCCATGTGCCACTAGTCGAGCTTTATATTTTTCGACCGTACCATCAGGATTGTGTTTCAAAGTAAATACCCATTTGCAACCAATAATGTTTTTTCCACTTGGTTTTTCGACCAGCTCCCAAGTTTTGTTTTTTATCAACGAGTCATATTCAACTTTCATAGCCTCCACCCATTTATTAGAATCTTTAGTTTTTAATGCCTCCGCAACAGTATTTGGATTTTCGATAATTGAATTTAAGATTTGGGGTTCTGTGCAATAAATTTTTCTTGGTCTGCCCTTACTTCCATCTCTTAAGAATTTGGGTCTGCCGCGTTTCCTTTTATTTTCAACCATAATGTCTTCTTCTTCATCCGTGTCACTGGTGTCACTATCCATTTCAATTTCTTTATTTTCATCTAAGAACTCAGTCTTACTTAAATCTCTTTTGTGCTCATTACTGCCGTTATCAGTTTGTTGCTTATTATCTTTAAGTTGTTCACCATCATCAGATATCTCAACATCTCTATTTGGAATATTCGTGAAAAAGTTATCATTACGTTCATCTTGCACATCTAAGACATTTTCAAAAGATTGCTCAAAAAACACAACATCGCGAGCAATAGTTATTTGCTTTGTGTTACTATTGTATAAGCGATATGCTTTTGTGTAAAGTTGATAGCCGACGAATTTCATTTTCGTACCTTTGGGCAAAAATTTTCCGCCTTTATGTTTTGGACCCTTCTTCAATACTACTGCGTCACAACCAAATGTTTTTAAGTGAGATACTGATGGTTTTTTTCCACACCACCTTTCGTAGGGAGTAATATTACCAAGTACCCGCGTTGGAGCACGATTTCTCAAATAAGTAGCTGTATTTATAGCTTCTCCCCACAAACTTTGAGATAATCCTGACGAATTCAACAGACAACGACCCATTTCAACAAGTGTTCTATTTGCACGCTCAGATACGCCGTTTTGTTGTGGTGAGTAACTTACAGTTGTTTGATGAATAATACCTCTTTCTGAGAAATATTGCTTAAATTTAGAATTTACAAATTCTCTCCCATTGTCACTACGAACAATTTTTATTTGGCGGCCTGTCTGCTTCTCCGCGAGCCCAGCAAAATGTGCGAATGCATCAAAGGCATCACTTTTTTGTTTAAGAAAATAGGTGAAAATATAACGCGAATAATCGTCGATAAACGTTATGAAATACGATGAGCCTCCTAAAGACTTTACACCAATCGGCCCGCACAAATCCGTATGCACCAGCTCCAAAACATCACTTGTTTGTACATTTGAATAATTTTTGTATGGGGTTGCACTAATTTTGTTTTCAGCACATGTGAAACACTCTATTGTTTTTGGCAATTTGATATCAAGTCCTTTAACCATATTTTTATTTGATAATTTATTTAAATCATTTAGATTTATGTGACCAAATCTTTGGTGCCATCTTTTTACAATTTTTTCATCAGTAGCTGCATTTACAAATTGAAAATCTTTTACCTTTTCCACATTCACAATAAATAAATCATCCAGTAAGTCAGCTGTTAATATAATTTCATTTTGCTTACTTGTCATTGTTGCTTTATTCGCAGCAAATTGAACATACATTCTGAACTCCTCCTACTGACAATCTATCAAACAAAAAATCAAGCGAATACGTTGAGTTTAGGTCAGTTAAAATGGTTCTCAATTTTTCCATTTGCCTATTTATATATAGAGTAGAATAAAAAATACATTCTGAACTCCTCCTATTGACAATCTATCAAAAAAAAAAAAAAAACAAAAAAACAAAAAAAAAACAAAAAAACAAAAAACAAAAATCAAGCGAATACGTTGAGTTTAGGTCAGTTAAAATGGTTCTTAATTTTTCCATGTGCCTATTTATATATAGAGTAGAAAAAAAAATACATTCTGAACTCCTCCTACTGACAATCTATCAAACAAAAAATCAAGCGAATACGTTGAGTTTAGGTCAGTTAAAATGGTTCTTAATTTTTCCATTTGCCTATTTATATATAGAGTAGAATAAAAAATACATTCTGAACTCCTCCTACTGACAATCTATCAAACAAAAAATCAAGCGAATACGTTGAGTTTAGGTCAGTTAAAATGGTTCTCAATTTTTCCATTTGCCTATTTATATATAGAGTAGAATAAAAAATACATTCTGAATTCCTCCTATTGACAATCTATCAAAAAAAAAAAAAAAAAAAAAACAAAAAAAAAAAATCAAGCGAATACGTTGAGTTTAGGTCAGTTAAAATGGTTCTTAATTTTTCCATTTGCCTATTTATATATAGAGTACAATAAAAAATACATTCTGAACTCCTCCTACTGACAATCTATCAAACAAAAAATCAAGCGAATACGTTGAGTTTAGGTTAGTTAAAATGGTTCTCAATTTTTCCATTTGCCTATTTATATATAGAGTAGAATAAAAAATACATTCTGAATTCCTCCTATTGACAATCTATCAAAAAAAAAAAAAAAAACAAAAAAAAAAAAAAATCAAGCGAATACGTTGAGTTTAGGTCAGTTAAAATGGTTCTTAATTTTTCCATTTGCCTATTTATATATAGAGTACAATAAAAAATACATTCTGAACTCCTCCTACTGACAATCTATCAAACAAAAAATCAAGCGAATACGTTGAGTTTAGGTCAGTTAAAATGGTTCTTAATTTTTCCATTTGCCTATTTATATATAGAGTAGAATAAAAAATACATTCTGAACTCCTCCTATTGACAATCTATCAAAAAAAAAAAAAAACAAAAAAACAAAAATCAAGCGAATACGTTGAGTTCAGGTCAGTTAAAATGGTTCTTAATTTTTCCATTTGCCTATTTATATATAGAGTACAATAAAAAAATACATTCTGAACTCCTCCTACTGACAATCTATCAAACAAAAAATCAAGCGAATACGTTGAGTTTAGGTCAGTTAAAATGGTTCTTAATTTTTCCATTTGCCTATTTATATATAGAGTAGAATAAATGTTAGATGAATCTGTGAATAATGCAGTGTACAAACTTTTAATCTATTGTAAGTACGCAGGTAAAAATGAAACAATGTGTTTTTAATTCATTTACTCAAATTCATTTTATTATCTATAAGTGTACGAGCTTGTTCGAAGTTTTAAAAGGAAAGAATGTTCTAGATATGTACAAGAAAATTTTTGGCGCAAAAATTTGACAATTAATAAAAACATAGAATTTAATTACAGTGTTGATTACATTTGGATTGAACTAGAGTTGCATCATTACTCAACAATCTCCCCCTCAAGCCAAATGTATAGAAATTCAATCAAAATTCAATTTTAAAAGATTGCAACCATTTATGTGCTTTTGTTTCGTCAAAACCTTTGTCAAAATATCAGCAGCATTCTCATCAGAGCTAACGTATTTTACATCAATTACCTTCCCCTCGTATTTCTCTCGGATGTAATGATAACGGATGTCGATATGTTTACTTTTCTTCTGAACAGTTGGATTCTTCACCATAAACGCCGCAGCTTGATTGTCACATAATGTAAAAGTAGGACTATTAATATACTGTTCAAATCCCATTTCGTGTAAAAGACCACGAAGAAAGACAACTTCCTTTGTTCCCTGACATAGAGCAATGTATTCCGCCTCCATGGTACTAAGGGCTACAACAGGTTGTTTACGGGATTCCCAAGCGACGGGACCACCAGCCATAAGCACAACATGACCAGAATAAGATTTTCGATCATATGTATCGCTACCCCAGTCAGAATCTGTAAAGCATAAAAATTGTTCCACATTAGAAGAAAATGTAATTTTACCCACTGGATTCTTCTTCAGATATCTTAGTACGTATTTCGCAGCTTGAAAGTGCTCTTTATGAGGATGTGAGTTAAACTGAGATAACTTAGATACCACATGAATTAAGTCAGGTCTGGTAATCACGGCTAAGTACATTAAAGCACCAATTAAACTTTGATAGTTCTTTGTGTCCAAATTTTCACAGTTTTCTTCACATTTTGTAAGAATAGTACCATTTCCCCAAGGAGTTGCTGCTGGCCTGCACTCTGTCATGCACCATTTTTTCAGTATTTCTTCCGTATATTTCTTTTGGTGTATAGATATATCACCCCGGAGACCATCTCGCACAATTTCCATGCCAAGATAAAATGATATAGAACCACGGTCAACAGCCTCTACACATTTGTTTAAATTTCCAATAATAGTTTTCATCTCCGATTCACTAGAGCACGCTACTAACATGTCATCAACATATAAGGCAATTATAGATATATTATTTTTAACTCTTTTTATATATACACAAGTGTCAGATTTACATCTCAGAAATCCCATTTCTATTAATATATCATTTATTCTTTTGTTCCATTCACGCCCGGCTTGTTTCAATCCATATAGGGCCTTTTTTAATTTACATACCTTGTTTGGATACTGTTTGCTTTCAAACATTGAGGGTTGAGTCATATATACCTCCTCTTCTAAATTACCATTCAAATATGCTGCCACTATATCAACATGATTCACAAGCAATTTGTGCTTTGCCGACAACGCTAATATTAATCTTATTGTTGAATGCCGTACGACGGGTGCGAATGTTTCTTGAAAGTCAACGTTAAATTTTTGTGAACATCCATGTGCCACTAGTCGAGCTTTATATTTTTCGACCGTACCATCAGGATTGTGTTTCAAAGTAAATACCCATTTGCAACCAATAATGTTTTTTCCACTTGGTTTTTCGACCAGCTCCCAAGTTTTGTTTTTTATCAAAGAGTCATATTCAACTTTCATAGCCTCCACCCATTTATTAGAATCTTTAGTTTTTAATGCCTCCGCAACAGTATTTGGATTTTCGATAATTGAATTTAAGATTTGGGGTTCTGTGCAATAAATTTTTCTTGGTCTGCCCTTACTTCCATCTCTTAAGAATTTGGGTCTGCCGCGTTTCCTTTTATTTTCAACCATAATGTCTTCTTCTTCATCCGTGTCACTGGTGTCACTATCCATTTCAATTTCTTTATTTTCATCTAAGAACTCAGTCTTACTTAAATCTCTTTTGTGCTCATTACTGCCGTTATCAGTTTGTTGCTTATTATCTTTAAGTTGTTCACCGTCATCAGATATCTCAACATCTCTATTTGGAATATTCGTGAAAAAGTTATCATTACGTTCATCTTGCACATCTAAGACATTTTCAAAAGATTGCTCAAAAAACACAACATCGCGAGCAATAGTTATTTGCTTTGTGTTACTATTGTATAAGCGATATGCTTTTGTGTAAAGTTGATAGCCGACGAATTTCATTTTCGTACCTTTGGGCAAAAATTTTCCGCCTTTATGTTTTGGACCCTTCTTCAATACTACTGCGTCACAACCAAATGTTTTTAAGTGAGATACTGATGTTTTTTTTCCACACCACCTTTCGTAGGGAGTAATATTACCAAGTACCCGCGTTGGAGCACGATTTCTCAAATAAGTAGCTGTATTTATAGCTTCTCCCCACAAACTTTGAGATAATCCTGACGAATTCAACAGACAACGACCCATTTCAACAAGTGTTCTATTTGCACGCTCAGATACGCCGTTTTGTTGTGGTGAGTAACTTACAGTTGTTTGATGAATAATACCTCTTTCTGAGAAATATTGCTTAAATTTAGAATTTACAAATTCTCTCCCATTGTCACTACGAACAATTTTTATTTGGCGGCCTGTCTGCTTCTCCGCGAGCCCAGCAAAATGTGCGAATGCATCAAAGGCATCACTTTTTTGTTTAAGAAAATAGGTGAAAATATAACGCGAATAATCGTCGATAAACGTTATGAAATACGATGAGCCTCCTAAAGACTTTACACCAATCGGCCCGCACAAATCCGTATGCACCAGCTCCAAAACATCACTTGTTTGTACATTTGAATAATTTTTGTATGGGGTTGCACTAATTTTGTTTTCAGCACATGTGAAACACTCTATTGTTTTTGGCAATTTGATATCAAGTCCTTTAACCATATTTTTATTTGATAATTTATTTAAATCATTTAGATTTATGTGACCAAATCTTTGGTGCCATCTTTTTACAATTTTTTCATCAGTAGCTGCATTTACAAATTGAAAATCTTTTACCTTTTCCACATTCACAATAAATAAATCATCCAGTAAGTCAGCTGTTAATATAATTTCATTTTGCTTACTTGTCATTGTTGCTTTATTCGCAGCAAATTGAACATACATTCTGAACTCCTCCTACTGACAATCTATCAAACAAAAAATCAAGCGAATACGTTGAGTTTAGGTCAGTTAAAATGGTTCTCAATTTTTCCATTTGCCTTTTTATATATAGAGTAGAATAAAAAATACATTCTGAACTCCTCCAGCAAAATGTGCGAATGCATCAAAGGCATCACTTTTTTGTTTAAGAAAATAGGTGAAAATATAACGCGAATAATCGTCGATAAACGTTATGAAATACGATGAGCCTCCTAAAGACTTTACACCAATCGGCCCGCACAAATCCGTATGCACCAGCTCCAAAACATCACTTGTTTGTACATTTGAATAATTTTTGTATGGGGTTGCACTAATTTTGTTTTCAGCACATGTGAAACACTCTATTGTTTTTGGCAATTTGATATCAAGTCCTTTAACCATATTTTTATTTGATAATTTATTTAAATCATTTAGATTTATGTGACCAAATCTTTGGTGCCATCTTTTTACAATTTTTTCATCAGTAGCTGCATTTACAAATTGAAAATCTTTTAC